>ML785116.1:850310-861419 GCA_009831015.1 Picea engelmannii | reverse complement strand
AAGCTTACCAAAGCTTCCCATTTCATTCCAATGAATCTCACTCATAAGGAAACTAATGTTGTTGATATTTATATGAATGAAATTGCTCGATTGCATGGTATACCTAGGAAAATTGTGTGTGACAGAGATCCAAAGTTTACATTGAAATTTTGGAAAGGATTATTTAAAGGATTTGGAACAAATTTGAATTTCAACACAGCTTATCATCCATAATATGATGGGAAAACAGAGAGGGTGAATCAAGTGATCGAGGATATGTTGAGGATGTATGTGATGTATAAACCATCAAAATGAGAAGACTACCTACACTTGGTAGAGTTTTCTTATAACAATGGGTACCAAACATCTCTAAAGATGAGCCCATTTGAGACACTTTATGGCAAAAGGTGAAACACACATGTAAGCTGGGACAACCCAACATATAGAGTAGTAGTTGGGCTAGAAATACTCAGAGAAATTGAAGAGCAGGTGCTAAAAATAAAATAGAATTTAAAGGCTACTGGAGACATGTAGAAAATCTATGCAGACAAGGGAATAACTCACAGGGAGTTTAAAGTGGGTGATCATGTATTTTTAAAAGTGAAGGCCAATAGAGGTTCCCTAAAGTTGGGAAATTGTTCAAAGTTGGAAACTTATTTTTGTGGGCCTTTTAAAATCCTAGAGAGGATTGGGCCTGTGGAATATATGCTTGAATTTCCTGCATCCATGTCTATTCATAATGTATTCCATGTATCATTGCTCAAAAAGTATATACCAGATGTTAATCATGTTATTGATTGGAATGTGATTTAGGTGGAGCAAGAAGGTGTTTTTCAGGGGCATTCGATGTGCATTCTGGACCAGAAGATCAAGCATATCTAGAATCAAGCCATAGAGATAGTAAAGGTCCAATGGACCTGGTATGGTCCTGAGGATGAAACTTGGGAGTACGAGGATGCTATGTAGGAATAATATCTGCATCGTTTTTAGGGTTTTTGAACTTTTGGTTGTATATGTATATATATAATGCTCTGAGGACAATGCATAAAACAAGGGGAGGGGGATGTAACACCCCAAGACCCAACCCCAATTGCTAATGTGAATATGTTTTATAGGATGGTGAGCCAAGTTATTATAAGTCAGGAGGCTTATGTGTTGATTAGGTCGGAGAGCCTAGATGCTTAAAGGCCAGTGAACCTATTTTTTTATATGTAAACACTCATATCATTAATATAATACATCATTGCGTGTAGAATGACCATGATAAAAGAGTATGGGGGACTAAAATCCACTAGGAAGGGATAAGAGCCTAGAAATGGGGCTAAGCTAGAGGGATTATTTCGAAAGGAATATTATAATATTATTCCTAAAGATTATGGTGAGGATAATTATGTTATCCTAAGTTCTTATGGGAAGGTGAATGAATCCCAAGTGGAGACAAAACGAGCTCCCAGAGAGACATGTGTCATCCAGGGCACATGCAAATATATGTGGGGAAATTTGTCTATTTTGGTATCTTTTCCTCACGCACTCATCCATTCTCTCCATTGTTGAACCTAGACATCATTCACGTACCTCTGGAGCCTGCACACATTGTTGCAACTACCATGTACTTCCTGTTATCACCAATAAACTGTATTCCTCTTGGGAGGCACAACACATCCATAACTAATCGAGTCAATGTTGTACCTTTATGTTATGAGCTATGCCTATACCAAACTCATAGGTTGTTGTTGTTGACCACCACTCATACCTTCACTATTATTTGCAGTGCCTTGTTCCTTACTTGAGCGTGGTTGCTACCACCACTTGTTCCAAATTTTGTTTTCTGTTGTTGCCTTCACCTGAGTCGATACCTAGTTGACTAGAGCATTGGATTGAAGAAGTGGGTTTTCAAGCCCGTGGGATTAAAGAGGTAGGTTGTCGGGCCTGTGAGAAACTCTCTCCAGGTGAGAGAACTGTTGGGAATTAAATTCCTAAAGCAGCCCAACTGCAGTTATAGTGCTCTGAGACTTCATGTTCGACCTGTTGCTAAATCCCTTCAAGGGAAGTGGGGCAATCAAAGGACTATTGAGCAGAGAAGGGTCACACTTCTTGGGGTGGGACATGCATGTGGGAATGAGATATTTTAGGCTGGTAGTTTGAGTTGGCTACTGGGACAAAATCCTTCCTGTTTTCTGTATTGTCTCAGCCTAGCTAGGAATCCCTTTACCCGTGTGGAGTTTAGTCCCAGCTTGGGGGTGACCCACTACTGAGAGATTTGAGTAGCATTGTCTAATATTGGGAGGTTCATGGAAGGTTTGCACGCAGTTGGTGGTATTATGTAAAAGATAAGTATCAATTATGTGTCCAATTGCATGCTATGTATTTGTACATGTCTTTATAATTATGATTATTTCTTGTGTATGTTGTATGTATAGGCCTATTGTTAATTACGCGTGATTCTATGCATTAGCATAATGTATCTTTCTGTATTAAATTTGTATAAATATATACATTAGAAATGAATAATTGTTACGTGGCATAGCCCAGCGGCCTAAAGCTGGGATGCTACAATTTGGTTTCAGAGCTAAGTAAGAGTATGTTATGGAGTAGCATGGACCAGCCTAGAAGGCTGGAGATGTTACAACAGGTGAAGGTTGTCAATATAGAAAGCATGAAAAATGATACTGTTGAGACAGGAGAACCCCGTGGTAAGCCATGATCTCCCTAGAATATGTTCTAATGTGGCAATACAAGCCGAAGGGATGCCTCAGTAGATAAATTATGAGGGATGCCTCAACTGTAAGTCTCAATGAAGTCTTTAGAACTCTTCCTGTGTGAGAAATCCTTGACAAGGAAAGATGGATCACCCAAGGGACTCTATAGCATAGAAGGGGATGCCTGAGCTTGGGCCTGGAGAGTGAGTGACCACATAGAAGAAGAGACTTTGATAATTCTTATAAACTATTGGTTGGGATCATGCACACAATGGGTATGTCAAGGAAAAACAATGAGTTAAGATAGCAAGACATCCATATGGATGCAAATCCATGAACTACACAAATAAGTATTTTTCTATATTATGATATTTTCCTCTTGAATTTTTCACAACAATAAAATGTTTTTGCATGAAATTGTGATTAATATGCTTGTTTTCCAATATTATTGAAGGTAGGTGATGAAGGCCAAGAGTTTGGAAAGGACCCAACCAAGAAACAGGATCAATATTTCTGAAGGAACCAAATGAAAAAGGCATGACAAGTGTTACTGAGAAAGAACACCGAGGACAATGTCCCTTTTAAGGGGGAGGGGATTGTAACACCCCTGTTTCCCCCAGCTTGTAATTAATCATTAATTATGATCACCATACTATGGCATGGGAACATTGTAAATGTATTATTGTTTAGATTGCCAATAACTGACTGTGGGGGTGAAGCCTTGAAGTATTGGCCATGATATCACTATAGTTAAGAGTGAGGAAACAATAGAGATGGTTTATTATGTCAAAATGACCCAAATTCTCCTTGTTGAAATAATAAGCCTCATCCTGATCCGAAGGAAAAATTAGTTAATGAAAGAAGGACATGTAGTTGAAAAATCGACTACCCCCATGAATGAAAGAATGGAGAGTCTGGTTGAGGAGGCAGAAGACCGTCTTCCTGAAGTACTACAGAGTGCATTTTTTCTGCAAGCCCAGACTGACCCAAGTTTCTTCTGACAGAAGGAAAGGGATAGGTCCAGAACCTTCCTGGGGAGGAAAAAGGTGTGCAAGAATACACATGAAGGAAGATAAGAAGGATACACACTGGGAGGGGGGTGTGCGACCAAGGATATGCAGAGAGAAAGAGGAAGAGCACATGAGGATCTCCAGCTAAGAAGAAGAACTGGAAGATTAAGTTGTTATGGTTATTGGAGAGAAGAAGAGAAAGGATATTTGAGAAATTGCAGAAAACAGGACCTGAGCAGAAGGTCACGAGCTCGATGCAGAGGGAGCATCTAATAAACCTCACAGCAACTGTGACAGAGAAAGAACCTCTGAGAAACTGCAAAATGTTCCCTAGTAATATCATGGCTTGTAACGAGGGTGGCTAGAGTGCTAAGAATGAATGCCTCTGAGCCTATGGTTGGGTGGAAAAGTGAACACCCATAGTAAGTGGTCGATGATTGACTGTAATAGATAAGTATTTCATTTACCCTGTGCATTGGAATTGAAATGCATGATTTGAATGCATGTGTATATGACTAATATTTGCAGGGTTTGATTTATATTATAAATGCTTATCATTCCTCTATAAACCCATGCATTTGAATGGTTTTCTAAGTTCCTCTTCTTAGTAGCATGAGAACTGTTAGACATAGGTCTGTAAATGAATCTAAGAATACATTTACGATCTCTGTATTGGTTGGAAAATCCTTAAGGGAATTTTCCCCAAGGATTGACTTTGTAATGCAAGAGTCGGGGTAGCTTTAGCTGAAATATTTCAATCTTGTTGATCTCTCGAATTTACCTTCAATGGATTACTAAATTCAATCTCTATGGAGGGCGGGCACCTCCTTCAAACCATTTGTCTGTGTGACCGAGAGCTCATTTCCACAACCCTAACCAAATAATGGCTAAGAGTAGAGTGTACAAACTCAGGGATTGTTAGAGAATCCATATGACCAAGACCTTGGAACCCTTCGCTAGGTCCGAAAGGACCTAAGATATTCTGTCTTCAAAACTCCTGGATTTCGGAGCTCCGATATTATATGACTTTACAACCTCTAAAACCAACCGAAGGTAACCTACTGGTTCGATTATCCCCGAGGTTAACTGACATCTGGCGGTCTCTTAACCATGACCGTGGGATCTATACCACTGATTAAAGCCTGACCCACTTATCGGTCATGAAGTAATGCGAGCCATAGATTCGAGGATACTTGGGATCTTCCATGAACGTTGGTTCTACACCATGGTCACCCAGAAGTTGACCACTTCGGGAGAAAAGAGGTGTCATAACACCAAAACCCCGAATGTCGGAGTTGTGAATTAATGTGAGTTGTGGATCTAGGGAGTCGATTGAGAACCCCTCCCAACCGCCTGATCAACCAGAGGAAGGATTTGTGTATAACACTTCAGGGAAGTCCTACTTCGGGAGATAAGGAGTGTTAAGCAGGTAGAAGCCCCAAACGATGAACTCACGAAGTGACAAGAGATGTATATATGAGGACACTTCGGGACCTTTCCTGGCTGTTGGATCTAAGTCACATTCAGTCCGACGTTGACCACTCTGGGAGAAAGGGAGTGTTAAACGGGTAGAACCCTCGAACGTCGAAGTCGTGAAGTAACACAAACCGTCGAACTGGGGGCGCGTGAGGATTCCTACTGACTGTTGGGTCTAGATTGTGGTCATCCCAATGCTGACCACTCGGGGCATAAAGATGAGATTACACAACCAAACCCCTGAAATACGAAGTCACAAAGAAACATAGGCTTTAGATCTGGGGATCTACGTGGAATTGTCTCGACCATGGGATAAAAAGTAGTGGGAGGTGGTTGGCAGGAGTTTGGAACTCTGGGAGTTTTAGGATGTTAGAAATTATTCTCCAAAAGGGTTGAAGGTCGGAGCTACGTGGAAGGACCTTGAGAGTCTATGAGTTTTGCGGGTATGTTCATAACAACACGATGAGAAACCTTGCCGAAGGCCAGAGCCACGTGGCAGGATTTCGGGACTTCAAGACTCTGGGAATGGTTCTGACATGGATAGGAAGGATGAAGGGCCGAAGGCTTGGTGATTGCAAAGGCATGGGGAACATCCCATGTAACCACCTCTCCAACAACCATTTCATCACTAAGGGATGGCAATCGTTGTCAAGTCCATGCCAGGTGGAATGGTACGAATGAGGCGAAACCAAGTGGGTGCCATGTGGCCTTTGACAAATGATGCCTGAAGTGCTTTAGAAAGGCATAACTTCCAATCCATAACTCAGATTGGAACATGGTAACAATTGTTGGAAATCTCTTGACGAGAAAAAGGTGATGGGGATCTTTGGAAGAGGATTCGAGATGATGGAGGAAAGTGAAATTTTGATGCCCCATCCCTTAAAAAGGTACTTAAGGGGTTGGGCGTGTTACACATTCATACCATATGTGTGTGGCCACTTTTTTTCACTGGCCTACTATTGGGATGCTTCACCCATACTATTGGGATGCTTCACTCCTACTTTGGGTTTGCTTCCCTTCTCGCGGGGCTTTTCCCTTTCAGGAGTACATGATATTGAATTTGAGTTTTGTTGTTGCGATTGCTTATGATTTGTTTTATATCA
The DNA here is from genome assembly GCA_009831015.1 of Picea engelmannii. Taxonomy (NCBI): domain Eukaryota; kingdom Viridiplantae; phylum Streptophyta; class Pinopsida; order Pinales; family Pinaceae; genus Picea; species Picea engelmannii. Next base: position 855,152 of record ML785116.1, on the reverse strand, counting down.
TGATGGATAAGAAGGCATGTATGCTGGCAACAACCCTTTGCCTTCTTTTTGGGGTCAACAACACCTCTCTTTCACATCGTTTGGGTTTCTCCTTAGCATGGAAGGCACGTGTCTTCTCAATTTATCAAGTCTGTTTTTATGTATGTTGGAAATTTATAAATATATTGTTGTTTTCAAGAACCCTCGTTGTCAACAATAAGGTGCAAAAGTAAATTCTTCCTAACATCCTCCTATAAGAAAAACTAAGCTTTTGGTGCCTTAGATTATCCTTAACAACTCTTAATTGTAAAATATGCTTTTGATTTTGAGCTGGCTAACCACATGACTAAAATTGGAATTTTTGTTTATTAGGTAACCACTTTCTCACAGGGGGTTGGGAGGTTTGCACGAACTACTTACACTTTTTTTATAATTACAGTTCACTGCCTTACAATTTTACTCATAGTGCAAAATCCAAATCACCTTCCTTCCAAAGGCCTAAAAAGAAAGGGGTGAGATGGTAAAAACCCATTAGAATTAAATGCTCTAGATATTGCACATGGATACTTATTTTTTCTCATTGAGTAAGAGTTTAACTATAATTGTATAAGTCGAAATATTGTGTTTTTTTTGGATGAGTTTGATTTTTTTTTTTTTTTAAATATGATCTGCTATACAACTATACAATTGGACTTTTAAAAAAATGATCAACTATACAATTATACACCTGAATTTTTAGATTTAAAAAAAAATATAATCGACTATACAACTATTGGTGAAATAACATTTTATTATTATTTAATTTAATTTTAATCCATTTATTACTTAATTCTTACTCAACCTCCATTTATCTTTTCAAAAATTATATAGATTCACCCACTCAAATCTGTAATTCTTACTCAACCTCCACTTCTCTTTTCAAAGATAATACTCAATTCCTACAAGTCCATGTTGTCCACGTGCATAATATGACTTTATAACTGAAATTTTATTATTTATAGTTTTTTGTTTTTTTTCAATGAATCCACTCACTTAAATATTCATGTCCCATCCCATTCATTTAATTTATAAGTTTATATTATTCTATAAACAATAAAAAAAATTAAAATTATAAAACATACTTTATTTTTAAAAATATAAAAAATAAATAAACTTATAAAAAATACTTTATTTTTAATATATATTAAATATTTTGTGAAAATGGAAGAATACAACGTTAACCTAATTTGATTACACTTTGAAAAGTATATTCTCTACTATCAGTGAAACTAATAATTTACAAATCATCAACCACTCTTATAAAACTAATAATTTACAAATCATCAACCACCTTTATAAAGTTATTATCAATGCTTCTAATTAAATTTATATGGCATTAAAATTATTTGATACTTATTTTTAATTATTATAATTCCTTTAAAAATCTCCCATATAAAGTTATTATCAATGCTTCTAATTAAATTTATATGGCATTAAAATTATTTGATACTTATTTTTAATTATTATAATCCCTTTAAAAATCTCCCATATAAAGTTATTATCAATGTTTCTAATTAAATTTATATTACATTAAAATGATTTGATACTTATGTTTAATTATTATAAGCCCTTTAAAATCAAAGTTATTTCAATCATATTACCTTTTATTATAGATAATGTGATTCCACATAATGCCGTAAAAGTTTGATTAGTTAAGATTCATTTAGCGAATGTAAAATAATAAATATGAATATAAAGTCATAAATATTTCATATTCCTTGTTGTCGCTGCTCTAGAAGTTGATATATTTGATAAGGGTGGATGTTGATTTACTCTTCAATGAGTTCGATGATGATAATATAATGATGAGATGTTTTTATTCTTCTGAAATTTTAAACAAACTTTACATTATTTAAGTAATTGAACATTTGGACAAAATTCTTAGATTTAATATCTTCAATAATGTTAAATACTTTGTCATATCTCAAATTTTTATTAATATTTTTCTTGAATTTATAACCAAAATAGACAAATCTTTGTACATGACTGAAGTTTCTGTTATAATTTTTTTTATCAAATTTATAAGAGTATGATCAATTTACTTTTAGTCTACTTGGAATTTTAGCATTGGCCTTGTCTAAACGTTCTATGTTTTGGCCCTTCTCGTTGGAATTTGACGACATAAATCTGAACCATATCACATTCTTTTGTTGTTTAAATTCCATTTTTGAATGCATAAATGGATTCAATGTGCTGAAAAGCCACTGGGGCACTTAGATTATACAAACTTAGCCACTCAAATCTGCAGATCCAACAATTTTTCACTGTATTTGGGACAAAATCAAACAAAAAGTATCCCCGAAAAAAGGCCATAACTTAGAACTATTAGATTACGACTTTAACATCCTGCTCTTCAAACAAGGTGATAGGAATATTTGACCCAACTCTTAAGGTTGTTTCCCTCACGCTCTGTTCCTATCTATTTGGGCATTTTGATGTTGGAATTAATGGATGACCGGGATAGATTAAAATCTTCCTTACTCCCTCTAGAAAACAAAGAATAAACTAGCGAATGTGACGAAGATATTTCCCATTGTTATGATTTTCCCAACGATCGTTGGCCCATTACAGACTGCAAGAGTCTTGCTAATGGATGGTGGGAGGAGTCTAAGAAATTGTGCTACATTCCATGTATGTTTATGATTCTAACTCTCAAATACCACTTGTATAGACCACCCAAAACAAATCCTCTCTTCTCCCCTACAACCATCTTCTTCCCTACAACCAACTTTGAAAATCCACTGTGGAGGTCAACACAATTCAAGAAAGCATATTTGTGATTAGGCTATATTTTGATGTTAAATTCTATTTTAAAGCAAGCATTAGTTGAGTCAATCTCGTGGTTTTGGTGTGGTAACCAAATCTACACAAAGTGAATATGAAGTTCTCTAGTGAGAGAGGTACAATGCCCCTTGTCAAGTTGAATATACAAATATTTCCTAGATGAAGCTACATCTATGTTCACCCAATTTTGGGTGATCTAAGCATCTCTCCACAAGTGGTATTTGAGAGTTTGAGTATTGGTAGATCACTAAGATTTTGATACATCGAGTTTCACCCAGGTTGGGTAGGTGGCAGTTAGGGTGATTAGATGGATTCTTTCTTGGTTATTCATGTATGTCCCAAAAAAAAACTCGTATCTTTAAGCTATGTAATCACCAAAACAATTCGATGTTCTCTTTCCTTCACTTCAAGGGTATGCTAGTTTAATTACGTAGAAGGTGTTCTTTAAGGGGAAGTTCCTCTGGAAGCCTTCGTCATCTGTATAAACACAATTGTAATACACCACATATCGCTCTATCTATCAGTCACTGCAACGAGCCACCTATCCGACGTGTTCTCTAACTGTAGAAGAACCTATGCACATCGCAAACCCTCGTCTTGGCCTATAACTTCCCTTATAGTTGCAACAAATATCTCAATTGAGAAACAATTATGTGTTTATCATAATCCACATGCTCCAACACGTTTTATCACTGAAATCAAACATTGTCGGTGCACACTCTGAATACTATTGTATATTTGAATCATGACTATGGATTCTAATGAATGACTATGGTATCCTTGAATTCCATTTTCTTTGCTAAGAAGGATTCCAGTGAGTGAGTATAGAATCCTTGAATTATGTTTCGTATACCACTGAGGATTTTGATGAGTTACTTACACCCATGGACTTAGTTTTTCTGAAGAGTCTTCCTAAAGGGACACTAGATGTTGAATTATATTTTCTCTGCCAAAGAGAAGAGGACTCTGATGAATTCCTTATACTTCAAGCTGATTTTTCCTAAAGAATCTGCCAGATTGGACAGGAGATGAGCGATATTATAACATGGATGCACTGCAATGTTCATGGTTTTTCTTTCCCATCATATATTTGAATAAGAAAATAAGCATGAGCCTTTAAATAATCTATCTCATTAATTTTTAAAATAAAAAATTAGCAGTGATAGGCTTACCCATTATATATATATATATATATATATATAAGGAAGAAAAAATAAATATATATAGGCTTACCCACTAATAAATTAATGTTATGGTTTGTATAAAGTATTAGAGTTAGGGTTTGTACAAAGCATGCAGAGGTTTTATTTAATGCAAAATTTAAAGCTTATTTGACATGAAATCCTTCTATGGTTATGGCCTCTTGGCATTTAGCAACTACATAATTTGTAGTTGTGCTAGTTTTTAACTAGGAGAATGGGTAGATTCATCTATTGATCCAGATCAAGCCGGAAAGAATATCCCTATAAACTTGGGCTCAACTTAAACATCCACAAATTAATTAAAACAAATTTCAAACCTGAATAGAACCCTTCTAATAAAAACTTACATCTTCCAAAATGGGACATGAACTAACTTATTGGGTTGACTATCCTATCATTTGAATACCCCGTGGGAGTGGAAGGTTGGTCATTCCAACACTCCCATTGTCACATGTTTACTAACAATTGGGTTCATGGGTTCTTGAGGGCCTGGGAGAGTTTGTAACAAAAGAATTCTATATCAATAAGGGTGTTTATCCTTTACTCAATTCAAGTATCATTATATAATCTAGCAAAGACAAAAACATGTAACAAATAGAATTTGAACCTAGGTGGGAAGGATAACAATTTCTACCCAAACCACCAAGCTAGACTTATTATTTGGTTAATGCCTCATAAACATAACTCTTGAACTTTGAACACTATGCAAATTGCAAGGTCATGCATTGATACATTGGTTAAAAACTCAATCTATAATGTAATAGTTATGAGTATTATTATATTTTTTATATAGGACAAACAATAAAATCTTTAAAAGAGTCATAAAACATGAAATCTT
>ML785116.1:814611-846820 GCA_009831015.1 Picea engelmannii | reverse complement strand
AAGGGGAGAATCCACTACCTGACGGGGTCGAGCTGAAGGCCAGTAAAGACCAAGGATTGGCAGTTAGAGGAACTCCTCCATGATTTTCTAGAAAGAAAAAGTGTATACACCAGAAGAAACATAGAATCGTAATGGTGGTAGGGTGGGATGTTAATATGGAGTAGGTATAAGATTTGATGACACAAGAAATAGTGGGGCATTTCATCAGGGAACAAGTAGGAGGCCCTTCACTTCATTCCTAGTTGGAGGTACACTAGAAACCTTTGATTGGTTCTTTACCAATGTTTCATATTCTAGTACGTTGATGGATAAGTTTTATTTTACACTACAAGGAAAAGACCCTCTAGTGGAGGTTTTTGCGGAAGACCCTATAAAAATATCTTGAAAATCCATTTATAGCAGAGGACACTAGCAGATGCAAGAGGGCAGAGGTTTTAGCGGATGGTTTTTTATGGTTCTTTTATAACTACATAAATCATTGGTGCGTTTTCTACTACGGACGCACCAATGTTCTAAAAAACGGTGCACCGTGGTAGGGTTATTTCAAAAAAAAAAAATACTCCGATGCACTACTTAAATAATGATGCACCAGTGCACATTGTTGCTCTAAAACACGATGCATTGTGGTAAGGTTATTTATTTTAAAAATATACTCTAGTGTGCTACTTAAATACTGACGCACCAATGTATATAACAATCAAGCACACCATAACAGGGTTAAATAAAAAAAAAATACTGGACATTTATTCATTTTTACCCTTTTTGGTGTTGTATATCTCTCAAGCACCAGTGCAAATTTTGTCTCTCTGAAGCACCATGTTTTCAATGCTTTCCTTGATTGCCTTCCTTCTATCCGTTGCTCAGTGTGTGGTTTTCGAATTTTTCCAAACAATGGTAAAATTTGTTTTTTTTGGACTACGTGGCAACCTTACCTCCTCGAAGAGGAAATGTTAAGGTAATGTCTTTATTTCTTTATAAATTAAACTTTTAGCGGATTAAAATTTAAAATTTAGTTAAATTTCCATTGTTTTTATTTTATTTTATTTCCGTGGTGCGTTTGAATCATTTGGCTCGCACCACAAACAATGCACCCTGAAAAATTTGCAGGGTGCAGCGAAACACCATGCTAATTTTTTTCGGTGGTACATTTGTAAACTCTAATGCACCTATGCATTCGGTAAAGTTTAACGCACCGGTGCGTAATTTTACCAACGCGCTGCCTAAAATAATATAGCTTTATTTTTCACAGTGCGTCGAAATAAATTTAACACACCGAGGCGTTACGATAAACGACGCACCGCATAAATCATATATATTATTTTATGTGGTGTGTTGGTAAACTTACTCACTGATGTGTTAATGATTACCCAACGCACCGCCGTAAAAAAATAGAGCCTAAATGCTAAAGTACCTTAATTATCAATTTTTAAAAATTATTGGTGCGATGCGCCTCCTTTCATGTAACGCACCGACGCATGTCGGGAAAAGCTACGCACCCTAGTAACATTTTAAAAAAAAATTGTTTTACGATGCTTTAGGATTTTAATTTTTTATTATTTCAGGCGGTGCATCAGATAACCTTAATGCATCGGTGCAGTAGGGTTATACAAAACACCACGTAAAATAATATAATAAATTTTATATGGTGTGTTATGTTACATGTCTACACCATAGACAATGCTCACAAGTAATATACACACTGCAGGCGATGCTTGACTATTTTTTGGGCACACCGGTGATGAAATTTACTTATTTTTTGAAGAAATTTATTTTTTCTGTATTTATAAATAAATTTCTCATTTACTAATTTTGTTTTGTTTTATGTATGAGGTTGATGTATTTTATATGCCAATCATACAGAGACGTCAATGGAGAGAACAACAACAACAACAGGAGCAGAGGGTTGACCTATACAATGTTGTACGAGATTAGGAGGTGAGGGAGAGGGAGAGGGATTTGTACCCTCGCCCCACTGCAACGACCCAAGTCCTCTTGAGAAATGTAGGCCTCCTTAAGTACTATGAGGAGGATACATCCATGAAGGGGCACTTTGGGTTCTTGGTGCAATTGATATGTCAATGGGATGTCCATCGACATGATTTCTATGTCGGTCCTTATTAGTGGTACCAGACCATTGAGGAGGATATATATTTTATCACTGGGCTATCCAGGAGAGAGGAGGATTTTCCCCAGTTCTTTGCATTCCTAGTCATTTCTGCAATAGAGAGTCAACTCATGTACTCTCAGAGATATATTGGGGTTGATGTACTTTCTCCAGTTGATTTTCAGATGTCTGGTGGACAACTACAGATCTCTTCTTTTGGTGCAGAGGAGGTTAGGTGACTCTCACTATTAGTGATGACCATTGCACACTTTACCAATGATGGGAAGTGCATTAATTGTTATCTTTTGTATTGTGTCGATTCTTTGGTATAGAGGACACTATGTATTAGATGGTCTTCCATGGACTTCCTTTTTTCTTCAGAGTTGTTTTTTTTAATTTTTTGAGAGGTTTCCAGAGACGTGGCCTACTTTTGTTCGTCAGCCTTCTAGGATGATGACTCATGTGCGGATGCACATGTGGGGCGAGATGATTCCCAACAGGGGCTAGCCGTAGTTTGCAGCTAGGATTTCCATTGGCATAGTCTGGGGCTACTATCCAGTGAGGTCGATCACATGTTCGTGATGGTGGCATGTTGTTATGCAGGGTTGGATTGGCGAGGATGTCTAAACATCCTCTTCACACCGGATGTGCCACCAGATGCTAGAGGTAATATTAATGTTTTTTTTTTAAATGATCTAGTTTCATTTTATTGTCTTACTTAATTAAGATAAAATTTATTCTAACACGTTATTTAACTTATCTTATTAAATTGTTTAATGAATTTGTCTAATTATTGTTGTGCACTATATATTTTTCATATATTGGCACATGCCTTGGGGACATGCCTCCTCCCCCACCAGATGACAATGAGGAGATGCCTGAGGCCATGGCAGTTTAGGGTCCTCGGGTGTAAATACCTGACAACATGTGTCGTACATTGGATACTAGATTCAAGTTGGAGTTGGGTGACAGACTCATTCACTGTTTAAAAAATCATCTTGTGATTATTTCTATGTTTGTGATTTATTGTTGTCTCATATATCATTATATTGCATTTCATTACTTTAACGTATTATTGGATGTCCAATACTATTGTTCACCTCGGAGGAAACCTCTCTGATCTAGAAGAATGTTTTTAGCTCAATGGTATAATGCATCATCATTCTCATAAAAATAATAGGATTCAACATACATCACTCTCTCGCCTCGTTTTCCTCTCTTTCCTTGCTCCTATGTCTTGATTCCACCATGCACTTTCTGATCTCTCCTTTTTTTCTTCTTCTTCCTCTCCCAAGTATTTTTCCTCTGTCCCCCACAACAACCATATAGATAAGTTTAAATTAAAAATCATAGAGATAAGTTCAAATCACAAATATAGAAAATAATAATAAACATACTTTGTAATTTCCAATATAATTTTTTAATGGGTTATATATATATATATATATATATATATATATATATATATTAGGATTCGACTTAGATTGTGCACATAATTATATTGTTGTTTGTAATTCTAGAAATAAACTGTGTAAGAATTTTGGACATTTCCAAAACTTCTTGTACAATTTATTTCCAAAATTATAAACAATATTATGAGGAATTGTGAAAATCTACATACTTTAATACATCAATATATTGTTCTTAGTTGTTTTAACTCTAGATATTGAACCCAAAGTAGATTTGGATAAAGCCACCACAAATTCAAATTGTAATAAGAAAATCGATCAAACATGTTCATAGGTATCGTATATGCTTTTACAATTGTATACATTTAAATGAAATACTCCAATAATTAATGAAACAATGTATGATATCCATTCAAATTTATTTTTCTCTGCATTCGTAAAAGTCTAATAATCTACTTTAATCAGTTCTAGTTCATGTATCAAAAAAAAGGCATGATTGTCAATTGAATACTCTACAATGAAACAGTTTAATTTTGAATTGGTGTACTGTAGAAAAGTGGATATAACATTCAAAGTATAATTATCATCATATTAATGTTTCTAAAGATCACTATGTGTGATACTTACCTGCAATATGATGATCTGAACTCATATCTAATTGATTGTCTATAATATTTAACTTAGAAGTTGTTTACTCACAGTCATAAATAACATGTATAAGTTTAATCACCAATAATATGTAAGGTGTATTTAAAATTCCAAATTCCAAAGGAATAGATAGTGATTCTCATTGAAGAAATTTAATACCAATCCATAGGTTCAAGAGAAGTTATTATGATCAAGGTGGATATTGGTGGCCACCCACCTATTCCAACTGGCTCCTCTTGACAATTTTTAGTTCAACACATTCTTATGTACTTCTTTGTAATTGTGGGTTCTACGCTTTTGGGGTTGTCTGAATCCCTACACATATTCCAGGTGGATACTAGTGGCCTCCCACTTAATCCAACTGGATTATTTCATATTTTTTCATGTCAACACATCTTGTTGTACTTCCAGGGCCGTTTTGGGGCCCTAAACAGTGTTTTTTTGGATCGTCATAGTCAACCTATAGACGAAGTCAGAGTTAGATGGTGTAATGTGTATTTCTTGAAAAGACATTTCCAATGGGCTATCACATGCCTAAAACAGAGGTTGTATCCAAAATTTATGACCCCACGAAGTTGAGGTACCAACTTACCCATAGGGGCCCATATAACTTTTGGCACTTCATCTCCTAGGCTTAGGTTTTTGGATGTCTAGGGTTTTGGCATTCATGAGTAATGTTAAAAAGGCCTATGGAGCCTTATTTTAATAATTATGCTCAGATAGATGCATGTAGAAGCCACGTCTCTTCTCAGAGATAACTACCACCATTCGAGAAAGTGTTTTAATTCTGCAGTTTTACAATTTCATCCTATTTCATTTATTCATTAGAAAATATTGTTCACTGAATATTTGTGTTGTTCTTCATATCTATGTGTTTATTGTATTCAGTATTATAATCAGTTCGTTCCGCTCCTAAATATGGATCAATGGTATTAGAGTGGTCTGCTCTTCATTTATTTTTCTTCGTGCATGTCCCCGACAAGTTATGGGTACAAGAAGTTGGGACTTGAACCAATCGATTCATTGCAAGATCAGTCGCACCAAGCCTGTAATATACCAGATATAAAATGTATGCAGAAAAAAAATAAAATGCTAGTAATGGAAGAATAACAACAATATAACCAGAACATTCACCATAATAACACTGAAATGATATAAGAATAACAACATAAATAGCTCTTTGAATCTGAAATCAATGTTCACGGGCCTCTTCGAGGGGGAAACCTCCAGTTGAGAAGAGCTCTATTACAATAATATCCAAGCTAGGGTTCTCATACCCTCCACTCCTATTTATACTAAAAAAAAAGCATCTAGAGGAAGATCCTTCTAGAAGTGGAAGCTTCTATTAGGTCTTCTTACATCCGCCTTATTCTATTTTATTGAAAGGCCTTATTAATATTGACCTTTATTACATCCGAATATATTGTTCTACCTATGTCCAGGTTAGGACCCTAACATGTCCGCCCCCTTAAAAACAACCTTGTCCTCAAGGCTTGAGATGAGGAAATTGTTGCAAAATGGCAGTTGGTTCCCAAGTGGCGTCTGCTGGAGTTGTATCTTTCCACTGGACTAGCACTTCCTTGATGGTTCTCTGACATAGGCGACGCTCACGCTGGTCCAAAACTACTTCTGGTTGTAGCCAAATAGATCCTTCTTCAGCTAACTCTGGAAGGTTGGTTTGAATTTGACACTTAGCTCTAATCACCTTCTTTAAGCATGAAACATGAAAAACAGGATGTAGCTTCGAATGGATGGGAAAAGATAACTGATAGGCGAATTGTCCCACACGCTTGAGCACAGTATAAGGACCATAAAATTTGGGCGCTAGCTTCTGACAATGCTCAGCCTTGATGGAAGTTTGATTGTAAGGTTGCAATTGAAGAAACACTTGATCACCTTCTGCAAATTGACGTTCAGAGCGACCTTGATCTGCTTGTTGCTTCATGCGATTATGTTCCATGAACAAATTCTCTTTGAGGGTACGGAGAATAGCCTCTCGATCTGTAAGTGTTAGGTCAACTGCCTGGACCTTCGAGGCACCCGGTAAGTATGAGAGAACTGAAGGTGGCTTCTATCTATATACCGCTTCAAAAGGAGTCATGCGTGTAGTTGTATGGTATGAAGTGATGTACCACCATTCAGTTAGGGGTAACCATTGAGCCCACTGATTTTTATTTTTTGAGGAAAAACACCTCAAATATGTTTCCAAACACTTTTTGACAACTTCCATTTGGCCATCAATCTGGGGATGATAAGTTGTGTTGAGATGCAATTCTATGCCTTGTATCTTGAACAGTTCTTGCCAAAAATTGCTTGTGAAAGTTGGGTCGCGATCAGAAACAATAGAGTGTGGCATGCCATGAAGCTTGAAGATCTGATCCATGAAGATTTGAGCCACCGTGGATGCTGTAAACAGGTGTTGAAGGGCGCAAAAATGAGCATACTTGGAAAGGCGATCCACAACCACCATGATGACGGATTTATTTCCTGATTTGGGTAAGCCAGTAATAAAATCCATAGAGATATCCTTCCAAATAGCAGGTGGAATCGGGAGTGGTTGTAGTGTGCCCGATGATTTGGATGTTTCTCCCTTGTTGCATTGACACATGTCACATTTAGCTACAAAATTACGAATGTCCTGTTTCATACCATCCCAGAAAAAGGAACGTTTGACACTGTCATAGGTTTTGGTGAACCCGAAGTGCCTTGTTGTGGGTGTAGCATGAAGCTCAGAAAGTATCGTGGATTTAAGCTTTGATTGTTTACTTAAATACAAACGACCTTTGTATCGAATTTCCTCATGGAGCCAAGAGTACCCTGGGGAAGCTGGAGCATTGGACTCCAATTGCTGGATCAACTGCGAACTTTTGGGATCTTGTAGCCATTCCTGGCGAATGGCTTGGAGACAATCTGGAACAATGAAGGAAAGAGAAAAAAGGGATCCTTCATCTTCATGTTTTTGGGAAAGTGCATCTGCAACCACATTGTCTTTTCCTTTCTTATAAATGATCTCATAATCATATCCAAACAGTTTAGTCACCCATTTTTGTTTTTCTGGGGAGGAAATGTGTTGTTCTAGAAAATACTTGAGGCATTGATGATCCATATTAATTTGGAACTGTTGCCCCAATAGATAAGGACGCCACAGATCCACGACATGTAGAATAGCCAACATTTCCTTTTCATAGATGGATTTGCCCAGATTTCTTTCAGATAGTTGCTTGCTGGTAAAGGCCAAAGGTCGACCCTCTTGCATAAGGACAACACCAATTCCTTTCCCTGATGTATCACATTCCAACACAAAGGTCTTTGTGAAATTGGGAAGGGCGAGGACTGGAGTGGTGCACATGGTCATCTTCAAGGTTTGAAAATCTTGAGCAACGACTGGAGTCCAAGTGAGAGAGTTCTTTTTTAGGATAGCAGTGAGAGGTGCTGCAATCTTCCCATAATTCTTAACAAACTTGCAATAATACCCTGTTAAGCCTAGAAATCCACGCAATCTCTTAAGAGTCTTTGGGTGAGGCCAATATTGCATAGTTTCATCTTTTTAGGATCCACCCTGACGCCATCTTTTCCAACCAGATGACCCAAGTATTCTACTTCTAAGGCGCCAAAAGCACATTTAGACTGTTTCAAGAAAAGTTGGTGTTGAGAGAGTAGATGGAGATCTCGATCCACATGAGCAAGATGGTCTATCTAGGTTTTTCTATAGATGAGGATATCATCAAAGAAAACTAAGACAAAATGGCGGAGAAAAGGATGGAAGACATGATTCATGAGGCTTTGGAAGGTGGAGGGGGCATTACACAAGCCAAAGGGCATGACCAAAAAATCATAGTGGCCCTCATGAGTTCTAAAGGCAGTCTTGGGAATATTTTCCTCTTTCATACGTATCTGGTGGTAGCTTGAATGAAGATCCAGTTTAGTGAAGAATTGGGCACCACTCAATTCATCCAGGAGGTCATCAATGACATGAATGGGGAATTTGTCTTTGATGGTAAGTTTGTTGAGGGCACGTAATTCAGGACACATTCGCCAAGAACCTTCTTTCTTCAGGACCATGACCACAGGAGACAAATAGGGGCTCGTACTAGGGTAGATAACGCCTGCATTAAAGAGTTCCTGGACCATTTTCTCAATTTCATTTTTTGGGGAAAAGGGGTGATGATACAGATGGATATTGGGAGGAAGGCTTCCTGGTACAAGGGGAATGGAATGATCATGAACACCACAGGAAGGAAGGAGGCCTTGGGGAGTGGAAAAGACCAATTGATGTTTAGAAAGGATGGCTTGGAGGTCTTGCGGTACCAAGGGTGTCTATGTTGCTTGTATGGAATGGAGTTAGGAGATAACACTAGAATGACCCTTTTTGAGCAGCTTTTCCATGCGATGGGAACTAATGATCTCAGGTGAACCAACGATGATGCCTTGGAACTTATATTAGTGGCCCTCCTAGTCGAATTGCATGGTTAAGTCTTTAAAATCCATGAGAATGGGACCCAAAGTCCTTATCCAGTCTACACCCAACACAATGTCACAACCTCCCATGTCGATAGAAAACATATAGTATTTCAGGTGGTAGTCACCAATTTGGAGACGCACATTTTCACAACGCCCTCCACATTTCATCAAACCACCATTGGCAATCATGATTTGGAAATTATTGATGACATGGATGTAGCAATGAGTTTCTTGGGCAATGCGGCGATGAATAAAATTATGGGTGCTGCCACTTTCAACCAGAATGATGACCTTCTGATGCTTGATGTAACTGATTAGCTTGAGGGTTTGGGGAGCGGAGAAGCCAGTGAGAGCATTGAGGGAAATGACTGGTTCTACTTCGGGAGGGTCTGAGGGAGGGGTTATGTCAGTGGATTTAGGTGATTCAGACATAGAGGGAGTTTCTTCATCTTCTTCTGAAATCTCCTCGGAGATGGCCATAAAAATATTTTGTTCTTTACACTTGTGGCCTGAGAAATATTTTTCATCACAGTTATAACAAAGGCCTTTGAGTTGGCATTTAGCCATTTCAGCCCAGGTCAATTTTTGGATCTTTAGTGGAGCAGAGGGAGTAGTGGGATTTACTGGTTTAGGGTGAGGGATGAAGGAGGGTTTGTAGTTTTGAGAAGATACAACCTGTTGTGCTTCTTTAGCTCTTTTGGTATCCTCCACCCAACTCTCAGGCTGAGCCATGAGGACATGGGCCCGAATTTCATCCTTGAGGCCGTTGATAAAACACTCTCCGAAAAGGCATCAAACATGCCCTCTGTTCTAAAATCCAGGCGCTCAATGGAAGCTATAAAGTCTTCCACTGTTCCTAATTGTTTCATCTTTTTCAAATGGCCCAAATGGTTGGTGTCAGTGTCAAAGTGTTCATAAATCTCTGCCACAAATTGTGTCCAAGCAATATACCCTTGACGAGATTTTTTTCTCCATTGCCACCATTGCCAACGTTCTTGATCTAGATGGAGAACACCATATCGGAGTTTGGCCAAGTCATCTGTAATGTTGTATAAAGAGAATTAATGTTCCATTTGGGTTACCCAACTAGTGGGGTCCGAGCCATCAAATTTGGTCACATCCACAGGCGGAAGGCGTAGGTCACGTTGAAAGTGATGGTTCTGCAAGGTATGGGAATGAGAGGAATGGTCACCTTTAGTATGTGGGGGTGAGGAAGAGGAAGGGTTATCTATAGGGATATGCAGTTTGGTGCAGAGTGCCGAAAAGACTGATTCAAGCTGGGTGGTGAGGTCTTGTTTGATTTCTCCCATTGAGGACTACATGGTTGTATTGATGGTAGCAACATTGGCACTGAGTTGTTTCACTTCTTGTTGGGTCTCAATGAGACCAGATTGCAGGGTGTTGAAGTGAGCTTCCAAGTCTTGGCTACAATTATGGGCCATGAGGATGGGGGAACTGAAAAGGGGCGAGCGGGGTAAAAATTTTTTACCGAAAAAATGATATGGATGAATGTGATAAGGGCGAAGAGATGAATCCAATGGAATAGGTCTGAAATAATGGTGAAAAAATTTCCATACTTTTTTTTTTAACGAAGTTATACTCCAGTCTGAAGAATACTGTAGAGAGGAAATGCCCAAATGCTTAACCATAAAGAAATGTGTATTTACTTGGCAACCCGAACACATTTGTGCGTCAATAGATCTTGTCTATTTTAATTTCTTTATGTTTTTGTCCCCAAGGGTTAGGTATTCAAGGATTCTATAGACAAGGGTTTTCCCTGTGCTATAGCTCTCTGATATACGTGCGGGGTCCAACAGTAGTACTCAGCCCAATATCTCAGGGCACTAACTAAGGAGGATAGACCGTACCCTTAGCCGTACTAACTGACTACCCAGGTACTAGAGAGTATCTTCCTGAGTGTTGTTCTCGGTGACACTATAGCAGTCAGGCGGCCGATCGGTTTATCTAAAGAGGGCTTCAGGTAATCTAGGCCGATCCGTACATAGGTGTTGTCTGATGCGCTACCACTTGAAGGGGTACCAACAGGGGTTACAAGGGTGGCCAACAGATGTGCGCTTAAGTACCACTTGTATTTCCTACATGTATGAATCCCTCAACCGCAGGTTTATGCATGTAACGACAGATCTCTATGGATTAAAGACACTGGAATACGTCTCTACCCTGGAAAAAAAAAATAAACCACACTTTCTGCCGAGGAAAGTGCTCTGATACCACTTGTAATATACCAGATATAAAATGTGTGCAGAACATAAATAAAATGCTAGTAATGGAAGAATAACATCAATATAACTAGAACATTCACCACAATAACACTGAAATGATATAAGAACAACAACAGAAATAGATCTTTGAATATGAAAGAAATGTTCACGGGCCTCTTCGAGGGGGAAACCTCCAGTTGAGTAGAGCTCTATTACAATAATATCCAAGCTAGGGTTCTCATACCCTCGACTCCTATTTATAGTAAAAAGAATCATCTAGAGGAAGATCCTTCTAGAAGCAGAAGATTCTATTAGGTCTTCTTACATCTGCCTTATTCTATTTTATTGAAAGGCCTTATTAATATTGACCTTTATTACATCCGAATATATTGTTCTACCTATGTGCGGGTTAGGACCCTAAAAAAGCCCGACAACAACCCATGGGAGATGAAAATAAAGATGATGGAGTAGAAGATCCTTTTAAAATGTTGCTCGAGGAAGCCCTTGCGCGAAAAATGAACGAAATGATGGAAAAATTTGTGAAGATCCTTCGACGATTGCCCACAGGAGAAGCATCTTCATCAAGTGACCATGAAACCCCCTTCAATCTACATGTAAATTTTGATATTCCATTATTTGAAGGACTGATAGATGCAAATGGTGTAGATAAATGGTTGAATTTGCTCGAAGGGTATTTTTTGGTCCACAATTTTTCCAATAGGGAAAATATTACTTTTGCACTCCTCAAGGTCATCCCCCATGTTAAGGACCAATCAGACACTTACTCTGAGCAAAGGGACACAAAGGAATCTATAATATTGGTGGTTTCCCCTACATGGGATTCCTTCCATGATGTCATTAAAGAACAATACTACCCTATAGGAAGCTACGAGAACCAATACACCAGATGGACCACCCTGCATTAAGAAAGGGACCGAAAAGTACCAGATTTCACCAATATTTTCCATACCATGCACACCAAGTTCGGTATGAAAGACTTTGAGTGACATCTAGTGCTCAAATACTGTGAATGTTTGCATAGATACATTCAAACAAAAATGGATTTTCTGGACATCGCCTCATTGGGTACAACTTATAGATATGTTGTAAAGATCAAGCAAAAATTTAAGCAGAAGAGGTGAGAGTTTGGATCTGCAAAATACTCACAACCAAAACATGGCAAAGGCGGCTCTAACCCACAAAGAAAGGGATAGAGCAAAGATGGCCACTCTCAAGACAACCAGTTCAAGATGCAACATAAGAAGGGCAATGAGAAAATGAAGAAGGACATGAGAAAATGGTGTGAATACCATAAAATACCTTGGCGCAACACTGAAGAATGATGCTCCAAGCAGTCACTCATGGACGAGTTGTAGGCTCCTGAGTTAGAGGATGATTATGATTCATTATAAAATCGAGAAGGAGGGAAGAAGATTATCGATGTTGAACCCATTGCCATTGTCGCTACCACCAAAGTCCATCCAAGAGAACCAAAAGAACCAGAGGAAGGGTAACACCTCTTTCACTCAAAGATGTGGGTAAAGGGGGATCCACTTCATTTCATTGTCGATAACGATAGTCATAAGAAATTGATCTCAGTAGAGGTTGTCAAGCTATTGGACCTATCGACAACACCGCACCCGTATCCCTACACCATCGGTTGGCTTCACCAAGGAAGATATTTTTGTGTCAACCAACGGTGTCGTCTTCCATATGACATAAAGACTTTCAAAGATGAGGTATTGTGTGATATTTCTCCCATTGATGTTTGTGATGTTATTTTAGGACAACCATATTTTTGGGTCATGTTGTGTATGATTCTAGACCCCGCAGTTTTGTTATTATTTTGGATAGACAATTGTACAGGATACTAGAGGTAGTGCCACCCACTGCTATTTCTTTAATCTCTGCTAAGAAATGGAGTAAGTTCATTTCACATAAGGGGAAGTTCATATTATTTGTGATCCATTCTCACAGTAAGAAGAAGGTCACTTTCACATCTGTGGACTCTACACAAAGCCTCTCTTTGTAGCATAAGAAAGTGGACGAGATCATGGAAGAGTACATAGACATATTCTCCTCACCCACTGAGGTATCGACACACTATAAAGTCAAGCATCCAATTAATCTAAACCTAGGTGCACCTATGCCTAATAGACCAGTCTATCATCGCTCGTTGATGGAAAATGATGAAATCAAGCATCAGATCCAAGAGCTTCTTCAAAAGGGGCACATCAGATTCAACTATTCCCCTTGCTAAAACCTGATTTTATTGGTGCAGAAGAAGGAAGGGACCTAAAAACTCTGCATTGATTACATAGAATTAAACAATATCACAGTTAGAAACCGGTACCCAGTTCCCAGGATTGATGACCTTCTTGACCAAATCAAGGGGGAAAAGTTATTCAGCAAGATTGATCTAAATTCTAGATACCACTAGGTTCCCATTGAACCAATTGATGTCTAGAAGACAACTTTCAAATCTAAAGAAGGTCTCTTCGAATGGTTGGTCATGCCTTTTGGCCTATAAAATTCACCAGCCACTTTCATGAGGTTGATGGATGATGTATTGAGACCCTTCACCAAATCTTTTGTTGTGGTATATTTGGATGACATCCTCATCTTCAAAAAAACTTGGGAGGAGCACATGTGACATATTCAACAAGTTTTGAGCACTCTGTGGAAGCACAAGTTATATGCCAACTTGGAAAAATGTTCCTTTGGAATGAATGGGGTCCAATACTTGCACTACATTGTTGATGAGCATGGGGTACATGTTGATCCCGCTAAGATCCAAGTCATCTGTCACTGTCCATCCCCGACCACACTAATTGAGCTTCAGAGCTTCTTGGGACCGGCCAACTTCTACCGACGGGTCGTGTTGGTATTCTCCCATATTGCATGGACCCTCAGCCACATGACCAAGGGTGGTGTCGGGGAAACGTTCATGTGGGGGAAGGAAGAACAAAGAGAATTTCATGATTTGAAGCATCGCTTGTGCTCATCTCCAATACTCTCCTTTCCCGATCTGCAACCACTGTTCGATATTGAGACTGATGCATATAAATATGTTGTAGGCGTAGTTCTCACTCAACACAGTAATTCGATGGCATACCATAGTGAGACACTCTCAGATATTGTCTGTAAAAACCCAACCTATGACAAGGTAATGTATTCCATTTTAGAAGTCTGTCATCAATGGAAACATTACATTATGGGAAAGGAGATGATCATCCAAATTGATCACAAGCCTCTACAGTTCATACAAACTTAGGGGAAGTTGTAGAATGAACGCCATCAAAAGTGTTCCACCTACCTGCAACAGTTCCATCTCAACATCAAGTATAATACACGAATCTCAAATCGTGTCACTGACTACCTTATTCAACCTCACGTGGTTTCACTCACCACTGTACTCCATTCCTGTGGACATGAGGCATCTGATTGACCCCAAATTTATTAGCAAGATCTGAACTTCAACACCACCTATCAACTCTTGGGTACAAGCATGATTGTCATTGATTTTCACATTCAGGATGGGTTGTTATGCCATCCAGGACACCTTTGTGTTCCTGCAAGCGAGTGTGCAAAGATTATTTGGGAAGCCCACTACAGTCGGATGGCATGACATTTTGGCATGAAGAAAACTGTGGTCATTCTCCAGAAACATTTTTATTGGCCAAAACTTTGACAAGACATCAACAAGTATATCAAATCTTGCACTTCCTGTGCCATTTCCAAGCCAGCCATCAAGAAGTAAGGCTTATACACCCCTCTTCCTACCCATGGGAAGCCTTGGGAATCCATATTGATGGATTACATGTCTCGCCTTCCATCCAACAAGAAAGGCAATGATTGTGTATTTGTGGTCATTGATCGGTTTTCGAAGATGGCCATCCTCACAGCTTGCAAGAAGAACATCACAACGACAGATAATTCCAAGATCTTCTTTGAATGAGTGTGGGTCCATTTTGGGATACCATAGACCATCATCTCTGACTGGGACAACAGGTTCCTTAGCACATTTTGGTTGAGTCTCTGGTCACTATTGGACACCAAACTCACTAAATCCACTGCTTTCCACCCCCAAACAAACATCTAGACAGAGGTCGCCAATCAGATGATTGTGCACATCTTGCACATGTATAACTTTGAGCATCCATGTACATGGGATGAGAGTCTTCTCTAATTTCAACATAGTTACAACATGGCTCTCCGTAGTTCCACCGACGATATCCCATTTCAGGTGGGACTGGGATTCCAACCCTTGGGTCCCATTTATGTTGCACTACCTATGGAAACCACATAGATAGACTCTTCCCATGTTCAGTCTAAGACCGACAAAGACACTAGATTCATTGAGTGGATACAACACATACACCAATAGGTCCATGAGATTTTTCAAAAAGCCAATGCTAAGTACAAGAAGTGACATGATCAACACAGGGTATCGCACCAGTTTCAAGTTGGAGACACGGTCTGGTTACATTTGCAGAATGAGTGTTTTACAGGGCCCTATTGGAAGCTACACCCACTTCTCTATGGACCTTACACAATCACCAAGGTTGTGGGTAGAAATTATTTTGAGCTCAACACTCCACCCTTCCTTGGCTTGAACCCAATGTTCAATGTGGACCTCCTTCAACCATATTTTCCACCATTATTGGACAACTCAGAGATCGTTGAATAGCTAAAACCAATAGAGCTCAACCCTGACTGCATGGAACATGCATCGACTGATCATATAGTGGACACACAAGTCAAGGGAACTTGCCAACAGAGGATCCAACTTTATTGGGTTGTCAAGGCACGACAAATCCTCCACCAAGGAAAGTGTCTCACCCGGGACCAAATTCAATAGAATTTTCCTCACTTGGTGGGGAAACTCAATGCAATGGATACCATTGATTCCCAAGGGAGGAGGACTGATACGGATGGATATTGGTGGCCACCCACCTATTCCAACTAGATCCTCTGGACAATTTTTAGTTCAACACGTTATTTTGTACTTCTTTGTAATTGTGGGATCTACTCTTCTGGGGTTGTCTGAAGCCCTACACATCTTCCAGGTGGATACTGGTGGCCTCCCATTTAATCCAACTGGCTTATTTTGTATGTTTTCATGTCAGCACATCTTTTTGTACTTCTAGGGTCATTTTGGGGCCCTAAACAATGTTTTTTTTAGCTTGTTTCAACCAAACTGTAAACACAGCCAGATTTTGAAAGTGTAATGTGTAGTTCTTGAAATGACCTTTCCAATGGGCTATCACACACCTAAAACGGAGGTCGTATGCAAAAGTTATGACCTCGGGAAGTTGAGGTACCAACTTACCCATAGAGGCCCACATAACTTTTGGCGTTTCATCTCCTAGGGTTAGGTTTTTGGATGTATAGGGTTTTGACATTCATGAGTAATGTTTAAAAGGCCTCTGGAGCCTCATTGTAATCATTCTACTCAGATGGATGCACACAACAACCACAACTCTTCTCAGAGATAGCTACCACCATTCAAGCAAGTGTTTCAGTTATGCAGTTTTACAATTTCATCATATTTCATTTATTCAATAAAAGATATTGTTCACTGTATATCTATGTTGTTCTTCATATCTCTATGTTTATTTTATCCAATTTGTTAATCAATTCATTCCGCTCCTAAATCCGGATCATATTAATTCTTTCAAATTGAATAAGTTAAAAACTATTAGTCTAGAAGAGTAATCAAAACAGACCAAACCAAACCAAAATGTAATATAATCCATAGAATTTATATATTCTAAGTGGGAGAATTCATCAACTAAATTGGATTGATATCCTACCTCACATGTAGCAGACACATCACACATTGTTATGCTTCAATTTCATTTACACACACACATCTCTCCAATAAGAATCATAATCCAGTTTTCAACTATGAAAATAATGAAAAATAAATAGAAGAAACCTAAGAAAAAAGGTTTTTTTTTGCATACATCCATTGTTGTTTCACCCTAGCCATGGTAGAAGAGTAGAGGAGCTAGTTTCCTTTGGAAAAATATAACAATGTAATCCCAGTGAAAATCATATCGCATTTTTTCTCCTAAGAGTCTTAAGATCTAGTTAGATCTTACTATTTACATAGTGTACTCCTTTTTCTCCTTAGATTAGGGAAAATGAATTCATCACAAGTGCACTCACCTAGCAAGGCTTGGATTCATGCTTAGAGTCTCCCACAATAAAATGAAATGGATCCAAGTTGTCCTAGAAGGATTTGATTCATAGTATTATTTTCCTAGAAGTTTAGTGAATTATTGTATCATCTTGTGGGGTGGGGTGTTTGGAAGGCAGTTGATGATGCTAGTTACCCTGACTAGTAAGTATTGAAGTCTCAAAATCGATTCCAACTCAAGTCACTCCATGTGTATAATTGAGAACAAAGAGCTCATGCTCCCAATCAAGCAGATCTAGTTTATGCTTTCTATCAATAACACATGATTTCTCATTGGAATCAACATCGCAATGAACAATTTGTGTAAATGTTGATGTCACAAAGTGGGTGAGTCTACCTCCATAATATGGGTAACCATATTTCCCGGACCATTGGTTAACATCTCATAGTTGGAAGGATGTAACATACCTGACCCCCTAATATTTATTAGGCTAGGCGCTGTACAAATTTTCCATGATTCCCTCCTAATGTGATGCCTTGGACTGAGCAAGATAAAGAGCACTCGACCCCCTTTATAGGTGAAGTTGGGATCTTTAGATGCCCAAAACATGCAGAAGAAAACTTTTCCCACACTTGAATTGCAATGGAAGTTAGGTGCGAAGAATTGACAGAAGAAAAAGCAAATGGGTGCTCCATGGTGACCATGGGCACCCTCACCGAAAGAAAGCTTGAGTAACTTGGATGCCTCGAGTGATGAACAAGGGGAGATGATCAAATGAAGTTAGAAACGATCCATGCCATGGGTGCACACCAAGGAAAGTTTCCCAAATGGACGGAAAACGAGTTGCAAACGCTAACTAGGAAAACAACCAAAGATGTTGATGAAGGAATGGCTTGGGCACCCAAGATGAAAGACGAGTCAGGCGGATAGTGAAACACACCCATCGAAGGGGCGCACACCCATTTGAAGAGTCAACTCAAGTAAGACCAAAGGTGGCATCCCAAGTTGGTGAATGGGTGTGTCCGTTGAGTGCCTATTTAACCAACAGGATCACTCACTTGGCAAGGAAGGAAGTCAATCAAGGGAGATCAAGTGAACAAGGACAAAAGTCGATTGGTGAACAGGCCGCAATACCAAGAGAGAAATAAAAAAAAATATGCCAATGTTGGGTGCCACATTTGGGTGGATTGGAGTTTTCATCCAAGTGTGGGGTCTGTGGTCATGTTTGAGAACTAAGGAAACAAAACATGGAGTCTGCAAAGCGAATGGTTGGGTGGCTTGAGCTCATGAAGGGGATTTTTCTATGAAGTTCGGGTGCACCTCAGAACTTAGAGATAACTGATGAAAGTATGTGGTGTATTCAACACAAAGGCAAGGAAGGATACCAAGTGAAGGGCCCACGACTTGACTAAAACAAATATGGAACATGAAGAGTTGGGAAAGGATGTGACAATGAAATGAAGAGTCTACAAAGGGAACAACCATCCGTGAGTCGGTTGTTGCATTGAACAGGGTTTGTTGAGCTAAGAATCACACGCTCATATTGTATTCTTGTATTTTTGGGTGTGGCATAAATGACACATCTGACACACTTTTATTGTTCATTGTGACTTGTATGAAAATTTGAAAGTCGGGTGTTATGTCGAGTTGGGATGCTCGCACAATTTACCTGCCTTTGTTATTTTGTGTTTCAAATGTAATTGAATCAAATTGAACTAAGTAACAAGTATAATTATTATAAAGGTTTCACAATTCCGCTATTGAAATGAGTGAAGGCGTAGTCCGGACGTGTGATGAATTAACACGAGAAAACATGTGAGTTGAAGCACATCGCGGTGTTTCACGACCTACAGTGACCAGAGACTTGGGTGTGCCAAGTCTGTTTGGGAACTAGGGAGACTACAGGCTTGTGACAGATGGTATCAGAGCATTCTTAACAATAGATTGTTGAATAAATCTTGAAGAGTTGGTGAATATCTTCACCATTATCACTTATGTGACAGATGGTATCAGAGTAGACATCAAAGCAGACCAAGGAAGTAGTTATGGTGGAAGACTTGATAAAGGGCATATGGCTTCACTGCAGGTTAAAGGTGAAGGAAGGCATATCCTTGAGGCGGAATGGAGAAGGGGCATAGAAGCAGTCGAACACAGCCTAGAGAAACTCAAATCAATCATCGTACGATAGGATTCATGGGATGAGATATTGAAGAGTCTCTTAGCCAAAGAGAGATGCCAACTTTTGAAACGAGATTTAGAGTAGGAAGTCGTGTTTTCCAGCATCAACATCTTGGAACAATTGAACTTGTCTAAGGACATTCTTTGAAGTTTATGCGATGGTTTTCAAAAGAACCATTTCACAAAGTATTGGGCAATAAGAAAGGTGACTTGGGAGAACGATCTTGTAGAAGACCAAGCAATTTCAACCAAGGAAGGATCATAGGTCTTTGAAAGTAAGGCACGAGGTCCAGAAACATCATTGATTTTGGAAAGAAATGAAGTTGCACACTTGCGCACTAGCGAGAATGAGAGTGCTCGGGGAAAAGATGTTGAAGTTGGAATGTTACAATCAGCCATAAACAAAATCATGTTCTGCGATGAGGAGGTATTTCTAAGAGTATTTGACCCAAGAGATGTTGGGGTCAATGCCTTGAAAAAAGGAGGTGGATGAGACAATTGGATATAGAAAGTCACGGGTGTTGGATAAATTTCTATTTTCGACACACTAGTTCAGTGGGAGTTAACTAACTAGTTCTATTTTAGATTTTCTATTTTTACCATCACTATTATGCATGTATGCATTCCTAAGGAAAGATAATTGCTTGATTGCTTTTCTTAATTATGGAATGTTTTTCCCTATATATGAGTGTATTCCACTCATTCATTGTATCATATTGATCATGATCTATGTATCAATCATCCGCTCATTGAGATAGTGTGAATATATTTTCTCATTCTTCCATATTGAATCTCTCTTCCTTTTCTTGATAAGGTTTGTTTGTGCATGCTTTAGCTAGATCTCCTATGCATTTTTCCATGAAACATTGACAATTAGAGATATTTTTCTTAGAGCAATCTAGACAAGCCAAAGAATAAGGAAAATCGAGGTTTCAGCGAGCTAAATCCGTGGTCATACCTTTCAGCAATTATTCCTCCCAAAATATTACGTTTTTGAGGAAACGGCTCGTGGGGAAAGTAAATAGACCCATTTTGGAAGTGATTTTTCAACTATTTGGCGAGATTATTCACCGTTTGCTCAGGAAGTAAGCCGCAAGATAGCCTCCTAGAACTGATATGAATCTGTGGTCGTACCTTTCAACATTGATTTCCCCAAAAATATTAATTTTTTGGGGAAATGACCCGCGTGGAAAGTAAACCAACCCATTTTGGAAGTGGTTTTTCAACCATTTGGCGAGATTCCTCATTTTTTTCTTAGAAAAGTAATCCTCAAGATCATCTATTGAAACTGATACAAATTTTCACTTAAAGTTCCCTTTCTGTTGTGATTTCTTAATTTTTCACTTGCAGATTGAGAGTAAATTTTTAGGGGTTATTAGAAACAGTAGGAGATATGGATATGAAAAATATTATACAATCAAACTTGGTAGTAATCCTCACACCATACAATTATTTTGATTGGAATCCCAAGGAAGAATTCCAACTCAGAAGGAAAGGATTGTATAATTTGACGATGGTGACAGAAACATAAGCTACATCAACGATTGAGAAGATGAGATGGGTGAACCATAAGGATGAGGCCACATGAATACTTCTTGAGTTAATATCCACTTATTTATGGTTTCATGTTGCCACATGCAAGGCTCCAAATGAGATCTAGACCACCTTGGAAGGACTCTTTGGAAAGCAAGACGAGATGCGAGGCCATATGCTTGAGGTAGAGTTGAATACCTTAGACCCTAAAAGTTTTGATAATATACACGATTTCCTTACTAAATTTAAATCTTTGATTTTGAGATTGGGTGAATGTGGTATTGACAAGTCTACACAAGAGAAACAACTTATTCTAACAATCTCAGCCAAACTAGGACCATAATACGCTATATATTTCTCCAATTTTCATTCTGGCATATGTCTTTTTGGAACAAATTGGAAAATTCCTACATTGGCTCAGTTCATTGAGTCTCTTACACAAGGGTAGAAAAAACTCATACAGATGGGCCTCATGAAAGATCCCAAAGCACATGCACTCACCATGCATGATGGAAAAGGGTCATCCAAACATAACGAGAAGGAGGGATATTCCAAACCCTTTAATGATTCTTCAGGTTCCAAAGACTCTTCAGATTCCAAGAAGAAGAAGAAGGGAAAGCAGTGCACTTACTACAATAAACCGAATCATGAAGAATCCACATGCATGAAGAAACAAATCGATCTTATGGCACAGGAACTTCAGCATAACAACCTTGGAAAATTCATTCCAGATGGATTCAAGAAGCAGAAGGAAAAATATCCCGCTCCTAAGAAAGGTAATCATCATGCTCTGGTTGCAATTAATTCCTCATCTGATTCATGGATTATAGATTTTGGTGCATCCCATCATATGACAGTGAAAGAGGAAGTTTTATCTTCCTTGAGTCCATGCTCAAGACCCCCTATTCTCATGGGGGATGATACTTCAGTAGAAGTAGCAGGATAAGGGAGAGTGGAACTCCATAATGGCAGTTTTGAGAATGTTCTACATGTTCCAAAGCTTTCTATGAATCTGCTCTCAGTTTATAAGATTACTCAGAAAGGTAAAAAGGTTGAATTTACATCATATTCAGTTTCAGTAATTGACATGCATGACAATTCAATCATTGCAATTGGTGAGGTGGATCACAAGTCAAGGTTGTATAAATTCACTAAGTTTTATGACGATGAATCCTCTATTCTACTTACACATAAGGATAGTACTTTGCATGCACCTCAAGTGCAACATGCATATACTCTTGTTCTTCCATCAGTTTCAAACATCAAAGATGATTCCATACACTCAGATTCTGTACATGGAAATAAGAAGGTAGTACATCCAGATAAGAAGCCAGCATCGAAGCTTCAATAGATGCCCAAGAAGGAACATACCACACTTTAGGCAGCAAACAACCTTGCAAGGAATCCATTGGATTCGAGGATGACTTGATATCAGCATGATGAGCCTTCTAATGTACTTTCAGCTTTAGAACCTGCGATGCCCATGCATTGCTATATGGTTCAATCTACTAATCCACATAACTACATTAGGTTTGTGGGAAATCCATTATGGAAAGAAGCCATGCAGAAGGAGTATGACTCACTCCTACAGAACCAGACTTGGAATCTGGTTCCACGTCCACCAGAAAGGAATATTTTTAGGTGTAGATAGGTCCACAGGATCAAGAGGTACAAGGACCGACAGGTTTCCAAAGGACTTCATCAGATCCATAAATATTTCTACATCTTCACGAATAATTTCAATGAGAAGAAGTTTCAGACTTTGCGGGATCGCCTTGCAGTGAAGAACACAGTTTTCTAGTAGCTGTTATTTTCTTCTTTTGATACATTATCTTTTGAGGGGAAGTTTTGTTCTGACATGGTTTTCCATCTTTCCTCACTTTTATTCAGTGTTCATTAGTTTCATTGTACACGAGTACCTAAAATGGCCTAGTATTTGGGACTCATTTTTTACTCCATAGTGATGTTCAGGGGGGGTGTTGGATAAATTTCTATTTTCGACACACTAGTTCAGTGGGAATTAACTGACTAGTTCTCTTTTAGACTTTCTATTTTTACCATCACTATTATGCATGCATGCATTTCTAAGGAAAGCTAACTGCTTGATTGATTTTCTTAATTATGGAATGTTTTGCCCTATATATGAGTGTATTCCACTCACTCATTGTATCATATTGATCATGATCTATGTATCAATCATCAGCTCATTGGAGTAGTGTGAATATATTTTCTCATTCTTCCATATTGATTCTCTCTTCCTTTTCTTGATAAGCTTTGTTTGTGCATGCTTTAGCTAGATCTCCTGTACAGTTTTCCATGAAACACTAACAACGGGGCCTAGATATGGCCAGGTGTCTGTCATGACTCGAAGAAATAAATTGTCTAGTGCACAGAACATACAAGGACACATGTTTGAGTTGCACACCATTGTGTAGGCTTGGCACACTTCATGGAAGTTTCTCCAAAGAGAACATATTCACGGAAGGCTACATACAAGGAAGGTTGGTTCGCATCAAATATAACGAAGGGGAATGAGTGACAATTCTATGGGACAAGTCAAATTTCCATCCAAAGGAAAGGAGGCAGATTGTTCAATGGAGGCATCGCACAGGAAAAGACAAATAGCTCTAAATGAATACAAACTTAAGTGATTCTAGGAGATGAGGAGGAAACAAAAAATGAAGTGTACAACAACCAAGGGTACAATGATGTGACAATTCAAACAACTATTGGGATAACTCAGAAAACCATATAAGTGATCAGAAGAGGAAAATCGATCACAAACATGATGGTTGAGCATTTTGGTTGATTCATGCGAAGACTTAACCTTTGCAACAAAAAACCAAGGAGGGGACGAATGGTAGAAGGCATGAAGTTCCATTTCAAGGAAGACAAAAGAGACAACAAGGGATTCATTCAAGAACTCTGTCAAGAAACTAAAATGGGAAAGATGTACGACAAGAGATTTGAGAGTGTTTTCTAGTGGTATGGGACATCATATTGCTGGTGGTATGAGACATCAAGTGCATGGTTGTGCCTACATTGGAAGCATGTGAAAAAATCCTTGGGTGGTCCCTTTGAATTGACTAACTTGGGCAGTTTTTGAATTCATGCAGACATACCAAAACGCAGCATGAAACTATCAAGTGGATGAGAGTAGCGAGGCAAGCTGATTTCGACGGATGATGGCATAGATTTTGATTGGAGAAAGATTTTGGTCTTGATGCAACATTACAAGGAAGAGATGGTGAGAAGTAGCCTTGGTTACACAAGTTGATGGATAGATAAATCGAAATGTAGACCAAAGTCTGAGCAAGTATGCAACACAGTAAGTTTGAAAGTCCAAACACTTGGGCATTACAATGGGACTCCTTGACGAAAATTCGACAACAACATTTGGACAATGCGGGGAATGTTTGAACTAAAACAACTATGTAAAGGAATGTAGAGCACTTTCACAGATTGAGCGTGAAGTTGGATTGATCACCAAAATTTCTCAAAATATGGAGCCTAGGCAATGTTGATGTTTTGGTAGCTATTGGAGGTATTCCCTCCTAGACAAATTTTCTTAGAGAAGAAGAAGATTCCAAGAATTCAAAGGAAGACCATTGAACAATTAAAGAACACCCYGGAAAAGAATAAAGTGAAATAGAATACCACAAAAGAGAAKKCATCCCCATACATGAGCCCAGATTRGTATAAATACAACTTTGGGTCAGTTCATTYRTACWACYACACAATTCTTCTTTTACAGTGCRCACTAGACAGTTGCAGTAKTTTCRCTATTTCTAGTTTCTGGTTCTCTTGGAGAGTGTGTCCCACTTGGGGAAGGATATTCTTGGTGGCTCTTGTTGGTTTCTCTTGTGTGCTACCTCTGGAAGAGTTGTGTTAAGGTTGTGTGGTATTTCGTAGTGGCGATTACAGTCATATTTGCAGTTAAAGTTGCAATTACCAATTGCCAATTGTGGCAGTTTTGTGGTGCACTATCTTGCTATAGTGATGCACCTATCTTGTGCATGTTCTGTGGTGCTACTCAGTTGTCTACCATTGCTAGGGTTTTAAAAGAAAAAGAGATAAGTATATGTTATCATGGTTTCTTCATTGTTGGTTTTCTCTTGTGATTAGAGATTTTTCATGTTTGTATCGGAAATATTCTCTCTAAGAAAAGTTGGTTGGGTTTTTTCCACTGAGTTTGGGGTTTTCCCAGGATAAATCTTTAAGTCTGCTTGTTTTTGTTTATCTATTGCTTATATATTTCGGTATATGATTATTGAATTTTAAAAGAAGATAAAATGTTATGGTAAATCTAATGTTAACAAAAATAATGAAAATCTAACATGGTATCAGAGTTGGTTACCTTTAGAACAATCTAGCCACTGGAAGGAAGATCGTGATATTTTCCACATTGTTGAGATTTGTCATTGCACATGAAATTTGCCGCTACACAAATTTATTTGTCAATATCGTTGAGCGCTTATTATAAATTTGATTTGGACAAACTCCATCACTGATCAAATCTCCCTACTCTAGTTCACCTACTACACTTATCAGATTGACTTTCTATCAAAATTGAATTTTTAGGGTTTTAGGCTTGTTGACATTTTCCTAGACATTGAACCTTCTGATTCAGATTTCTAACTTTTTCTCATTGATGTCATGTCTCATATTATAAGACAAAGATGAATGGTGTACTTGTATATAATATGTGTTTGCATGAGATGTACACTTGGAAAAAGGACATTTATCCAACCAGTGACAGTAGATCCAAATGGATCTTAGATCTAGTGCACTCAAAGGAATCCCAAGAGTTGGAGGAAGCAGTGACAATGTCTCCTACAAAATAGAACAACTAAAATGAGACAAAAACATCTAGACTTCATGTTTTCATATCAGGTTTGATATTTTATATTGTTGCAACTTAAGTAAGTGTTGTAACAAGAATAACAATCTTTATAGTTCTATTATTGTTATTGCTATCAAATGTTTGGTAACTCTTGAATATTGTTGGTACAATGCTCATTGTTCAATATTAATGATGTACTTCTTTAGAAGATAAATTGATCTATTCTAGGAGATGTTCTTGGTTGTTGAACTTGTTCCAGGTAGGTTATATTGTAAATTCCATGTAGGACACCATGGAGATGTTGTTATTCTTGTTTCTTGTTTCGGGTAGGTTACCATGGAGGAATGATTGGTCAAAAAATTGGAAGAGTGTTGAAGAGTGTTGTTCTTATTTCTTGTTATTGCTTTTTTTTTTGGCTCTTGTTCTGGGTAGGTCACAATTGATATCTCTTAGAAGGAGCTACTGTGATGATTTTTCTCATTCTTGTTTTTATTATTTTTCTTATCATAAGAATATTATCCTTGTATGTTCTTTTTCCTTGTTGTTTCTCTTGTTTCAAGAAGATCACGGGTTATAGATCTTAAAGGGATCTATAATGACGGTTGCAGGAGGAAACAATTTAGATGGTCTCTAGATGAGACATGGAGCAGATTATCTATACATAGAGTTGTGTACATGATTGTATACATCTATGTACCAAAAGAGAAGAGGACGAAGTCAGAACCTTATGGAAAGAAGGGTACTTTTGCAGATACAGAGTATCTCATATGGAGATTGATTGTAAGGATCAAAAGGATCCAAAGATGACCATACAAATCCCTCTAGTTCATTTGATCACTCTTCAGATCAAGAAGAGTCATTATATCCAGAAGGACCTACCCAAAAACGTTGTAGTGACTAGGAAGAGACCAACAGGGTCTCGTGGTACTTTGTAGGATGCAAAGTGCATGTAGTTATATGACATTTATGAGGCATATCATGAAGAGGATAAGATGGATCCACTAGGGGTGAGGCAAATGGCCCCACCAAGTACCATTTCAGATGGATCCATAGTTTAGAGGGAGTCAACCCTCAAGATCTAGTAGGCAGGAGCAACCTCTCAATATAGTCCATAGGAGATCAAACTTCAGAGGAGGTCAGCAGATGATGAGGGAGTAGATCGCTCCTGAGATTGTATAGATTCAGAGAGAGTCAAGATTCAAAGGGATCATGTAGACTCAAAGAGAGTCAGTTGACTCAGAGGAATACCAAGTCATTCAGAGGAAGTCCCCCCCTCACATTAAGGTGGGAAAGAGAGATGTCTTCTAGGACAAAAAAATATGTACCATGAGTTGAGGAGGATAAATCATAGCTTCAGAGGCTTCTAGGAGATGTGAGATCTCCTAGGAGGATTCCTTTGTTTTAATTGAATTTTCTACAATGACATAGGAGGCATCCAGTCAGAAGGACTGGGATATGAATTTTTCCTTAGTTCCAGAAAGAGCAAGAGACCACACAAGTTTTCCTTCTATGTGGCATTGATCATGAGGAAAATCATTGATTCATAACCTTCCACTTTTGAGGAAGTCACTAAGAAACAACTGTGGAAATATGCCATGATGGAAGAATACCAATCCATCATGAATAATGATGTGCGGGAAGTGGTTCCAAGACTAGAAAGGAAGTCAGTGGTGGCTTCCAAGTGGTTCTACAAGATCAAGAATGTTGCAAATGGTAGCATAGAAATGTACAAAGCGAGATTTTTGGCTAGAATGTTCTTCCAACAAGAGGGAGAATATTATGATGAGACACTTCCTCTGGTAGCTGGAAGAAGTGTACATAGAGCATCCACAAGGGTTTGTGATCCATGGAAAGGACTCCCATGTGTGGAAACTGAAGAAATATTTGTACGATCTTAAGCAGGAACCCAGGGCATGGTATGCCAGAACAAACAATTATTTAATGAGCTTGGGGATAGTTTCCCATTGATCCTATATGTGGATGACATGTTTTTTTATAGGGGATGAGAATATCATAGATGGGTGCAAGAGGGATCTCACTTCAATGTTTGAGATGAAGGATCTAGGTTTGACACACTATTTCTTGGGATCAGAGGTGTGGAAGAGGCCAGATGAGATTTTCCTTAGCCAAGGAAAATATACTTGTTGAGATCCTGCAGAGATTTGGGATGATGGAATGCAAGTCCATGGTCGCACGTATGGCTACAAATATGAATCTCTTGAGTGATTCATCTTCATATTTGGTGGATCCTACAATGTACAAACAATTGATCAGATCCTTGATGTACTTGGTTAACACCAGGCCGAACATATATTTTGCACTGAACACTTTGAGTCGGTACATGGTTGAGCCTAAGCATGTACATTGGATAGGATCAAAACATGTGTTGAGGTACCTACATGGTACAGTTGGATATGGATTGAGATATGTCTCAGATGGAGATGTGAAGCTAAAGGGTTATACAAACTATGACTGGGTAGGGAGTGCAGTGGACCAGAAAAGCACATCATGATGTTGCTTCAATTTGGGATCATGCATGATCTCATGGTTAATAAGGAAGCAAACGTCAGTGGCACTCAAAACAGTACAAGCAGAGTATATTGCAGATAGTGTTGCAAGCCGTGAAGCAATGTGGCTTCGAAAGTTGCTTACAAGGTTATTTGATCTAGAGATGGAGCCAACTTTGATAAATTGTGATAATCAAAGTTGCGTGAAGCTTTCATAGAATCGTGTCTTTCATGAAAATTCAAATCATATAGATATCAAATACCACTACATCCAAGACATGGTGCAGAGAAGAGATATGGAGCTTCAATACATATCCACAGATAAGAAGATGGTGAACATTCTCACCAAGCCTCTGTCTAGAGTGAAGTAGGAGTACTTCAGAGACAAGCTTGGAGTGATGCAGAATGTCCACCCTCATTGAGAGGCAGGTGAAATTAGGAAATCGGGAAATTAGGAATAGAAGAACAACCAGATTATGGGAGGATGCCTGGAACCAGGAACAAAGGATGGAAAACCCGGACAGAGGGATACTCCAACAGGACCTCATCACACAAGGAAAAATCAATGTCTATCAGTACTGGAAGCAGGAAACTGACCGCAACAAATGGAGAATCTGGGACAAGATTAATCCTCAGAACACTGATATACCCGCAACAACAATAAAAGAGGTGGAGGAAGAACTGGGAAGACGGAAAATAACAGTCACGGAAGGAGAGGAACAATTGAGGTGGGGCCAAAAGGACGGAGGGGAATTCAACCTAAAAGAAGTCCAACACTATATGGCGGACCCAGGCCAAGATGACCTGGTGCAACACTAGGATAAACTATGGAACAACCCCCAATGGCCAAAGATTAAGATCTTCCAATGGATAATTTTACACAACTGCATCCTAACTTGGGATAACCTAAGGAAAAGAGGATTCACAAGTCCATCAAGATGTCATCTTTGTCAAACTCAGGAAGAAACAACAAACTATCTCCTCGATGAATGTACCTACACTGTAGAACTGTGGGACTAGGCGACAAGTATCTTCCGTCAGTCTGACAGGATCCGAGGAAACATTGCCACAACCATCAAGATATGGAGAGAAAACTATAGAGACCAAGAAGAGGTGAACCTCTGTTGGATCCTCTCCCCAGGAATGATCATATGGTCAATATGGAAGGAAAGGACCCGACGTATTTTCAGAAACCAAAGTTGTCTAGAAGGGAAGATCAAGGAAACAATAACATCCATGATACGCGAGACGGTGATGAGACACAACTGCCAGGTAGGTAGAGCGCAACCCACTAATTAGGATTCCCAATTCCTAGAGGTATTCCACCTAAACGGTGGGTGCAACCCCAATCAAAATAGACAGCCACCGCAACTCCAAGTAGGTGAGCGCAACTGGAAACCACCACCTTCAGGCTCCCTCAACTTGAATTTCGACAGGGCAGTGAAAGGAAACCCAGGGAGAACAGTTTTGGGAGGAGTAATCAGGGATAGTAAAGGGAACATCATACAGCTGTATGTTGGAAGTCTGGGCAACTCAACCAATAACGTTGTAGAATTAGGAGCCTTGGAGACTGTCCTGGAGATTCTAAACCGGGAGGGGATGACGAATGCCATAGTGGAAGGAGATTCAACGCTAGTCATCAACACAGTGATAAAACTCCAAAATGGTGTTAAAATGGGTAAAATACAAAGGCACTAGAGATTGGCCCACCTACTGAAAAAAATCCAGGAGCACTTGTGGACAGGGATAACTGTGGAGTTGTGCTGGGTGCGGAGGTCAGCAAATGGACTGGCAGACAAAATAGCAAACGAGGGGGTCGATAAAGAAGGGCCATAGATGGACACAATCTAGAGAAACATCCCCTAAGGTCAATTCCAGGTAGATTGCACCCAACTTGCAGAAAAATACTGGGCCAACAGAAGTAGTACGGAAGATTACGGCAAGAATGGAGGCGCAGAAGAGACTAAAGGACATGTAGGTCCTAGATAGAATCTGATGACCCACCAATCAAATTAGGTTACAAATGCAGATGCAGATCACACATCAGGCGAAGGTACGACACCAAAGTCCCATCAATAAAAAGAAGTATAGAGGCTACCATTTGGAAAGAAGAAGAGATAACCTGCCGACGACAAAGGACAAAGGATGACAGGTTTCACCAGGTCCAAGTCGGAGCACACCTCACCTAAGTACCACGATGGGACCCGAAAACGGAGGGTGTACAACGAGCAGGTCACGGCTTTGGCGGAGGGATAATGACAAGGTAATCAAATGCACACGATCTAGAACAGAGGATACTGAGCAGGCCATGATTGCAAGGATGTGACACCAGAAAATACCACAGTCGAGTAGGCTCCATAAAGGTAGGGACACCAAAAATTACCACAGAACTAAGCATTGCAATTACAGAGGCCACCTTACATACCAGAAAGAGGTGAAGTGGAATAGGGAAATAACCCAGCGTAAGAACTACCACCTACAAGAAAATATGGTACACATGAAGAAAACCAGCAGCAAGAGAGGCCTCTAGGGGAAGAAACCTCCACTAAGTGCTTGGAGGATGACAAGAATTGAACAGGCGGCCAGGGAAGCAAAGAGTACCTTCCTCACCAAGGTAGACACAAAGGGGAAGACGGCCATCAAAAGATGGGAGATAAAAATCAACAACGCCCGCAGGGGAAAAGCCTAGTCACAAATAACCTAGGAAGCGGGGGGGATAAGCGACCCTGGAGCCACACAACCGAGGATAAGTCTCTACCACAGGACAGTGGAGGAAGCCTAGAGAACCAAAATGTTGATAGGTAAGATGTGTGCGACCCGGAGTGAGACCAACAAGACAGAATCCAAAGAAAAAAATAAATAGCACACATGAATTCACAACCGCCTTAGTAGCCTACAGGCGAGGGTAAAAAGACTTGCGGAGGAACAGAAAAGACAGCAGGAGAAACTGGAGCGGATGGCAGGGCAATTTCATCTCTATCTACGCTACATCCACCATATAGACATTACTCCAGCCAACAGAAATGGAACCCCAGTGAGCATCAGAAAGCTACGCCTGGTAGAACAAAGGGACGAGAATGTGGCCTGACAGCAGGTAGATGAAGAGCACCCCATCAACCTAGACTAGTGCAGGACCAGCTTTGGTCATGTCTCTCAGAGTAGTAGCTAACCCCATTATGCTTAGACTTTTTCTGATTTCTTTTTTATGACGTTTTTTTTTGTCTTTTAAACTGGATTACGATAGCCTGGGTCGGTTTCCCAAGGTGGTGACCCAGGCATACCTCGTTTACTATCAGACTCTGCAACCCAGGGACCCCAGATCTGGTTTCCATTTTGGCAGATCCTGGAAGTCCCCGCATCAATTTTGTACTATAACCTTCTAAATCAATATAGATTTTCACACTCATTTACAAAAAAAAATAGAGAAAACATATTACATGTTTTCTCTATTATTACCCCCACCCCCATATGAGGGTGAGGGTGGAGGGAATAATAGAGAAAACATGTAATATGTTTTCTCTATTATTCTCTCCACCCCCACCCTCATATGAGGGTACATGTTTTCTCTATTATTTCCTCCACCCTCATATGAGGGTCAGAGTGGAGGGAATAATAGAGAAAACATGTTATATGAGGGTGGGGGTGGCGGGAATAATAGAGAAAACATATTACATGTTTTCTCTATTAGTCCCCCCACCCCCACCCTCATATGGGGGTACATGTTTTCTCTATTATTCTCTCCACCCCCACCCTCATATGCAGGTACACGTTTTCTCTATTATTTCCCCCACCCTCATATGGGGGTACATGTTTTCTCTATTATTCCCCCCACCCTCATATGAGGGTGGGGATAATAATAGAGAAAACATATTACATGTTTTCTCTATTATTACCCCCACCCTCATATGAGGGTGGGGGTAATAATAGAGAAAAGATATTACATGTTTTCTCTATTATTACCCCCATCCCCACCCTCATAT
The DNA here is from genome assembly GCA_009831015.1 of Picea engelmannii. NCBI lineage: Eukaryota > Viridiplantae > Streptophyta > Pinopsida > Pinales > Pinaceae > Picea > Picea engelmannii. The sequence continues at coordinate 814,789 of ML785116.1, read as the reverse complement.
GGGGGTGGGGGTAATAATAGATAAAACATGTAATCTGTTTTCTCTATTATTACCCCCACCCTCATGTAATAATAGAGAAAACATGTAATATGTTTTCTCTAGTATTCCCCCCACCCTCATATGAGTATGAGGGTGGGGGTAATAAGAGAGAAAACATATTACATGTTTTCTCTATTAT
>ML785116.1:800221-814282 GCA_009831015.1 Picea engelmannii | reverse complement strand
CATATGAGGGTGGGGGGAATAATAGAGAAAACATGTACCCCCATATGAGGGTGGGGGTGCGGGGAATAATAGAGAAAACATGTGATATGTTTTCTCCATTATTACTCTCACCCCCACCCTCACCCTCACCCTCATATGGTGGTGGGGGGAATAATAAAGAAAACATGTGATATGTTTTCTCTATTATTCCTTCCATGTTTTCTTTATTATTCCCCCCACCCCAACCCTCATATGAGGGTGGGGGTGAGGGGAATAATAAAGAAAACATGTTACACGTTTTCTCTATTATTCCCCCCACCCCCACCCTCATATGAGGGTGGGTGAGGGTGGGGGTGAGGGGGATAATAGAGAAAACATGTAACATGTTTTCTCTATTATTCCTCGCACCCCCCACCCTCATATGAGGGTTGGGGTGGGGGGCATAATAGAGAAAATGTGTAGGGAATAATAGAGAAAACATATTACATGTTTTCTCCATTATTCCCCCACCCCCATATGAGTGTGGGGGTGGGGGGAATAATAGAGAAAACATATTACATGTTTTCTCTATTATTCCCCCCACCCACATATGAGTATGAGGGTGGGGAGAATAACAGAGAAAACATATTACATGTTTTCTCTATTATTCCCCCCACCCCCACCCTCATATGAGGATGATATGAGAGTGGGGGTGGAGGGAATAACAGAGAAAACATATTACATGTTTTCTCTATTAATCCCCCCACCCCCACCCTCATATGAGGGATATGAGGCTGGGGTTGGGGGGAATAATAGAGAAAACATGTAATATGTTTTCTTTATTATATCCCCCACCCCCATATGAGGGTGATATGAGGGTGGGGGTGGAGGGATAATAGAGAAAACATGTAATATGTTTTCTCTATTATTTCCCCCACCCCCATATGAGTGTGATATGAGGGTGAGGTGGCGGGAATAATAGAGAAAACATGTAATATGTTTTCTTTATTATTCCCTCCACCCTCACCCTCATATCACCCTCATATGAGGGTGGGGGTGAGGGGATTAATAGAGAAAACATGTAATATGTTTTCTCTATTATTCCCCCCACCCCACCCTCATATGAGGGTGAGGGTGATATGAGGGTGGGGGTGGGGATGGCGAGAATAATAGAAAAAACGTGGGGGGAATAATAGAGAAAACATATTACATGTTTTTTCTATTATTCCCCCCACCCCCACCCTCATATGAGGGTGATATGAGGGTGGGGCTGGGGGGAATAATAGAGAAAACATGTAATATGTTTTCTCTATTATTTCCCCCACCCCCATGTGTGGGTGATATGAGGGTGCAGGTGGGGGGAATAATTGATAAAACATGTAATGGGGGTGGGGGGAATAATAGAGAAAACATGTAATATGTTTTTTCTATAATTTCCCCCACTCCCATATGAGAGTGATATGAGGGTGGGGTGGTGGGAATAATAGAGAAAACATGTAATATGTTTTCTCTATTATTCCCCCCACCCGCATAATATGTTTTCTCTATTATTTCCTCCACCCCCACCCTCACCCTCATATGAGGATTACATGTTTTCTCTATTATTCTCCCCACCCTCACCCTCATATGAGGGTGTATGAGGGTGGGGGGTTTAAAAAAAACATTAAATACAAATGTCAAACTACATATGATTTACATGATGTATTTTCATATATGAAATGAAAAGAACATAATGTGACATTTTCACTATTTTTTAATTTTTTTACCAATCAAAGTTGTTAAAGAAGGTTCCTAATAATGAGTTGGATTTGCTCACTACCTCTTGCATGTGATAAACATTCTCTTCTAGAAAATACTTGTTTATAAGATTATAACTTTTTCATAAATAATAAAATTTGCATGTGATAAATATTCTCTTCTTAAAAATACTTGTTTATAAAATTGTAACTTTTTCATAAATAATAAAATGTAATGAGACAAAATGTACATATTCAACTCTTTAGATTCACAACTTTTTATGAGAATCTTTAAATACAACTTAAGTTTCTTAAGAGTTTGGGAAAGAATAATCATTGCAATAGCAACAACTAGAATATTCATATAACCATAAGTAATAACCATAAGTAATAATATGATGTAATAAGAAAATACGTACATATTCAACTCTTTAGATTCACAACTTTTTATGAGAATCTTTAAATACAACTTAAGTTTCTTAAAAGTTTGGAAAAGAATAATCATTGCAGTAGCAAGAACTAGAATATTCATATAACCATAAATAATAATATGAGAAAAAAAATGATGTTCTAGGATAGCCAAATTCCATAAAATAGTTGGCACTTAAGAGAAATTGTGCACCCTGATAATATAAATATAATATATATACCAATCTATATAAAGACATCAACTATAAATATAATATATATACCAATCTATATAAATGCATCAATTTTGAAGAACATTGACACTATTGTCATAATAAGGTAAAGTTGGTGTTATATGTAGTTATAGTGCATGTGAGAGGTTTAGTTTTTTATTCATTATTCATTTGTATTATACTTAATTGTTGATCATTTATTATTCATTTGTATTATATTTAAAGAACATTGACATTATTATCATAATAAGGTAAGGTTGGTGTTATATATAGTTATAGTGCATATAAGAGGTTTAGTTTTTCATTCATTATTTATTTGTATTATACTTAATTGTTCATCATTTGTATTATATTTAATTGTTGATGTGGAAGAGGCTTATTTTCTCATTTACACATGGGATATAAATACATCAACTTTGAAAAACAATGACATTATTATCATAATAAGGTTGGTGTTATATGTAGTTATAATACATGTGAGGCTTAGTTTTTCATTTATTATTCATTTATATTATACATAATTTTTGATGTGGAAGAGGCTTAACTCCTCATATATTATCCATCTACACATGGGATTTTTCACGAAAAATTATAATACTTGGGTAATTTTGGATTTCATGAAGCAATGAATTTAGAGTTTTAAAAAATCAATAATTAGATGATGACATTATTGTATGTTATGACTTATAAGATATCACATTTGTTCAATTAGATTAATAAATCAAAAAATTCCCCGGATGGGGTGCCACGTTGATAGCATGCAGAACATTGTATTAAAGACACATGTTGTCGCCCTCGCTATCATTTCTTGTATGGAGAGTAGCATTCAAAGTGCTTCCGAGCAGGTTTGATGATTCCCCCGCACATGTTTAATGGAGCCTTTAGTGTGCCACGACTGGTGGACGACGATGGGTATGGGAGGCATGCACAAGGTCACTTCAGCTCCCTTGGTGCCTCTCCACTTCCTCCGGCTATGTTACGATTCCTCCCACTTAGCTCAACTATTGCATTTGGGCTTTGCTCCTGTCATTCTCTTCACTCTGTGTTTTCTCAAGCCGCTTCTAGTCTGGTTTTCCCTCACTGCCATGCCTCGGGAGCATGGTATGCCTAAGAGAGGGCCTTCTTGGTATAGCTATGCAGCCAGGCAACACCGCATTTGTAGGCTTTCCCAAGCTTCTGCGACCTCTTTGATTTGCTTAGATAGGGAGAAAAATTTTCCTCCAATGGCCTTTGTAGAGGAGAAAATTCTAAAAGAGCCAATTATAGGTCCGTCAGACTCCCTCCTCTACATAGTTCCAGATCCCCATGACTCGCCTAACACTAGTTGCTCTTCCCCTACTACAACATGTGTTGTGGACATAACAAATTGCATAATTTAGGAAGATATTATGTTAGTCGACTGCCCATTAGAGCCTCCATCAGCCTTCTCAGCTCTGATTCAAGACTCGCAATCCACTTGCCTCCTTCTGCTAGAGCATCTGGAGCTCATCTTCGAGATGTGAAGGGACATGCAGGAACAACTTCACATGCTAGAACATAAGGTCGCCATCTGTTCTGTTTTCCACTTGTTTGGCGGAACAAGTGGCAGACCTCCAGATATGGCTTTGTTTTGTATGATTACAACAGTTTTTTGAGGAATTAAATATTTTTATTTATAAAAAAAAAAAATTCAAAAAATTAATTAATTGGATTATGTCATTTTTTATTATTAAACAAATGTTAATATATGTTATATTATTAATAAGATATGTTAGTGTTGAATGGATTTTATTATGGAGGTTTGTCAATGTGTATGATGTACGAATGGAAGGTAGAAATTATGTGACTTTAATGCATTATTGGAGGCTAACAAATCATAGAGGTGCATTCCATGCATCATTTAAATTTTTTTCTATAAATCTCATTAATGTTTATGCAAATACCCAATTCCTACATTAAATCATTTTTCAAATATCATTTATAATCAACTTTTTACAAGATCATATTCATTATTTTTGTTTCTTACTTATTTTAAGCGGTTAAAAAACTTAGTGTTAATGATAAAGTGTATTTTGTTATGTGCAAAAGGTCATAATTCAAACATCTAACATGAAATTCCTTGAATGGATTTGTGGTACCTTTAGAACCATAATACCATGCATCATACACCTGTTAACAATTAACGCAAGAATAATAATAAAAAAATAGATTTAGATGATTTTGATTTAGATTTAAGTATAGTTAATCGAAATAAAGGAAAAAATGAAAAAAATTGTTATTAGCTAAAGTCATCATTTATATGTTTATGATAGAAATTAAAAATGGGAGATGAACATTTTTGCAGTATTATTATCAGCGAAACGTATGTATCCGCTCTCACATTTTGTGGTTTGCAAGTAGTGTTTATAGTCCAGCGGTTACAACCAGAGCAGTTATAGTCCAACTCTTAAAGTAATAGTTTGGTAGATTTAAAGCAAAGCTTTTGTAGTTCAACGGTTAGGATAGTTGCCTTCCTAGCAATAGACCCGGGTTCGATTCCTGGCAGACGTACCTCCGTCATCTATTTTGTTTAGAGGATTTCAGATTTCTCGATTTAAAACCCAGAAGATCTTCGCAATGTTGTTTGAAATCCTATAAAACAACTTGGGTCCTGCGTTTTCTCCATCCATGAGCAAGGGTGGGTTCCTCTTACTTTACCGGCTGTTAGCGATATACCCGTGGTAGAGTGATATGAATACTATGGATTCTCGGACCCAGCGCGGCGTTGTTCGCCCTTTCATCTCGCTCGTCAATCAAGCCATTCGCCCCTTTTATATCGAATTTTGACTGTTGGGAACTGCCCTACTTTGATTCATCGGATTGGCGAGAACAGAGGAAGGAGCCATGCCTGTGTCTTCCCTTTCCTTTCTATTATTTAGTAGAGGAATCAAGAGGTTCGAAAGCAACGAAGTGCCCTATTCTATTCATAGTATAGCGTAATAGGATCATACTGGAAAAACAGCGATAGCGAGGTTTAGAAACAGCGGCGGGGTTTATGCCCACCCTTATCACTGCTAGCCGATGATCATCTGGGACAATTTGCAAGCGCGCGGCTGGGAGGGCCCAAACCGCTGCTCTCTTTGTGCTCGTGACATTGATTCTTCGCTGCATGTATTTGTTTTCTGCTCCTTCACCCGAGCGCTTTGGACATCTATCACTTCTACTCTAAAGATTGCTACACACTGGAGTGGCAACAATGTTCTTTCTTGTTTCCAAAACTGGTTTATCAATAACAACACTTTTTCAATGCTTCCAATTCATCTTTGCTGGCAGATTTGGCTGTCCAGAAACGCTGCAATCTTTAATGATAAGAAACCGTCTATCCTTCACGTTTCTTCCCTCATCATTGCAGTGGCAAACAATCTTGCAAAGCCTTTACAGGTGAAGCCAACAGTTCGGCATCCTTTACATAGCTTGGGGGAAAATAGTTTTAAATCCACATTCGAGTATTCTCTGGACTTTGAACTTGAACCCGGGTCTCTCGGGTGAGAGCCAAGTATCCTAACCAACTACACTACAACGGAGTTGATATTTAGAAGTCTTACTCAAAGCCAGAACCAGATCCATCACTGTAGTGCACATATTTTCCAAAAATCAAAGATCAAATGTGTATGTCTCTTCTTATTCCAAGAGATGGAATAGTTCATACATATGATTTAAAGAAGATGAACATCTTCTTATTCCAAGAGATGGAATAGTTCATACATATGATTTAAAGAAGATGAACAAAGAGGTTAAGCAAATCTCACATGCATATACCTAGTAATGAAAGAAGTTTTATAAAAAAGAATTTGACACTTAAAATCATTAATGGCTGATTTATTAAGTAAGTGGATAGAGGAAGAGTTGGTCATCTACTTGGCTCATTAAGTCGACTAGAGATAACCACATTGAGTCAGTTTGAAAGAACACTCATAGGATCAACTCAAAAGAAAGGTCCTTTAGACCAATTATAAAGATTTCACTTTGGGCTACTTTAGACTCATAATCCTTGGGCCAATTTGAAAGAATGATCATTTGTGAATTTGAAAGAATGATCATAGGGTGAGTTTGGGAACCTCCAATCTTAGAGATTGTAGGGGATTTCTTGGTGACCCAACTCAAAAAATATTTAGAAAAGGCAATGTGAAAAATTACTTCACTAGCTATTGTTTGTGTGGAGATGGACATTCATTAGGTTAACTGGATCTTATCATGATTGAGGTAGGTGAAAATCATTTCATGCAAATCTTGGACTATAAGAATGTACCATATGGATACACCCATTGTTTCTCATATGGCCTCCTAAAACTCCCTACTCCAACAATAAGATTGATATGGGTGGGGGAACACATTTAGTTATGAGCCCATACAATTTTGGTGTGGAAATGCTTAGGTCTTAGGTTGGGAAATGCAAGAGAAAATTAAGCATAGAGGAAACATACTTAGAAGGATGATCAAAGGCCCAATTAGATGCAAAGATTATATAGGTGAACAAACAACTCATTCACTGAATATTTGAACTAGAGAATAAAATCACAAATTCTATAAGTATGAGTTTGAATCCAATACCTTCTACAAATGTACCTCAACAACAAAATGGGGTTTCGAATCTAGATTTGGAGGAGACATGGCGACCCTTTCACCCCACAAAAATCATAGTGGAATATATCATCGACCCACAAAAATCATAGTGGAATGTATCATCAAGGAGGAGACTCAAGCTACACCCTTTAAGCCAATGGACACAAGTGGCTCCCTTGCAATGTCATCCACTACTAAGAGGTATTTAACAAGATCCTAGGATTGAGAGGCTACACAATAGTTAGGAGTTTTGGAATTTGTGGCTACAACCACCCCATTGGCAACGATGGACAAAATAATGCACCTATCGCATTCTAATCAAGATGCATAGCAAGAAGTACTCTAGGTTGTCAACTTTCTATCCCTGGGGCCTTTAGTAGAGGAGTCCCAAAAAGTGTGACTCGATGATCATTATCTCACATAATACAAGGGGCATTGGGATGGAATTGAAACACTGATCTCTTAGAAGGCTAATTTATAAAAACAAGATGAACATTTTGTTATTTCAAGAGACTATGTGCTCTAAACGTGAAGCAAAGAAGTTCTTGAAAATATATCTCCAAGACTAGTCTTTGATTGCAATAAACTCGATGGGTAAATAAGGAGGGATATATTTGGATGGACCTATACACTGGACCTACCTACTTCGATAATCTCCCCTCACTATATAATATTGAATCTGATATCTCATGCCCTAAATATGGAAGTGGATGTACTCAATACATATGTGTTAACACACAACATGAAGGAATTTTGGTATAACATAGAGGTTTCAAGCATTTTGAGTGTTACAAATGAATTTAGTCACCCTTATCCATTGAGTAGAGCTAGGACACTCTAACACTTTCACTAGCAGTTGGAGATCCTTTCGATCATTTTTTAAGTTTTTTTTCTTTATGCTATATTTCTACAACAATCAAACCCTTTCACTAGCAGTTGGAGATCCTTTGGATAATTTTTTAAGTTTTTTTCCTTATGCTCTCTTCGTACAATAGTGAGACCTGTAAGAATTTTTTTGTGTTTGCATGTTGCTAGTTAGTATCCCACAAGTGCATGCAAGTTGGTAGTTAGCATCCCTTGAGTGCATTCAAAATGTAATATATTTGTGTGTGTGTGTGTGCGTGTGTGTGTGTGTTTTGAGTGGAGGACATGGGGATCATACACAATTATATCCCATATCCCAACTCCTAACTACTTGAACCAAATTTTCTCCATATAAATAAGAGGTTCAAGGTAGGAGAAAGATAGAGTTAAATACCACACCCTTATGTTGGAGAAATCATTTGAAATATGTTATCCTTTGGCCATAATATCCTCTTCCTGAGTAGAAAATTCTAGGTTATGCAAGATTTATTTGATCTTTAATAGGGTTTGAGTCATCCTTTTATCCCCATTCCATAATAAGATCATGATCCTTGGTGTCATTGAGTTTGATAAGTGGTCGAGGTTGGAGGAACCCAAGCTTGAGTGACAAAGGTGTTGGCAATGAGGTTAGGTATATTTTTTTTGTTCCCCAAGCAAATTCCCATTGTGGAAGAAAAGAGAGATGACAGAGAAAGAGATACTTTAAAAATGTTGCTCAAGGAATCCGTCGCACGACAATAGAATGAGAAGATGGAAAAATTTGCCCAGATCCTTCAGCAACTGCAAACGGTAGACGAGACATCTTCAACAAGCAACCATTTCAGAGTTGTGACACCCTTAAAGGTATAAGTTAACTTTGATATATGCTTATTTGAAGACCAGATAGATGTAGATGCTTTGGAGAATTAGAAGTGTATTACTCTGTTCAAAAAAATTCTGACACTGAAAATATTACCTTCATGTCCTTAAATCCCTCCCCCATGTCAAATATTGGTGGGAATGTTACTGGGAGAGACATAACAAAGACAATTATATGACATTTAGGACATGACCCACTTGGGCGACCTTTGTTGATGCTCTCAAGGAGGAGTTCTACCCTATCGGAAACTATGATGACCAATACTCGAGGTGGACGCCTTTGTGTAAAGAAAGAGACTAGACGATGTTGGAGTAGACTAACATATTCCATACCTTACACTCAAAGTTGGGTATCAGAGACTCCGAGGGGCACCTAGTTTTGAAGTACCACAGTGTCCTACATAGATACATCCAAACAAAGATGGATTTCTAGGAAATCTCTTCGTTGGGAGATACTTATCGATAAGAAAAAATCAAAATGTCGACAACAAATAAGAAATGACAAAAAAATAAGGAACCCCCATTATCTACACCCTTAAAATTCCTATAACTCTTTGTTGCAAATAAGGCCCTACGAAGTACTTCAACAAGAATGATGAAAACAAGAGGTGACAAAGGGCACCCTTTCCTTAATTCTCTCCTAGGTCTATAAAAATAAGAAGTTGGACCATTAATCAAGAGAGAAGGATATATATGTCACATAGCTCATAATCCAATTTATAAAGTATACAAAGAACCCCAAGTGAGTAAAAATTAATCTTAAGTACATCCAACTAACCCTATTGTTATTCCTCGAGACATTCTTGGCTAAGGAGCAGTGCCAAGGTACCCAATAAAGATCTTAGTAAACCTCTCCACTTTAGGCTAATATTAAAGAATTCACTAGCCACAGTGGGTAACCCTCAATCTTTAATGATATTCTATTAAACTTATTTTCAATAGGATGTTGAAAATAAAGCAATGTTGGGAATGGATTGATTGAATTAAATACAAATTAAATACACAATTCCTTGGTTTAAAAGGGTGCATTTATCCTATTTTATCATACATAAAAATAATAAAATAAAAATAATGAAGATGTAAAATATATATTAAAGAAAGACTTTAGACATTAACAAGTAATAGTAAAGTACTATAGATATGACACGAATGTCATATAGATATGGCAATCTAAAGACATTAACAAACCATGAAATGAAAAATGCATTAAAAATGATTCTTGTAGTCCTGAGAAATGGCAATCTAAAAACATCAACAAACCATGAAATGAAAAAGGCATTAAAAATGATTCTTGCAGTTCAGGTGAAGTACTATAGATATGATATGTCACAAATGTTAAATAGAATTGGCAATCTAAAGACATTAACAAACCATGAAACGAAAAAGAATTAAAAATTAAATTCTTACGGTTCAGAACCATTCACATGAGAATAAGCAAATTTAGGAAATTAAAAACACTAGATCATAAAATAATAAAACAATAAATACAAATTACTACATTAAATGTTCATAGCATATTCATACTTTAAAGTCCTTAAAATATTTCAAGGGTTCACATGACATAGAACATCCATTGTATTAGAAGAAGTGAGTCACCAAAACTTTTAATTTAAGATACTCCAATGGGTCAACCTCAATACCAACTTATAGTAGTTATTTGATAAACCTAATTATTCATATTTTTAAATTGGTATTTAAAATAAAGGTTATCTCTCTATTTGTATAAATAGGGGTTTTTCTTATTTATTTATTTTTTTACTTTTAACATTTCAACAATGTTTTATTTGCAACAATGTTTTATTTGGAGAGAACTTTGAAACAATTTAGATTTGCAAGTAATCAACTTCAAATATGCCAGTGATCTTAATATTTTTTTTAATGTTTATTTATGTCATTCAATATTTATTTATATCATATATCGTCTTGTCTTTTTTAGTTACTTTTATGGTCCCAATTTTGGTGTCATTTTATATGTAGAAACACTTCATAAGATGAGAAAAATTTAGTTTCTCATCCAAACTTGTATATATATCTATTCCTTGATCACTTCTCTCTATTCATTGTTGTTTTCTAATGCTTTACAAAACATAATATGATTTATCTGATTCAATATTTCTTTATGGACTTGTTATGATCTTAGCTAAACATCTTGTGAGTGAAACATTGTCTCTAATTCATATTATCTTTAGATCAAGCAATCTTTATGAAAATTTAAGAAAGCGATCGTGGAAACTGAAAAGGCATCGGGGGCTCTGCGGCTAGGGTTCCCCTGGCTGCATCCCGTGTCCCAGGCGTCTGTAAGCTCGTGGGTACTCCTCTTCCAGCTAACGCGTCTCTCATTTCCCTTTCCCCTAATGGGCTCGGTTGTTAGTGAGAGGTTCTCTTTTGTTGATGGTCATGCTCTCCCTTGTGCATATCTGGTTTTCTATGCTTATTCTGGTGTGATGCTTGAAGGCCACACTCTCCCTTGTGTGGATCTGGTTTTTTTTTCTTATTTTGGAGTGGTGTTTTTGGATTTGGGTGCACCGTCCATGATCTGGTGCCTTGCGGTGGTTTTTCTCTTGTTTATGTTCCATATATGGACCTTTGATGTCTGATTTGTCGTATGCGGGGTTCTGGTCTTTTGTTGTTGTAACCATTAGCACGCGTGGAGGTTTTTCTGAGGCTTCTTTGTGGATGGACCTAGCTGATCCATCCATGCTAGTACGTTTAGGGATTGATGCAATGTTAGGGTTTTCCTGGAGGCCTTGGTGGTTGGGGGGTCATTGCGCTCCTCTCAGGCTCTGGTTTTTTGTGGAGTGGATGTTGGGGTTGTTGCTTCTTTTTTGGTGGTTGGGTCAGAGCTTTGAAGTCCTTTCTTTTTGGGCATGCAGTGCTGATTTGATCCCTTGGTCAACACTTTGAGGTCCTTTTTGGGCGTGTAGTTTCTGGTTTCTTCTCTTCTGTGGTTGCATGACTCCTTGTTTTGTTGTCTCTTTGGTTCTAGATCTTGAGGAGTTTATTTGCTGCTCTAGCCTGGTCCGTCCAGGATTTCTCTTGATCTCCCTCTGCAGCTTCTTCTTGACTGAATTTTGTTGCTATTTTTCCTAAAAAATTCAATTGTATTGGGGCCGCTTTTAGAGGACCATTTTTATTGTGCATTTCTTCCTCTTGAGTTTAAAGATTTCTCAGACTAAATGCATGTTTTTTGCATGCATTATTCATAATGTAATTTTTATTGTGCATTTCTTGCTCTTGAATTGAAAGGTTTCTCAGACTAAATACATGCTTTTTGCATGCATTATTCATAATGTAATTTTTATCAAAATCTGCTTTTTTCCTTGACTGGCTAATGGCCAATGACTTGGATGAATCACAATATGTATAAAATACCTTGTAAAACAAAGTACTTTAACTTTCTGCTTGAATTCCGATATACCATTGGCTTCTCGACTCCCAATATCAAAATCTTTTGATAAAAATTACGCTTTTTTCCTTGACTTGCTAATGGCCAATGACTTGGATGAATCACAATATGTATAAAATACCTTGTAAAACAAGGTACTTTAACTTCCTGCTTGAATTCCGATATACCATTGGCTTCTCGACTCCCAATGATCTGGAGTGGCGACGGCGAGTTTTGAACGTGGGACTGCAATGATGCTAAAATCATACCTTCCTCCCACATTAAATCAAAACATGGAGGTTCCACCGAGATTTGAATTCGGGTTACTGGATTCAGAGTCCAATGTCCTCACCACTAGACTATGGAACCACATGAAATTTTAATAGTGAGTTATCTACAAAACGGATCTACAACTATGGACACTCAATCTCAATTACTTGCTTGGAGTAACCGTACTGTTACGTAATTTGCACTATTTCACTATTTCTCCAATATAATTGGAACCACATGATATTTTAAGAGTCAGCTATCTACAGAACACAGATACAACTATGGACACTCGATCTGGATTACGTGATTGGAGTAACAGTACTGTTAGGTAATTTGGAATATTTCACTTTTTCCCAATAGAATTTGTGGGGATAGCTCAGTTGGGAGACCGACCTTCAGACTAAAGATCTGAAGGTCGCGTGTTCGATCCGCGCTCACCGCACTGTATCATTCAATTATTTAAGTTAAATGTTAATAAATGGCTTTAGTATTTGGCCGTAAGAATAAAAAAACAACAGCGTTGGATCCGTGGCGCAATGGTAGCGCGTCTGACTCCAGATCAGAAGGTTGCGTGTTCGATTCACGTCGGGTTCAAGTTGCCTCGTCTGTTTGATTTTGTTGAAGCATTTCTGCTGTACATATATGAGAAAATACAAAGATCTCACTTCAACGTGCACAGCTGGTAAAGAGATTACGGCCCAAGAGCTACAAGGCCATACAAATTCCCTCTACCGTGGATTTCGTCTCCCTGCAGAATGACCGGGAGACAATACAATTCTCCTAAGTGTGGAAGTGGTTTAATTTTTCTCTACCCTATCAAGCATTTCTGTGTGTAGCCAAAACTGATCCGTTCTCCCCTTCAAGGAACGATTGAACGCAGAATTTTATCCTCTCTTCTGGCAAGAATACGTTTCCTTCTCCTCCCACAGTTCATCTATCTTAATTAGGAGAATTGGTAGATCCAGGTCAAGTCTGAAGGAGTATCTCTTCTTTATGTGCTTTGGTGTGCATATTAATCATTAATATTACTGGTGGCTCTTGTTGTGCCTTCTCAAAACTGTAACATGTTTGTTTAGCCATTTATTTTATACTGGCTCATATTATATTATTCAGTATATCGGCCTTGAGATTAGTTGCTTGTAATATGGCATGCAACTTCCTGATTGACCTTTATATTAGGTACTTGTAATATGGTAGGCTGCTTCTCAAACTCAAACCAAATTCTCAATAATTCTTGTTGTTTGATGATTATTTTGGGATTTTATACACATCGTGATCCAATAACAAAATCAATATTAAAAACAAAACAACCTAAAGCCCAGAATGCAAAATGCAACAAGTGATGCAATTTCCAAAATCTGGACCTGCCATTTACCATATAAATTGTTGTGTAGAAGAAAAATATCAAACTGCGTAGTTATTTTTCAGAAGTGGAGAGAAGTTCGATGAAAGGGGTCTCTCACAGGTAGTTATTTTCAGAAGTGGAGAGAAAAGCGTGGGTTTCAAAGCCACTCTCCAGGAAAAGTATCATCCATTGTATTTGAGATATGCCAGAAAAGCATGTTCAAGGATTGAACCTATCCACCTTAGACCTCTGCGAATAAAATACAGAAATGGTCATAGCGGGTGGATTCGTGCATGAATCTACTCAGACGTTTCCAAGTGATGTAAGTAGATTTGCTAATTATTTATGTTGATTTTCTTCGGATTTTTCATTCTAATTTTCAGAAGGTTTGGCATACAATTGCTTATCTAACTCAATATTGGA
>ML785116.1:788768-799580 GCA_009831015.1 Picea engelmannii | reverse complement strand
ACCAAGGATATGCAAAGAGAAAGAGGAAGAGTGCGTGAGGCTCTCCAGCTGAGAAGAAGAACTGAAAGATTAAGTTGTTCTGGTTATTGGAGAGAAGAAGAGAAATGATCTCTGAGAAATTGCAGAAAACATGACCTGAGCAGAAGGTCGCGAGCTTGATGCGAAGGGAGCATCTGATAAACCTTGAAGAGGCTGTGACAGAGAAAGAACCTCTGAAAAACTGCTAAAAGTTCCCTAGTGATATCATGGCTTGGTACGGGGGTGGCCAAAGTGCTAAGAATGAATGTCTCTGAGCCTATGTTTGGGTGGAAAGGCGAACATCCACAGTCAGTGGTTGGTGATCGAATGTAATAGATAAGTATTTTGTTTACTCTGTGCACTGGAACTGAAATGCATGATTTGAATGTCTGCGTCTATGACTAAGATTTGCAGGGTTTGATTTGTATTAGAAATGCTTATCATTCCTCTGCAAACCCCTGCATTTGAATGGTTTTCTATTTTCCTCTGCTTAGCAGCACGAGAACCGTTAGACGCGGGTTTGTAAATGAATCTAAGAATAAGTTTACGATCTTTGTATTGGTTGGAAAATACTTAAGGGAATTTTTCCCAAGGATTGACTTTGTAATGCAAGAGTCGGGGTAGATTTAGCTGAAATACTTCAGTCTTGTCGACCCCTCAAATTTACCTTCACAAGATTACTAAATTCGAGCTCTGTGGAGGGAGGTCGCCTCCTTCAAACCATCTGTTTGTGTGACCAAGAGCTTATGTCCATGGCCCTAACCAAATAATGGCTAAGACTAGAGCGTACAACCTCGGGGCTTGTTAGAGAATCCATATGACAGAGACCTTGGAACCCTTCGATAGGTCTAAAAGGAGCTAAGCTATTCTTGCTTCAGAACTCCGGGATGTTATGACTTTACAACCTACGAAACCAATCGAAGGTAACCTGTTGGTTCAGTTACCCACGAGGTTGACTGACATCTGGCAGTCTCTTAACCATGACCATGGGATCTATCCCATTGATTAAACCATGACCCACTTACTGGTTGTGAAGTAACGTGAACAATAGATCCTAGGATACTCAGGATCTTCCCTGACCGTTGGTTCTACGTCCTGGTCAACCCGACGTTGACCACTTCGGGAGAACAAAGGTTTCATAACACCAAAGCCCTGAATGTCAGAGTTGTGAATTAATGTAAGTCGTGGATCTGGGGAGTCCATTGACAACCCCTCCCAACTGTCATATCAACCATTGGAAGGATTTGCGTATAACACTTCAGCAAATTCCTACTCTGGGAGAAAATGAGTGTTAAGCAGTTAGAACCCCCGAATGCCGAACTCATGAAGTGACGAGATCCATAGATTTGAAGAAGCTTCAGGACCTTTCCTAGCCGTTGGATCTAAGTTGCGATCAGTCTGACATTGACCACTTCGAGAGAAAGGGAGTGTTAAATGGGTAGAACCCACGAATGTCAAAGTTGTGAAGTAACACAAATTGTCGATCCGAGAACACGTCGAGATTCCTCTTGACTGTTGGATATATACTATGGTCATCCTAATAGTGACCACTCCAGGAGTAAAGAGGAGATTACACATCCAAACCCTCGAACTCCGAAGTTGCGAAGCAATGGAGGCCGTAGATCTGGGGATCTACGTGGAACTGTCTCTGCTGTGGGATAAAAAGTAGTGGGAGGTGGCTGGTAGGAGTTCAGAACTTCGAGAGGTTTAGGATGTTAGAATGTATGCTCCAAGAGGGTCGAAGTCCGGAGCTATGTGGAAGGACCTCGAGAGTCTAGGAGTTTTGCGGGTATGTTCATAACAACATGATGAGGAACCTCACCGAGGGTCGGAGCCACGTGGTAGAATTCCAGGACTTCGAGATTCCAAGAATGGTTTAGACATGGATAGGAAGGATGAAGGGTCAAAGGCCCGGTGATCGCGAAGGCGTAGGGAACATCCCCTGTAACCACCTCTCCAATAGCCATGTCATCTCTAATGGATGAAAACCATGGTGAAGTTTGTGTTAGGTGGAATGGTACAAACGAGATGAACCCACGTGGGTGCTACGTGGCCTTTGACCAATGATGCCTGAAGTGCTTTGAAAGGGCATAAATTCCAATCTAGAGCAAACAGTAATTGGAAATCTCTCGACGAGCAGAAGGTGATGGAGATCTTGGGAAGATGATTCGAGATGATGGAGGAAAGAGAAATTTTGATGCCTCATCCCTTAAAAAGGTACTTAAGGGGTTGGGTGTTACAAATTGGTATCAGAGCGGGAAACAACACTTGGTTTGCTTGGGCTCACAAAAGAGTCAAGTGATTATTTTTCTTTCTTAGAAAACTTTAAAGAAGAGGGCACCCTGGCCTACCCTATATAGCAGAGCATGATTCAAACACAGGCTTGGATGGGTTGGAGAATAGTCATAAGACTAGTTTATCAAGGCTAAGATGATCCCATTCAGAGTATTACTGCCATATGGAAATTATCTACATAAGTCCCTTGAGGAGAAGGATGCAAATTAAAATTCATTTGGGATTTTACCCAACGAGATTGAATCATGCTAGACTGTCGCAGAATAAGCCCATCATTTATTTTGGAGAAATGATAGACATCCATACAAAAGTGGGCTTATGAAACCTTTGTTAATTAAAAACGTTGGTTAAATTAAGGATTTGGAATTGGGAGAAAAATACTCCATGTCTAGAGGCCTCATTAGAGTAGGTGAGATCAACCTACTTGACCTGTTATAACTGAAAGACTTCTTGCTAGGGGAATCACTCTTTGCAAAATAAAGGAAGTCATGAGGACTGAGAATGAACCTCATGGAAGAAGTGAAATGACATGAGCAAGTTCAAAAGATCATGGTTGGGCTAGGGAAGTGTGTACCCCTACTAACTAAGGGTAAGTCTATACATGAAAATGAAATAGGAAAGTAAGTGGAGCCCACCTACACTGCAAACATGGGTATAATGATTGGTGCACATAGATATGTTGAAATGCATATCACAAGGATAGAGCATGCATATGAAATTCATATATATTTATTATAGTATGCCATTGAATTTGAAATATGGTGATATCATAGATCATATGGTTAGTTATGATTTGATTACAAAAGCATAAGTAAAAGGTTGATGATGTTGAATAGATAGTACCTTATAAGGATAAGGTAGAATGGTTAATGAAATGAAGATCTTGAATGTGGTAAAGAAACTGTTGGGACACTTTTAGAGGACCAATGGGTCAGGTTGACATGCGGAGGTGGATGATATCCATATAAGGCGGGGCTTGGTATACTCAATTAGTAGTGAGAGGGAATCTAGAAAAGGATTCCCTTGATAAAAACGTATGTTAACCAAAAATGGTTTGAGGCATGAAAAAAAATCTTGATACATTGTCTTGTTTCCTTGGGCATTGTTGGAATTGCCCAGATAGTATCAATCCTACTCTGATACCAACATAATATGATCCCAGGGGTGATTAGTTTCTAATAATTTTTTGATCCTGTCACTCCTTCAAAGGGTCAACTATAGATCGTTTTACTTGAGCGATTTGTGATAAAAGGTATAGTTGAAGTCTTTATAGACTTGAATCCAAAGTGAATAAAACCCTCTTTAGTTTCCTTATGTGGTATATGTCATGCTTGCATTTAATATTCTATGTGCGGAAATTCATGGAAAAAACAACATAAGAACATAATACACATAATGGATATGACACTTCCCTTGATAACAGAGTTCACTCGATGTGGGCTACGTCTTCGGGTCATGCTCCAAAGCTTGACCGCTTTATTCTCATCGCTATAATGATGTCTCTCATTTACAAGTTGTAAGACCAAAGTCCCCTTTTTGGTGACATCAACAAGAGATCGGAATGTGATCAAGAATGTATACAAGATTCACAAGTTCTAATGCTCATGAGGCATCCATGATACTGACATGAACATCATTCCACATACTCAATACATAAAAAGAGGAAGAATAAAAGATGACCCCCATCACCATGGAGCCATAGAGTGCCTTATCTTTGCTGCTTAGATCCAAGAATATATGCAACCCATACAAAGATCCCAAAACTATGATATTTAGAACTGCTTCGTTGGCCACTTATCATTCAAGTGCCACAATTTCTCTGTCATGTGTAACTTATTGGTTTTATGTGGAAGAAGAGAAGAAAAGAAGAGATATAAGGAATAAGTTGATCTTGTTTCTTTGTTGCAACCTCTACATGCTCCTTCAAACTTGTAACAAGCATACTATGTTGCAACATTTAATGACAAAACAACATAATGAAAAGCATGCTTACATTGGATTCTTCAGAACTTAGCTTGTTGATTTGAATCTCTACTGCAAAATCAGACCTTGCCATTGGATTTGCGTCACCGAATTACCTAAAAACGACTGTCAAATCATATCCATCGGACATTGTCACCTTCAGGTCCTTTTTGGACATTCTACCTCGATCCACATGCAATTATGGGACTTTAATGCATTGTTTGCATCGGAATCCATGCCAATATACGACCTAGGCACGATCCCCCATGCACTGACTAAGTTCAACATTTAAATAAAAAGGAGGGTGGATTTACCCATGAAGTTGTTTAGCCGAATTGGTTGGCGGAGGCTAAGTTAAGGTGCTAGTTTAGAGGAGGTCATAGGGTCAAATCCGTTGCCCTCCCTTTTCGGCAGGCTTCCCAACTCTTTGCCAAATTTGGTGGATCCCTGCCATATTTGGCGGAACACTGCCAAATTTGGCAAAAGAGGGAAATCCAAACCAAATTCGAATTTTTAGCATGCGCCCTCACTGGGCATCTGTCCGCTGCCATGTGGCCGCCACTCATTGGTCGTGCTGACTGTACATGCCACATCACCTGCTAATGTCACCTTCTGATTGTACCTACCACGTCACCTGCTGACTATACCTGACACGTCACATGTTGATTGTACCTACAACATCATCGGATGATGTCACCTGCTGACTGTACCTCTCACGTCACTTGTTGACTATACCTGCCATGTGGCATCTCCTAGGAGGTCCCGTGTGGCATCCTCTGGAGGTGCCACGTGGCACAATTTCATTGGTCCATTTGGCGGCCCAAAATACCAAATCAGCATGCCACATAGCACACTATCATTGGGCCATGTCGACATGCTGAAGTCACTGCCATGTGTCTGTATGGAGGCCATGTCATCTGTACAGTCTGCCACATCATCTTGCCACGTCACTATACAGAGTATACTGACCGCCACGTGGCACATTTTTACTAGTCCATGACATGACCCAAAAATGCCAAAAATGAGTGACATGTGGCAGCCTTTAGTGATGCCACATCACCATGCTAACCTCATGTTGATGTCAACATGACACGTGTCACTCTTTGCGTGTGCCACATACCCTGTATGGATGCTAACATCATCCGTACTGTTGTTGACATCAGCAGTACAAATGTTGACTCATCCCTGCTCATTGGGCTAGGTTGACCAAAACTTTGACTATGAATATATTTTGATCCATAACTCTGTTTGATGAACCGTTTACATCATTGGAATGCTTACGACGCGCTATTCGCGATGATGTTAGTTTCAATAAGTTTTGAAGACTTAAAAAATTTTCCCTTTCTTTGTCCGCTGAGGCTATTCTGAGCCTCCTGAGACACTTTTGAAACTTCCGTGATGTTCCCTAGATCCTTTCGGATCACCAACCCTCCTCTTCATCCATTTCGCAGTGCCAGTCTGCAACGCCAGTTCATATCGCACTGGTGTTTTAATTTTATCTTTTAAATGTCAAACTGGGTTAAGCTGAATTTTGGTCAGCAGGTCCATTCCATTATCACGCTCCTCCAAAAACAATTTCAGAAAAACCCACATCACCATTTGGGATTTATGATTAAATCTTTAGAAGAAATTGCTACAGGAAATGAGTTCGCAGGGCCAATCTGCAACACCAGTTCGCAACACCTAGCTCAAACACAATTTGCACACTTGGAGGAAGTTGTTAGAAACTTTTATGACATAATCCTTGGAAAGTTGGTTAAAGATGGTGCTAAAAACAATGAAATCTCATTTTTCATGATCCTTTAATACAATGATGCTAAATGATGACAAAATAAAAGTACTTAGAGTACACTAAGAACTCTCCTAGTGAGTTGGCAGCACATACACCCAACTTTGATTTGACACTTTAAACAAATAGATGGTGACAAGGATAATCAATTCTATGTGTTAACATCTAGCTCCACAGGGGATGACACGTTCCCTGTGAGCTACCAAGAACATGTAGTTCAGTGCCTTATCCAATGGGCTATGGAGTCATCTGTGCAACCAACTTGTATGCCTAAGAGCACCTCTTCTCCTTGTTGAAAACTGAGAACATTCACACACAAAAAACAAAAACCACTACAAACCAAATGCAAACTGAAGGTTGCATTCACACTAAAAACCAAATGCTTGCATGACAAACTTATTTATATACATTCCTACTCCTAACTATTGAAAAAATGAACCTTCAAATATACACATATTTCCTCAACAACCATACAAATAATTTTATGACTAAATGATTTTCATCCTCATCTCGGTAACTGAGCACTAAGTAACAACAAAGACATAATGACAACCACACATACTTCCTTGAAAAATCATACTTACAATCCAGGAACTTTGTTCTTATGATGACAACAACTGAAAATCTATTGCTGCAAAACATTTCCATATAGATAGCAACATGATCTTGAAATCCATACAAAACTTGTTGTGGCTCATCAATGAATTCCTCCTTGGTTGATTCAAGCATGGGCTGGCTTGAAAACTATTGCAATATATTTCCACTCTTTTCACCAATTTCTAATGAATATGGGTGGATATGAAATGGGATCTCAAGACCTATAGTTGGGACTAGCTCATTATTACATTTGTAATAATCAAGCTGAAAATGAGAGTTGTCAACAAGTAGTGTATCAAATACATGTCTATATACTTATAGTCCATTTTCTCGTGAAGGCATATCATAATGAAAATCATTCAAAACTTCTCAATCATCATGAAAAGTACTTTCTTCTATGGAAAATTCTTCATCACAAGTATGCTTTTTGTGACAAGAAAAGTCTTTACAAAGTAAAGAAAACTCATCACAACATTTTTCATAAAAATGTTCAATAGAAAAATACTCCTTACAAAACAAATTAAAAGAAACATGAAAACATGTCAAAGAGTTGATACTGACAATTGGAAGAGATTGACACCGGTCACGATCTATTCCCTCTAATGAGTACCTCAAAATCTTGATCTGGCCATCCTCATGCACGATCTGAAGTTGATGAATAAAATCATGGAAATCTAGCAAGTGTTTAGTTGGTACTTCCCAATATTCTCCTCTAAAAATAGGAAGGCAACCTTCCCATTCATCTCTACTAGGCATTGGATTTGGAAAACTGACTATCTTTGAAAAATCACAGAAAGCATACCTATGAGCTAGGATCTTGTCCATTTCAAAACAATGGAGTCGCGAATAGATATCTGAATAGTGGAGTTGCCATGGTGAAAGATACGCAGTCTAAAAGTGTGTAGCTTGAGTTCACCATCCAAAGCTAGATCTAATCTTCATAGTTCACCCAGGGAAGATGTCTTCATTGTCGTCCCCGACAACAATGCCAAAAATGTTAGCACTGAGAGTCACACTCATACTTCCATGAGTGCAAGCCCAATACCCATAAGAATTTATAGATAATTTTTTATATCAAGGTGACAAATGGATGAGGAAAACTCAGAAAAGGTGTCAATCACATAAGGCAATCCCAAAGTATAGAACACCAAGTAAGGATTTAGACAACTTCAAATCAGGGTTTTAAAGATTAAATGAGGGTGGAAGATCATATAAGAAGTGTGGAATATATCTATCAACTACATCATGTAGTAGGATAACTATACGAAGAAGACTCTGTGAAATGAGAACTTCTCAAGACAAAGATAAAATCTTTGATATATCTGCAAGCATTATCACAATATAACATATACTAAAATAATGATGCAACCAACTAAACAAATCATTCACTTAGGTGAAATCAAAGTAAGATAATAATGAAAAGATAAGGAAAAAGATTGATTTCCATTAACAAAGTCTCTTAAATCTGGTTTACAAAGTAGAAACAAAATCTCTGTTATATGACAATATCAAAACCAGAGGTCTCTCCCATACCATTCCAACCTGAAAAATTAAATCAATTTTAAAAGGGTGGATCAATAAGGAAGAGCAAGAAAGAGGGCAACAAACAATCTGCAAAGTCATTCCATTGGGCATGGAGTCAACACATCCTACAGATCAAAGGAACTCAAAATCATACCAGACAAAAGGGCTATAATTGATGGATGGAGGTATATGAAAGATAACAAAAATAAGAATATCATCAAGCAAATATCCTCTCTGCAAAAATGGCTTAAAAGATTACTAGAACAGAGGTCATGAAATGAGACAATTACTACAAATCATTTGCAGCTCATGAATCTCCTACCTCATCAAAAACCATTGATCTTCAATGCCTACAATTCCACTCAACCAAGATGACAAGATAAAATGATAATAAACAACACAAAGTCTGATAAACAACTCTCATGAATCTCTAATGACAGAAATGCTAATTACAATAGGCCCTTAGGTTTACAATTGAACAACTAAACTACTCCTCCAACTCTCTCCTCTCTTGGATCATGAATCCAAAAATTTTATTCTCAAAATCCCTTTCATTTATAGTTAATGATCTCTCTCTACCCTAAGGAGGTCAAAACCAAGGAGTTACATAGGATCCTCCTCCATTTAGGAGTCTTGTTACAAAAGATTCCAAAAAAAACCTAACAAATTCCTATTTTCCAGGATCTTGCCTATTGTGATAAATGCCTCTTGAAACATGTCAGGATGCTTGATCCAAAGATGGAACACATGTCCCTCATCTCCAAATAACTCCTAGGATACCATTCGAACCTTCCTTCATAGATGGAAGCCTTCCCATAGCTCGAATTTGTTGGACTATTAGAGTTCACAACACCTGTGACAACATGCACTACGATCTTTCCTGTAGGTGATGTTTTTGAATTTTCTCCAAAACTACGAAGTGGGTCAGACTGAAGTTTTTTCAGAAAGTAAAAAACACCATGTTTTACCTCCACACCAAATTTCAGAGGAACCCAGATTGTCATTCAAAAGTTAAAAGGAAAAAAGTCCTCTGTTGTGTGATAATTTCTTAAAAAACCGTCATAAATATCAGTTCGTAGCGCCAGTGATTTCAAGCGCTACGAACTCTCCTGTAGCGGTCTGTTTCATTTTTTTCAATGTTTTATCCTTTCAAAACTCTACAAGGTGTCCCAAGAATGTTGTAAACTTCATAATATTTATGATCTTGACTAAAGGAAAGCACCCAAATTGATAATCATGACTGGCAAAACATGGTAATCACCCAAAAATGTGTCAAAGGTATAAAACAGGAACTTGAAAAAATTTGGTGTAGCATCTGAAGGATGAACATATTTATTTCTTGATTCTAGATCTCCTCCTGGTAGCATCCTTGGACAACATGTATAATCACTGCTTGTCTTCTTTCTGTCATTTGTTATGACAATTGGTGTGTGAAAGTGAACTCTCTGTCAAAATAGGGTTTTTATCAATGCAAATATCAGTTAACAACATGTGAAATCTTAAAACCTATTTATATCTGATCAACCACATATTTCAAGTGTGAGAGGGGTGTAGATTCACTCTTTAAAATATACATTTGAAAGGATGCAAAAGATGAAAGTTTCAACAGTCCT
The DNA here is from genome assembly GCA_009831015.1 of Picea engelmannii. NCBI lineage: Eukaryota > Viridiplantae > Streptophyta > Pinopsida > Pinales > Pinaceae > Picea > Picea engelmannii. The sequence continues at coordinate 789,782 of ML785116.1, read as the reverse complement.
AGAATAGAGGGTTTGCAACACAGTTCACAACGTCGATATGAAAACCAACAAAAACCCCTTTCTCAACCCTCAAACATGATGAACACTCTCATGGAGTACCAGGTTTATCTAGTCTTGATGTAGATAGCTTTGAATTTGCACAGGGATGTTTGCAAGTTGTCCAACCTCCATCCCTCCTCTTCAACCAGTTCGCAACGCCAGTTTACAACACCATTTCGCAGCGCCAGTTCCCAACGCACTAGTGTTTTAATTTTATCTTTTAAATTCCAAACTGGGTTAGCCTGAATTTTGCTCAGTAGGTCCATGCCATTATCANAAAAAAAAAAAAAAAAAAAAACACATAATCGTTTGGGATTTATGATTAAAGATTTATAAGAAATTGCTATAATAAATGAGTTCACAACGCCAGTCTGCAACGCTAGTTTGCAACACCTAGCTCAAAAGAAAATTACACACTTGGAAGAAGCTATTAGAAAATTTTATGACATAATTCCCAGAAAGTTGGTTAAAGATAGTGCTAAAAAAATGAAATCTCCTTTGTCATGATCCTTTAATACAATGATGCCAAATGATGACAAATAAAAGTACTTAGAGTACGCTCTGAACTCTCCTAGTGAATTGGCAGTGCATACGCCCAAATTTTACTTGACACTTTAAACAGATAGATGATGACAAGGAGAATCAATTCTATGTGTTAACATATGGCTTCACATGGGATAGAATGCTCCCTGTGAGCTGCCAAGAACATGTAGTTCCAATGCCTTATCCGTTGGGTTATGGAGTCATCTGTGCAACCAACTTGTATGCATGAGAGCACCTCTGCTCCTGATTGAAAACTGAGAACATTCAGACACTAGAAAAAAACCAACTGCAAACCAAATGCAAACTGAAGGTTGCATTCACACTGAAAACCAAATACTTGCATGGAAAACTTATTTATATACATTCCTACTCCTAACTGCTGAAAAAATTGAACCGTCAAATATATACAAATTTCCTCAGTAACCATACAAA
>ML785116.1:767123-783912 GCA_009831015.1 Picea engelmannii | reverse complement strand
AGAAACAATTGAGAATTGTGTGTGTTTCACTCATGGAAACATTAATGATAATGTAATGAAGTGCATAAAGATATGCTAGGACATATCTGAAAAAATGTTTTATTGATTTGAAGGTTATGATACAAACACTTTTATCTACATGACGACTAATATATATGTGGTGTATGTCATGTGTAGAAATAAATTGGAGTTGTTGAGAAAGACAATTGCCAATGATGGACAACCACAAGCAGAGGAAGTCTATGCCGGTTGAGGATGAGTTATAATTCTTGCAATAAAATGTGTGACAAATGAGTACCATGGGTATAACGACCAATCTAGGGATATTGGGGATAAAGGTGCTCATAGTTAACACATTGCATGAGATGCATTGAGGAAACACATGTTTGCATAGGAGGGAAAATAATAGATTTCCCATTAAGGAAGGAGGACCTTCGAATACTCTACTTGAATTTTAGAAGTGTTAAAGAAAAGAGAAGTTGGGTGGACATGAGTGTTTCCCCCCTAGTTACTAATGAAGGAATAATTCTTTGGAGAATTCAAGAGAAAAATTTGAAGTTTCATATGTGCTGATTTGGGGTCGTAATCACCCTGTAGTAGGAAGCACAATCCTGATGCAATAATGAATGAGAATGATTAAACTCTATGGTGAAGAGGTTGGTTGAGCTCCAACACACCATGAAAATGTGTTTTCCATAAGTGTGACAAACTTAAACCCAATGTAATGAAATATTAGGTATGAAGGTAGCCATGAATATTGGCACATGGATTAAAGTCGTTTCACAATTAAAATTGCATTGGGAAAATTTAGTGTGTTGAAAGGATGCATACACAAATAATGATATATAATTTTTCCTTGTACCCTTGAATAGATGAAAATGACTTGGATTGTTAGTCTGCATAGTTTTGAAAATACAATGTGTAGGAAAACTAACAATTTGTTTGGCTGGGGGATGTTGAAATTGTAGGAAGAAAATAGTCTTGGATGTGGCAGTGTTGTAAGCACATAAGGAAGACCAATTGTCTGCTGAGCTAAACTACTATGGGAAGGAAAGTCCCATACTTGTGAATCTGGTTCCTGTGCAGAACAAATCTGAAAATACAGGTGGAATTTGGAAATATGTGGGTGACAGATTTGCAAGAGAATTCTGAATTTGAAATTGATGGTAATATCTCATAATTTCTTTATACCCGTGATACAGGTGAGACGAAAAAGATTTGTCTCGGGAGGACATGTGTAACACCTTAAGACCCAACCCCAATTGTAAATGTGAATATGTTTTATAGGCTGGTGAGCCAGGTTATTATAAGTCAAGAGGCTTATGTGTTGATTAGGTTGGAGAGCTTAGATGTTAAAAGGCCAGTGAGCCTATTTTTGTATATGTAAACACTCATATCATTAATATAATACATCATTGCGTGTATGATCTAGGTGGATATTGGTGGCCACCCGCCTATTCCACTTGGAACCCCACCATTGTTTCTTTTAGTTTTTCAGTTTCCTTAATTGTAGCACAATTTACTATTTTTGGTAGTTTTTCGGGTCTTGAACTTCCGGAAACGACGTTTTTTGGGCATCAACTAGTCGAAAAATATTAGTCCATTCTAGACCATGATATTCATTGTTAGTAGTTGTATTCCTCAGATAGATATTTCTAACGATGTATCGTATGTGTCAAACGAAGATAGTATGCCAAAGTTACGACCCCGACAAATTGATGTACCAATTTACCCCGACGGGGTCCATATTCTGGCGTTTCATCTCCTAGGGTTAGGTTTGTGGATATTTAGGGTTTCCATTGTTTCTCAATAACATATAGGCCTTCAAGCCTCATTGTAACACAGAGTTCATAGACCTGTAGCCACCACATCCCTTCTCAGAGATAAGCTACTAGCACCCTAACTAGTTTATTTCTATTATCTCTGTAAACAAATTCCAGTTCTTTGATATTAATGAAATGAAGTGTTATTTATGCTCCATATTTGTATTCATGGTTATTTGTGTATTCTATTGCGTTCCTACATAAAGTCATATCAGTGTAGACCGACCACGATAAAAGAGTATGGGGGACTAAACACCACTAGGAAGGGAAAGGGAGGGGCTAAGAGCCTAGAACGGGGGATAAGATAGAGGGGTTTTTGCCAAAGGAATATTATAATATTATTCCTAAATATTATGGTGAATATTATTATTTTATCCTAAGTTATTATGGGAAGGTGAATGAATCCCAAGTGGAGAGAAAACAATCTCCTGGAGACCCATGTGTCATCCAGGGCGCATGCAAATATATGTGGGGAAAATAGTTTGTTTTGGGATCTTTTCCTCACGCAATCAACCATTCACACTGTTATCACTAAGAGTCACACTCAAACTTCCATGAGTGCAAGCCCAATACCCATCAAAATTTATAGATAATTGTTTATATCAAGGTGACAATTGGATGAGGAAAACACAGAAAAGGTGCCAATCATAGATGGAAATCCTAAAGTATAGACCAACAAGTAAGGCTTTAGACATCTTCAAATCATGGCTTTAAAGATTAAATGAGGGTGGAATATTAGATAAGAAGTGTGGAATATATCTATCATCTACATCAAGTAGCAGGATAGCTATATGAAGAAGAATCTGTGAAATGAGAACCTATCAAGACAAAGAGAAAAGCTTTGATATATCTGCAAGCATTATCACAATATAACATATACTAAAATAGTGATGGAACCAGCTAAACGAATCATTCACTTAGATGAAATAAAAGTAAGATAACAATGAAGAGATAAGGAAAAAGACCGATTTCCATTAACAAAGTATCTTAAATCTGGTTTACACAATAGGAACAAAATCTCTGTTATATGACAATATCAAAACCAAAGGTCTCTCCCATACCATTCCAACTTGAAAAATTAAATCAATTTTAAAAGGGTGGTTCAGCAAGGAAGAGAAAGAAGGAGGGTAGCAAACAGTCTGCAAAGTCATTCTATTGGGCATGGAGTCAACACATCCTACAGATCAAAGGCACTCAAGATCATACCAGACCAAAAGGGCTATAATTGATGGATGGAGGTATAAGAAAGATAAAAATAAATAAGAATATCATCAAGCAAAGATCCTCTCTGCAAAACTGACTTAAAATATTACTAGAACAGAGATCATGAAAGGAGGCAATTACTACAAATCATTTTCAACTCATGAATCTCCTGCCTCATGAACAACCATTGATATTCAATGCCTGCAATTCCATTCAAGCAATATGACAATATAAAAATATAATAAAGAACACAAAGTCTGATAAATAACTCTCATGAATCTCTAATCACAAAAATTCTAATTACAACATGCACTCAGGCTTACAATTGAGCAACTAAACTGCTCCTCCAACTCTCTCCTCTCTTGGATCATGAATCCAAAACTTTTCTTCTCAAATTACCTTTCATTTATAGTTAATGATCTCCATATACCCTAAGGAGGTAGAAACCAAGGAGTTACATAGGATCCTCCTCCATTTAGGAGTCTTGTTGCAAAAGATTCCAACAGAAACCTAACAAATTCTTATTTTCCAGGATCTTTCCTATTGTAATAAATGCCTCTTGAAACATGTCATGATGCTCGATCTGAAGATGGAAAACATGTCGCTCATTTCCAACTAACTCCTAGGAGACCATTCAAACCTTCCTTCATAGCTGGAAGCCTTCCCATAGCTTGAATTTGTTGGACCGTTAGAGTTTGTAGCGGCTATGACAACATGCATTGCAAACTTTCCTGTAGGTTATGTTTTTGGATTGTATCCAAAAATAGGAAGTGGGTTAGGATGAATTTTTGTCAGTAAGTAAAAAACACCATGTTGTACCTCCACACAACATTTCAGAGGAACCCAGATTGTCATTCAAAAGTTATAAGGAAAACAATCCTTTGTTGTGTGCTAATTTCTTAAAAAACTTTCATAAATATCAGTTCACAACGCCTATGAGTTCGGGCGCTGCAAACTCTCATGTAGCAGCTCATTTCATTTTTTCCAATGTTTAATCATTTCAAAACTCTATCAGGTGTCCCAAGAATGTTATAAACTTCATAATATTGATGATCTTGACTAAAGGAAAGCACCCAAACCGATAATTGTGGTTGGAAAAACATGGTAATCACCCAAAAATGTGTCAAAGGTATAAAACAAGAACTTGAAAAAATTTGGTGTAGGATCTGAAGGCTGAACATAATTATTTATTGATTCTAGAGCTCCTCCTAGTAGCAGCCTTGGCCAACGTGTATAATCATTGCTTGGCTACTTTCTATCATTTGTTATGACAATTGGTGTGTGAAAGTGAACTCTTTGTCAAAACACAGTTTTTATTAATGCAAATATCAATTAACAACATGTGCAATCTTAAAACCTAGTTTATACCTGATCAACCACATATTTCAAGTGTGAGAGGGGTGTATATTCACTCTTTAAAAGATAAATTTGAAAGGATGCAAAAGATGAAAGTTTCAACAATCCTAGAATAGAGGGTTTGTAGCACAGTTCGCAACACCAATATGAAAACTAGCCAAAACCCCTTTCTCAACTCTCAAACATGATGAACACTCTCATGGAGTACCAGGTGGATCTAGGCTTGTTTTTGATGTCTTTGAATTTGCATAGGGATGTTTGCAAGTTGTCCAACCTCCAACTGATCTGATCTCGAGAGTGATTAGTTTCTAATAATTGTTTGATATTGTCACTCCTTCAGAGGGTCATCTATAGATCGTTTTACTTGAGCGATTTGCAATTAAAGGTATAGTTGAAGTCTTTATAGAATTGAATCCAAAGTGAATAAAACCCTCTTTAGTTTCCTTCTGTGTTATATGTCATGCTTGCATTTAATATTCCGTGTGTTGAAATTCATGGAAAAAACAACATAAGAACATAATACACATAATGAATATGAAACTTCCCTTGATAACAGAGTTAACCCGATGTGGGCTACGTCTCTGGGTCATGCTCCAAAGCTTGGCTGCTTTATTCTCATCATTGTAATGATGTCTCTCCTTAAATGTTGTAAGGCCAAAGTCCCCTTTTCGGTGACGACAACAAGATATTAGAATGTGATTAGGAATGTATACAAGCTTCACAAGTTCTCATGCTCATGAGGCATCCATGATGATGACATGACCATCATTCCCACATACTCAATACATAAAAAGAGGAATAATAAAATATGAGCCCCATCACCATGGAGCCATAGAGTGCCTTAGATCTGATGCTCAGATCCAAGCATATATGCAGCCCATACAAAGATCTCGAAACTACGAGATTTAGAACTGCTTCGTTGGCCACTTATCATGCAAGTGCCACAATTTCTCTGTCAAATGTAACTAATTGGTTTTATGTGGAATAAGAGAAGAAAATAAGAGATAAAAGGAATAAGTTGATCTTGTTTCCTTGCTGCAACCTCTCCATGCTCCTTCAGACCTGTAAAAAACATACTATGTTGCAACATTTAATGACAAAACAACATAATGAAAAGCATGCTTACATTGGCTTCTTCAGAACTTAGCTTGCTGATATGAATCTTTGCTGCAAAAAAATACCTCGTCATTGGATTCCCATCGCCGAATTACATAAAAATGACTATCAAATCGTCTCCATCGAACACTGTCACCTTCATGCCCTTTCTAGACCTTCTGCCTCGATCCATGTGAAATTTTGGGCATTTAATGCACTTTTTGCATTGGAATCCATACCACTATACGGATTGGGCACATACCTCCATGCATTGAGTGAGTTCAACATTTAAATAAAAAGGAGGGTGGATTTACCCATGAAGTTGTTTCATCGAATTGGTAGACAGAGGCTAAGTTAAGGTGTTAGTTTAGAGGAGGTCACGGGGTCAAATCCATTGGCCTCACTTTTTGGCATGCTTCCCAACTCTCTGCCAAATTTGGCAGATCTTCCATATTTGGCGAAACACCACTAGATTTGGCGGAAGGGGGAAATCCAAACCAAATTCTAATTTTTGGCATGCGCCCTCACTAGGCATCTATCGGCTGCCACGTGGCAACCACTCATTGGCCCTGCTGACTATACCTTCTGTTAGCGTTAGAAATCACTCCTGGATTGCTATCAGGAGCAGAGCCCGACGCCCATCAGTTTTGTGTCACGATTGTTCATAGATGGGTGATCAAATGGAAGGAAACTCGAAAGAGTAGTGTTCCAACTCTGAAAACAGGCCAGGCATGCATGAGCAAGTGAGGTCTTGCGTAAATTTCAGACAGTGAGTTGTAGTAAAGGGTGAAGAGGCGGAAGACATATGGAGAAGAGTGCGAAGGTCTGTTATAAACAGCAGGTTCCTAACAGACTGTAGAAGAAAGCATCCCAACACAAGGTCTTCTTGCATTTGAATACAAAGCACCAGAAAATACAATAATGCCACGATAAATCATTTATCATAACAGAAATGCAACAATTCACATGACTCAGTCAATTACAAACTTCCTAGCATAAGATGAAAAACTTAGATGGGTAAAGAAGAACTGTCTGTCATAAAACAAGAAATCTCATATATAGATACATAAGCTGGAAACTAAAATAGCTGCTAAACATTACAATAGGGAGCTCTGCTCAACCATCGATACATTCAAAATGGCAGAAATGCCTACATATACTTGGAACAAAACACTGGAAGCTAAATCGAGACATCGCATTGAAGGCATTACGTCTTCACATTTACTGCGCATGCAGTCTCTGGACGTTCGTGAACTTCAGTCAGACACAATCACGTTCCAAAGGACCTGTGAATGAATTGACAAGCTTACAGTCATTTCTGGGCTTTCCATTTATGGAGGAAACGATGTTCAACCACCATTAACTACTGCAATTACTGCTTCACTGAGATCGGGAAAGACCCGGTCGATTCTATATCAACAGGACATGGAGGCCTTCGTGATGACTGGGAGACTTGACACAAAATGATGGAAGGATGGTGACCAGGCAGGGGTAGCTGGACACACTCGATGCATATATGGGATGAGGAGAGGCCATGTGAACGAATGGGCAGAGGGAAAGTGATAGGGTAGAAATACGTGGCAGGATTCACAAGATTTGAAGTGTACGAGCCGGGTGGACAAGACACGGGGCAGGGAAGAGAATATGAGTTGGCATGACACGGGGAAGGACGTGGCAGAAAGGAAGCGTGTGATGAGGATTCGGGCTTTCGGGATTCGCGAGTTTGAATTGCGCGAGTTCCTTGCCTCCAGGATCCCCGATATCCCGATGTGTGATGAGCTCCGCCTCTTGGGAGCTAGCCCCTACCAGCTAGACCATATTCCATATGACATGTCCCTGTGTGACCGCGATCAAACTTCCCATCCAGTTTTCGGCATTTTTGACGACACGATGTTTGTGTCCACGGGACTTGCGATTCCCCGAAACCCAATGGTTCATGGTTGTTGACTTGTCAACGGTCCGCTCCTGGTTGCAAAGCTTGCCACCTGTTTTCCACTATTGAAAGTTGTTCCTGCCTATTGGGAAATCGTGAGTCGCGATTCTGAAACACATGATACTCTAGCTCCCGGGATTCCCGACTCTGCAGGATCTCTCGCCACGTACCTCTGCTGACGGATGGCTCTGATTAGGTCGAGAAATCACGTATCGCGATTCACTCGTGTAAGGGTTTCTTGCCCTCGAAAACTCTGATTCTCTGATGAACTGAACCCCGACTTTCCTCCTTTGCACACCAGGGGCTAACCCCGGCGCAACTTCCCGAGATCTAACAGTTGACGGGATTTCGTCGATCCCCCCTATAAGATTCTGACCGTTGATTTTCTTTGAGGATGGTTCTTGACTGTTGAAGACAAAACTTTTCCCGCTCGCTTGCTTGACTTGCTGCTACAAAAATGGGATTACCTCGTGATATGCTCAGGTACTTCCCGCGCCAACTGCAGACATGGGTACGCCTGATCCTGAGACAATAAATATCACTAACACCTTCCATGTCACCTATTGACTATACCTACCAAGTCACCTGCTGACTGTACCTGCCACGTCACTTATTGACTGTACCTACTGATTGTACCTTCCATGCCACCTGCTGACTGTACCTGCTGACTGTACCTTCCAAATCACATGTTGATCGTACCTACCACATCTCCTGTTGATTGTACCTGCCACGTGGTGTCTCCTAGGAGGTTCCACGTGGTGTCCTATGGAGGTGCCATGTGGCACAATTTCATTGGTCCATTTGGTGGCCCAAAATACCAAAACAACATGCCACGTGGCACATTGTCATTGGGCCATGTTGACATGCTGATGTCATTTCCATGTGTCTGTACGAATGAAAAATCATATGTACAGTTTTCCATGTCAACCTATCATGTCAGCCGCCACGTCACTATACGAACTGTATAGACTGCCACGTGTCACATTTTTACTGGTCCACGACATGCCTCGAAAATGCCAAAAATGAGTGACATGTGGTAGCCTCTCGTGCTGCCATGTCACCATGCTGACGTCAGCATCAGTATGACGTATGTAAATCTTTTTGTGTGCCACATACTATGTACGGATGATGACATCATCAGTATTGATGTTAACATTAGCAGTACGGATGTTGACTCATCCCTGCTCACTGGGCTAGGTTGACCAAAAATTTGACTGTGAATATGTTTCGATCCGTAACTCTGTTTGAAGAACCATTTACGTCATTGGAAATATTACGATGCACTCTTTGCGATGATGCCATTTTCACTAAGTTTTGAAGACTCTAAAATTTTGTCCTTTCTCTGTCTGCTGAGGCCATTCTGAGCCTCCTGGGACACTTCTGAAACTTTCATGATATTCCCTAGATCCTTCCAGATCACACCTCCCAACTAAAAGAAATTTTGGTCTCCAAAAGTTTTTACATGATAAGTTTCATGTCCATTGGACTTACAATAAGAAAACCCATACCCAAACTACCTCACAAGGCCTAATAATATCAACATGTGCCAGAAAGGAAGTGATATAAAAAATTATCCCTTTTACACAATACCCTTCTATGGGGTCCGAATCACAACATGTGACTTACAAAGATGGAAACTCTCGACTAACTCAAGGATTTTCCCCATCCTTTCAGTCATTATGCCGAACATTTCCTCTTTATTGATTTGTCCTTTCTCTGGTAGTTGGTTTCCTCCTGGTGACGAGTTGGTTTCCTCCTGGTGACGAATTTCCCTACAACACTATCTGACTGGTTTTCTTGTTCCTCTTTGGACGTAGACCTGGATGTAAGTCCCAATAGGTGGCCTCACTATGTCCATCTCTGCTACAATGGATGCAATAGCCTTTCTCCTTCAGAGGTGTATTTCCCCTACTCTTTTCCATGGGTGGGAAGCAATCTTCTATCCTCGTCTTTCTCCTGGTTTCCATAACCTTCCTTCAGAAGGATTTTCTCTTCCAACACTAGGATACTACGTGGTTATCCAATCCACAAAAAGTGCATGGTATTTGATTCCATAAGCTCTGTTTTATATGATTAACATGCTTATAATCAAATGGAAGGTTAGATTTTCGAGATTTCTTATACCTCGGTGAGTTTCCTCTGGAGTCAGACTGGCAAGAATATATGACCTTAGCTCTTTCATTGTGATGCTCATATCTCCCTAGAGATATGTTGAATCCTCGATCACGAGAAGTTGTGCTCTCAGCCTGCACTGAATCAATATCATATCGTGATGAATAGTTGACTTCTTAAGTCTCAGTGACTCTCCCAGGGTCTTCTTCCTGAATGGTTTTGGAGCTTTCTCCAACATCCTTTGGAACGTAACTTATCATAGCATATCGAGGCCAAACCACTGCCTCGATGGGATCCACAATACCTTGGCCATTGGCTCCAAGGCCTCCTCCTTCGTATCCCATGTTTCTCATCAACTTTAAACCAATGCAAGAAGCATGTTGTTCAAGGAATTCAAAAGATTCATCAACATTGATCAAGAAAGGAACTACACATGGTTTATTTACCTCCATCTCAAACTGGGACTCTTGGTCTACTTCTTGAGATGTGTCCAGTTGCTCCTGGTGAGAAGGATTAGTGGATGATGCTTCTAGGAATCCTCCTTGGCTTCTAGATTCCTGTATGTCATCTTCACTAGCTAGAAAAAGTCTGCATGTATTTTCATTGTCATGCTCGGACCCATAACTGGTGAAGTTGCCATGGTCACAAAATGGTCTTATCACCATCTCATTCGTAGATCCTTCCCCTATCTGCATCTTCATATCTTGCAACTACTCTTGCAACCTTTGGTTCTCTTCCTCCGCAACATGCAACAATGGCTTCAATCCAACATTCTCTGCTTGAAGGATTTGGTTGAGCTCTTGAAGCTCATCGAACCACAACTTCTTTGGCGATATATCCATTATCAACTTCAACACCTGCAATCGGTATCAATTCTGCTCTGATACCAACATGATCTGATCCTGGGGGTGATTAGTTTCTAATAATTGTTTGGTCCCATCACTCCTTCAAAGGGTCAACTATAGATCGTTTTACTTGAGTGATTTGCAATTAAAGGTATAGTTGAAGTCTTTATAAAATTGAATCCAAAATGAATAAAACCCTCTTTAGTTTCCTTATGTGTTATATGCTATGCTTGCATTTAATATTCTATGTGCGCAAATTCATGGAAAAAGAAACATAAGAACATAATACACATAATGGATATGACACTTCCCTTGATAAGAGAGTTCACCCGATGTGGGCTACGTCTTCGGGTCATGCTCCAATTCTTGACCGCTTTATTCTCCTCGCTGTAATGATGTCTCTCCTTTACAAGTTGTAAGGCCAAAGTCCCATTTTCAGTGAGGAAAACAAGAAATCAGAATGTGATCAGGAATGTATACAAGCTTCACAAGTTCTCATGCTCATGAGGCATCCATGACGCTAACATGCACATCATTCCCACATATTCAATACATAAAAATAAGAAGAATAAAAGATGACCCCCATCACCATGGAGCCACAAAGTGCCTTAGATCTGCTGCTTAGATCCAAGCATATATGCATCCCATACAAATATCTCAAAACTACGAGATTTAGAACTGATTCGTTGGCCACTTATCATGCAAGTGCCACAATTTCTATGTCACATGTAACTAATTAGTTTTATGTGGAAGAAGAGAAGAAAAGAAGAGATAGAAGGAATAAGTTGATTGTGTTGCCTTGCTGCAGCCTCTCCATTCTCCTTCAGATCTGTAACAATCATACTATGCTGCAACATTTAATGTCAAAAAAACATAATGAAAAGCATGCTTACATTGGCTTCTTCAGAACTTAGCTTGATGATCTGAATATCTGCTGCAAAAACATACCTCACCATTGGATTCATGTCGCTGAATTACCTAAAAACGACTGTCAAATCGTCTCCATCATATATTGTCACCTTTAGGCCCTTTCTGGACCTTCTACCTCGATCCACGTGCAATTCAAGGCATTGAATGAATTGTTTGCATTGGAATCCATGCCACTGTACTTCCTAGGTGCACTCCCCCATGCACTGATTGAGTTCAACATTTAAATAAAAAGGAGGGCGAATTTACCCATGAAGTTGTTTAGCCAAATTGGTTGGCAGAGGCTAAGTTAAGGCGCTAGTTTAGAGGAGGTTACGGGGTCAAATATGTTGGCCTCATTTTTGGGCATACTTCCCAATGCTCTTCCAAATTTGGTGGATCCCTACCATATTTGGCGAAAGGGGGAAATTTAAACCAAATTCAAATTTTTGGCATGCACCCTCACTAGGCATCTGTCAGCTGCCACGTGGCAGCCACTCATTGGCTCTGCTGACTATACCTGCCATGTCACCTGCTGACTGTACTTGTTGATCGTACCTTCCACATCATCTACTGACTACACCTGCCACATCACCTACTGACTATACCTACCACATGGCATCTACTAGGTGGTGCCACGTGGCGTCCTCTAGAGGTTCCACGTGGAACAATTTCATTGGTCCATTTGGCGGCCCAAAATGCCAAATCAGCATGCCACGTGGCATGCTATCATTGGGCCACGTCGGCATGCTGACGTCACTACCACGTGTCTATATGGATGCCACGTCATATGTATGTTATGCCACCTTAGCTGCCACATAAACTTTCCACGTCAGCCACCACGTCACTGTACGAACTATATGGACTGCCATGTGGCACATTTTTACTAGTGCACGACATGGCCCAAAAATGCCAAAAATTAGTGACACATGGCAGCCTCTGGTGCTGCCATGTCACCATGATGACATGATGTTGATGTCAGCATGACATGTGTCAATCTTTGAATGTGTCGCGTACCTTATATGGATGCTGACGTCATTCGTACTGATGTTGACGTCAACAGTACGGATGTTGACTCATCCCTGTTGACTGGGCTAGGTTGACCAAAACGTTTACTCTGAATATCTTTCAATCCGTAACTCTGTTTGACGAACCATTTACGCCGTTGGAAGTCTTACGACGTACTCTTTGCGATGATGTTAGTTTCACTAAGTTTTGAAGACTTTGAATTTTTTCCCTTTCTCTGTCTGTTGAGGCCATTCTGAGCCACCTAGGACACTTTTGAAACTTTTGTGATGTTCCCTAGATCCTTTCGGATCACCAACCCTCCTCTTCAGCCAGTTTGTAGTGCCAGTCTACATCGCTAGTTCATAGCGCCAGTTCACAATGCACTGGTGTTTTAATTTTATCTTTTAAATGCCAAACTAGGTTAGGCTAAATTTTGGTCATCATGTCCATGCCATTATCATGCTCCTCCAAAACAAATTTTAGAAAAATCCATATCACTGTTAGGGATTTATGATTAAATATTTAGAAGAAACTGCTACAGGAAATGAGTTCGCAGTGCCATTCTGCAACACCAGTTCGCAACGCCAGTTCACAACGCTTAGCTCAAACACAATTTGTACACTTGGAGGAAGCTGTTAGAAACTTTTATGAAATAATCCCTAGAAAGTTGGTTAAATATGGTGCTAAAAACAATGAAATCTCATTTTTCATGATCCTTTGATATAATGATGCTAAATGATGACAAATAAAAGTACTTAGAGTACATTGGGAACTCTCCTAGTGAGTTGGTAGCTCATACACCCAACTTTGACTTGACACTTTAAACGGATAGATGGTGACAAGGATAATAAATTCTATGTGTTAACATCTGGCTCCACAGGGGATGGAACGCTCCCTGTGAGCTTCCAAGAACATGCAGTTCCAGTGCCTTATCCATTGGGATATGGAGTCATCTATGTAACCAACTTGTATGTCTGAGAGAACCTCTACTCCTTATTGAAAATTGAGAACATTCACACACTGAAAACAAAAACCGCTACAAACCAAATGAAAAATGAAGGTTTCATTCACATTGAAAACCAAATTATTTCATGGAAAACTTATTTATATACATTCCTACTCCTAACTGTTGAAAAAATGAACCTTCAAATACATACAAATTTCCTCAGTAACCATACAAATAATTTTGTGACTAAATGATCTTCATCCTCATCTCGGTAACTGAGCACTAAGTAACCATAAAGACATAATGAAAACCACACATACTTCCTTGAAAAATCATACTTACAATCCAAGAACTTTGTTCTTATGATGACAACAACTGAGAATCTATTGCTGCAAAACATCTCCATATAGATAGCAACAGGATCTTGAAATCCGTACAAAACTTGTTGTAGCTCATCAATGAATTTCTCCTTGAATGATTCAAGCATGGGCTGGCTTGAAAACTGTTGCAATACATTTCCACTCTTTTCACCAATTTCCATTGAATATGGGTGGATACGAAATGTGATCTCAAGATCTATAGTTGGGACTAACTCATTTTTACATTTGTAATAATCAAGCTGAAATGAGAGATGTCAACAAGTAGTGTATTAGATACATGTCTATCTACTTCTAGTCCATTTTCTTGTGAAGGCATATCATAAAGAATATCATTCAAAACTTCTTGATCATCATGAAAAGCACTTTCTTCTATGGAAAATTTTTCATCACAAGTATGTTTTTCATGACAAGAAAAGACTTTACAAAGTAAAGAAAACTCATCACAACATTTTTCATAAAGATGTTCAGTAGAAAAATACTCCTTACAAAAAAAATTAAAAGCATCATGAAAACATGTCAAAGAGTTGATACTGGCATTTGGAAGAGATCGACACCAGTCACAAGATATTCACTCTAATGAGTACCTGAAAAGCCTGATCTAACCATCATCATGCACGATTTGAAGTCGATGAATAAAATCATGGAAATCTATCAAATGTTTAGCTTGTACTTCCCAATCTTCTCCTCTAAAAATGGGAAGGCAACCTTCCTATTCATCTCTACTAGGCATTGGATTTGGAAAACCGACTATTTTTGAAAAATCACAGAAAGAATACCTCTGAGCTATGATCTTTTCCATTTCAAAACAGTGGAGTCACCAATAGATATATGAATAATGGAGCTGCCATGGTGAAAGATAAGCAATCTAAAAGTGTCTAGCTTTAGTTCACCATCCAAAGCTAGATCTAATCATCATATTTAACCCAGGGAAGATGTATTCATTGTCGTCCCCGACAACGACACCAAAAATGTTAGCAATTAGAGTCACACTTAGACTACCATGAGTGAAATCCCAATACCCATCAAAATTTATAGATAATTGTTTATATCAATGTGACAAATGGATGAGGAAAAATCAGAAAAGGTGTTAATCACAGAAGGCAATCCCAAAGTATAGACCAACAAGTAAGGCTTTAGACAACTTCAAATCAGGGTTTTAAAGATTAAATGAGGGTGGAATATCAGATAAGAAGTGTGGACTATATCTATCATATACATCATGTAGTAGGATAGTTATATGAAGAAGACTCTTTGAAATGAGAACCTCTCAAGACAAAAAGAAAAGCTTTGATGTTAGGTAGCTAGAAAGGTAGTATTGGGGGTCCAAAGGGCCCATAGTGATAATAGTGGAGGCCATTCAATGTAAGGTGGAATAGGTCCACTATATTATTAAATAAGGCCCACTATGGTAGTTAGATATAATAAATGAATAGTTGGATATAATAAATCTAAGAGGATTTCTTAGAAGGTTCTACTTCTAAAAGATTTATCCTCTAGAATGTTCTTAGGTGATGGTAGAACTATATAAAGAGGTTCAAGCAATGTAATGGGACATGAAGAAAATTATTGTATTGTGAGTTGTAGCTCATTAAGAGGATGCCCCCTTGAAGAGGCAAGTGAATAGGAGAGGATCCTTTCCATAATAGGATCCATTTCTCTTAATAATAAAGTGTGGTTTCTCCTAGATTTCTCTGTTGATCTATTGTGTATTCAGTATTTGTGGTGATTATATTTTTAGATCTATTCTGGTTCTTAACAAGTGGTATCAAAGCACTTTCCTTGGCAAACATTGTGGGATTTTTTTTTATTTTTTATTTTTTATTTTTTTTTCTGAGAAGAAAAAAGAGGGTCGCGACATTCCATAAATTTTTAGTATATTTATGTGCAAAATTTGTAGAAAAATATTGCATATCCGAGTTCCTCTTAGAAAAACACCCAAGTTGAAAAAAAAATAGTCTGAAACGAAGTTCGGAAAGTCAAGATATTGAAGTTTTAAAATCTGCAATTTTTCAGGGTTTTTTCCACGGACGACAACACAATATTGTTTATTTATTTATGTACCAATTGGAGGCCAAATTTGTCCAAAAAAATTACATATCTGAGTTCCTCTCACAATTTCACCCAATTTCAAAAAAAAAAATAGTTGAAAAGGAGTACGGGAAGTGAAGTTATGAACATTTTAAATTCAACAGTTTTTTAGGGTTTTTCCAGAAAACACCACGATTTTCTGTCTTAACTTATTGTTCTATTTTTTGGGTTTTTTCATGAAGGTTGCGGAACCGAAGAGTTCATAGGGTGTTCAGATGGATATTTCCTCTCAAACTCTCAAATAAATTCTACAAATTACTGAAGCATTCAAATCTCAATTGTATGACACATTGGATGCTATATTGTATGACCTTGCAGATGGTCTCAATGATAGTTTTCGTAGTATTCAAGATTCATTGGATAGCATGCAGGAGAGATTTATTATGGAGGACATCAGGGATGAATATAATCAAGAAATATATTCTTGGTATGATTTTGAGGCCGATTGTGATGATTGGTATATGGATAGTTGTCATTTTTGGGATGACAACCACTTTCATATTTTATTTGATGACTTTAATCCACCTTCTATAGAGAGCATCAATGTGAAAAATCGAGAGCCAATGATTATTATCAGTGTCCATCCTGCATATTCTACAATGGTATTATTCTTTCTAGATTCTACTACGACCCTTTTCCACTATGTGGATGGATCTTCTTATTTGGATCCACATGACAGGTGTTAGTATTTGGAGCATCATTTTGAGTTGGTTATTGGGTTCCAAAATCTTCCACAAGGAGTTCACATGAGAACTTGGACATGGGACCCGGGCTTACCATGGTGGTTGGACTACTTCAACATGGTGGCTTTCCTTTCTACATGGGACCTTGGTTCTCCAGTCTTCTTCAACATTATGGTCCACAATTATCCATGAGACCCTGGTATATGGTTGTACATCAAGCGTTGAAGAAAAACGCTTTCATAAGGGGGATGGAATGTTAGGTATCTTTAGAGGTAGTAGTGGGGGCCCAGAGGGCCCATAGTGATAATAGTGGAGGCCATTCAATGTAAGGTGGACTAGGTCCACTATATTATTAAATAAGGCCCACTATGGTAGTTAGATATAATAAATGTAAGAGGACTTCTTAGAAGG
>ML785116.1:736810-767073 GCA_009831015.1 Picea engelmannii | reverse complement strand
GTAGTTAGATATAATAAATGTAAGAGGACTTCTTAGAAGGTTCTACTTCTAGAAGATTCGTCCTCTAGAATGTTCTTAGGTGATGGTAGCACTATATAAAGAGGTTCACGCAATGTAATGGGACATGAAGAAAATTATTGTATTGTGATTTGTAGCTCATTAAGAGGATGCCCCCTCAAAGAGACAAGTGAACATGAGAGGATCCCTTCCATAATAGGATCCATTGTATGGTATTGCCCTACCTCAAGGGTTTGATAATAATAAAGTGTGGTTTATTCTATCTTGCTCTGTGGATCTATTGTGTATTCATTGTTTGTGGTGATTATATTTGTATATCTATTCTGGTTCTTAACATTTGATATATCTGCAAGCATTATTACAATATAACATATACTGAAATAAGGATGCAACCAGCTAAACAAATCATTCACTTAGCTGAAATCAAAGTAAGATAACAATGAAGAGATACAGAAAAAGACTGATTTCCATTAACAAAGTCTCTTAAATCTAGTTTATAAAGTAGGAACAAAACCTCTATTATATGACAATATCAAAATTAGAGGTCTCTCCCATACCATTCCAACTTGAAAAATTAAATCAATTTTAAAAGGGTGGATCAACAAGGAAGAGAAAGAAGGAGGGTAGTAAACAATCTACAAAGTCATCCCATTGGGCATGGAGTCAACACATCCTGTAGATCAAAGGCACTCAAGCTCATACCAGACCCAAAGGGATATAATTGATGGATGGAGGTATAAGAACAATAACAAAAAGAATATCATCAAGCAAAGACCCTCTTTGCAAAAATGACTTAAAAGATTACTAGAACGGAGATCATGAAAGGAGATAATTACTACAAATCATTTGCAGCTCATGAATCTCCTATCTCATGAACAACCATTGATCTTCAATGTATGTAATTCCATTCAACCAAGATGGCAAGGTAAAATGATAATAAAGAACAAAAAGTATGTTAAAAAACTCTCATGAATCTCTAATGGAAGAAATGCTAATTACAATAGGCCCTCATGCTTACAATTGAACAACTAAACTGCTCATCCAACTCTCTCCTCTCTTGGATCATGAATCCAAAAATTTTCTTCTCAAAATCCATTTAATTTATAGTTAATGATCCCTCTCTACCCTAAGGAGGTCAAAACCAAGGAGTTACATAGGATCCTCCTCCTTTTAGGAGTCTTGTTACAAAAGATTCCAACAAAAGCCTAACAAATTCCTATTTTCCAGGATCTTGCCTATTGTGATAAATGCCTCTTGAAACATGTCATGATGCTTGATATGAATATGGAACACATGTCCCTCATGTCCAAATAACTCATAGGAGACCATTCGAACCTTCCTTCATAGTTGGCAGCCTTCCCATAGCTCAAATTTGTCAGACTGTTAGAGTTTGCAGCGCCTGTGATAACATGCGCTGCGAACTTTCCTGTAGGTGACGTTTTTGGATTTTCTCCAAAACTACAAAGTGGGTCAGACTAATTTTTTTTCAGAAAGTAAAAAACACCATGTTTTACCTCCACAACAAATTTCAGAGGAACCTAGATTGTCATTTAAAAGTTATAAGGAAAAAAATTCTTTGTTGTGTGCTAATTTCTTAAAAAACTGTCATAAATATCAGTTCATAGTGCTAGTGAGTTCAGGCGCTCTGAACTCTCCTGTAGCGGCCCGTTTTATTTTTTCAAATGTTTTATCATTTCAAAACTCTATCACGTGTCCCAAGAATGTTGTAAACTTAATAATCTTGATGATCTTGACTAAAGAAAAGCACCCAATCTGATAAACATGGTTGGAAAAACATGGTAATCACCCAAAAATGTGTCAAAGGTATAAAACAAGAACTTGACAAAATTTGGTGTAGGATCTGAAGGCTGAACATATTTATTTCTTGATTCTATAGCTCCTCTTGGTAGTATCCTTATTAAACATGTATACTCACTGCTTGGCTACTTTCTTTCATTTGTTATGACAATTGGTGTGTGAAAGTGAACTCTTTGTCAAAACTGGGTTTTTATCAATGCAAATATTAGTTAACAACATGTGCAATCTTAAAACCTAGTTTACATATGATCAACCACATATTTCAAGTGTGAGAGGGGTGTAGATTCACTCTTTAAAAGACAAATTTGAAAGGATGCAAAATATGAAAGTTTCAGCAGTCCTAGAACAAAGTGTTTGCAACACAATTCATGACACCAATATGAAAACTAGCCAAAACCCCTTTCTCAACCCTCAAACATGATGAACACTCTCATGGAGTACCAGGTGGATCTAAGCTTGATGCTGATGTCTTTGAATTTTCATAGGGATGTTTGCAAGTTGTCCAACCTCCAACCCTCCTCTTCAGCCAGTTCACAGTGCTAGTTTGCATCCCCAGTTCAGAACACACTGGTGTTTTAATTTAATCTTTTAAATGCCAAACTAGGTTAGGCTGAATTTTGGTCAGTAGGTCCATGCCATTATCATGCTCATCCACAAAAAAAATCAGAAAACCCACATAACTGTTTTTGATTTACGATTAAATATTTAGAAGAAAATACTACAGGAAATAAGTTCGCAGCGTCAGTTCGCAACGCCTAGCTCAAACACAATTTACACACTTGGAGGAAGTTGTTAGAAACTTTTATGACATAATCCCTAGAAAGTTTGTTAAATATCGTGCTAAAAACAATGAAATCTCCTTTTTCATGATCCTTTAATACAATGATGCCAAATGATGACAAATAAAAGTACTTGAAGTATGATGCTAACTCTCCTAGAGAGTTGGCAATGCATACAACCAAATTTGACTTGACACTTTAAATGGATAGATGGTGAAAAGGAGAATCAATTCTATGTGTTAACACACACACTCAACCATTCTCTCCATCATCCTCGACATCATTCATGTACCTTTGGAGCCTGCACGCACTGCTGCAACTACCCTGTACTTCATGTTATCAACAGTAAACTATATCCCTCCTGGTAGGCACAACACACTCGTACCTACTCGAGTCAGTGTTGTACCTTTCTGTTATGAGATGTGCCTATACCAAACTCAAATATTGTTGTTGTTGACCATCACCTGTACCTTTCCTGTTATGTGCAACACTTTGTTCCTTACCTCAACGTGGTTGTTGCCACCACCTGTTCCATATTTCATTTTCTGTTGCTTCCTTCACCTGAGTCGGTACCTAGTTGACTAGAGCATTGGATTGAAGAAGCAGGTTGTCAGGTCCATGGGATTGAAGAGATAGATTGTCAGACCTATGAGAAACTCTCTATAGGTGAGAGAACTATTGGGAATTGAATTCATGAAGGATCCCAATTGCAGTTACAATGCTCTGAGACTTCATGTCCGACCTGTTGTTGAAGCCCTGAAAGGGAAGTGGGGGAACCGAAGAGTTGTTGAGAAGAGAAGGGGCACACTTCCTGGGGTGGGACATGCATGTGGGTAATGAGAGACTGTAGGCTAGTAGTTTGAATTGTCTCATGGGACGAAATCCTTCCTAATGTCTATATTGTCTCAGCCTAGCTAGGAATCCCTTTACTTGGGTGGAGTTTAGTCCCACCTCGGGGGTGACCCACTGCTGATAGCTTTGAGTAGCATGGTCTAAGGCTGAGAGGGTCGTGGAAGGTCTGCACATAGTTGGTGATCTTCTATAAAAGATAAGTATCAATTATGTGTCCAACTGCAAGTTGTGTATTTGTACATGTCTTTATAATTATGAGTATTGCCTGTGTATGTTGTATGTATAGGCTTACTGTTATTTCCGCATGATTCTATGCATTAGAAGAATGTATATGTTTGTATTAAATTTGTATAAATATATACAGTAGAAATGAAGAATTGTTACGAGGCATATCCCATTGACCTAAAGTTGGGGATGCTAAAATTTGGTTTCATAGCTCAGTAAGAGTGTGTTATGGAGTAGCATGGCCTGACCTAGAAGGTTGGAGATGTTACAAATTGGTATCAAAGCCCCAGTTTTCAACACTGAGCCTGGATGGACCGAGCAAGTTGAGGTGATTCACTTGTGTGGAATTGGGCAAAAGCCCCAAAATTTAATGTTGTTAAATTCATGGAAAATTGGAGGAAATTGACCAAAGTGGTGAATTTTTCGTAATTTAATACTCGTTGAGGCCAATTCAAACCTGGAATAGGTTGAATTTCAAGCGCAAGGAGACTTCTTTAAGTTTCAATATCAGAGAAGAGAAATCTCTCTTTGTGAGAAGAAGAATTGATGAGATCTGTTCAGGATGGGAATGAATCTATCACAATCGTCGGATCTAGAAAAGGAGTGTGACAACTAACCCCTCAAGTCATTCGACAATTTTTATGTCTTGGACGAAAAGGAGGTAAAAGTCCCGAATCTCCAAAGTCCCGTAGTGAATATACGATGTATATCACGAGGGAATAATGCCTAACCATTGGATTTGGAGAGGAATAGATCTGGGATGTGGGATTTGCATGCAGGAGAGTTTGAGTTGTAGATCTCATGACAGTTTAGAGGTTGGGCACTCAGGGAGGAACAAGTTCTTAAGTTGCATGGAAGAAAGTACCCTAAAGTCCCGAACTCCGGAGTAAATAAGGACCATCCGTTGTCTGAGATGCGTGGCTAAAGATTATCAAATATTTGACATTCTGGAGATTTTTGGTGTAGTGTGGAGAAGTCTCTGAGAGGCTCGAAGTTCTGAAGCTTCGGATAACACTGTTTGGGAGTTCGAAAGTTATGTGTTCGAGTGTTTTGATGTGTTCTGGTGTGAGATACTCTGAAGTCTCGAAGTCTCGGAGCACTGGAGTGATGCAGCATGATGACGTCAGCTAGCGTGACGTGGACCTGTTCAAAAAATTGGCATTCAGGAGAGTTGTTGTGTTATGAAGAGAAGTTCTCCGAAGCCTAAAGATCCGTAGTGTCGAAGTAGTAAAGCTCGAGAGAGTGAGGGTTTGAGTGTTCACTAGTTCGACATTTTGAGGAAATGATGTATGGTGTAGGAAGAACCTCTGTAGCCTGAAACCCCAAAGTTCCAAATCTCTGGATAAGCACCTTTTAATTAAGCACTTGGTCACAACCCGTGGTCACATGAGATTGGGGGCTGAAGGAAAAGGGTGAGTTCCCATAAATTGTTTTTAAAGACATAAAAGGGATTAGAGAAGGATCCCATGGAGTTTTGGGTTTGTATGGAACTACATTGGAGGAAACATACAAGAGCCTGTAAATTTAAAGAGAGGATGCAACATAAGTCCAAGAGCTAACTCAACTCTGAAGAAGAACAACAACAATTGTAGAAGGATCGGCCTCACGGAAAATACAATGTTTTTAAAAAACATCCATAACTATATGCTAAAGACTCAGAATTGAGAAAGGGAGCAGTCGTTGGAAAGGTATTGAACAATAGAATATAACTGTTCACCCAAAAAATTGAGTTTAATTTTCAATTTTTCAGGAAATCATAAGAAATAATTTTGATGTATTATTGAACCAGAATGGTTCATAATTTCATGAAATTGTTGAATCAATTAGCCTACCAGATTCTGTGGTTGTACATTTTTGCAGAGATATGGAAGATACACAAGGGGCTTACAACCAGGAAGGTGATATCGGAAGGATGGATATCCATATATGTATTGGAGGTGCAAACTCAATTGGACATGGAGAAGGAAAGGAAGAAAGCTTGAACTTGGTAGAGACAATTAAAAATTTGTAAAAGGATGTCCAAATCTATAAAGATGATAATTAAAGGCTTATGAAATCTAAGGAGAAACAGGAGGAATTCAACATGAAGTTAATTCAAATCTTGAACATGATAGAAATAAATTGGATAAGGAGAGCGTCTCAAGAAAATCCGGAAGTCACAGGTCTCCTAATGAGAAAAGAAGAACAAGGAGTGTTAGCAGACATCACCATCACTCCCCGAGACATTCTAATAGGAGAACACCCAATAGCTCAAGTTCATCCCCTGTCAGGAAGCATAAGAAGAAGATCGGGGTGGATGATCTATGAGGAGAAATTAACAAAATCAAACCTCCTACAATTGATGGTGAGCACAAGAAGGATGACGATGCAAAGACGTGGTTGCTTGGCATGATAAAGTATTTTCAATTACATAATTATTCTTCATATGCAGAAGGAAGAATTGATATCTACCAGCTCAAAGGAAAATCATCCATGTGGTGGGATCATCTTATGTAGGTGCAACACATTAAGGAGAAAAATGTTACTTGGAAGGAATTCAAGAAGTATTTTGAAAAGAAAGACTTGACTAAGAGGTACTATGACATGAAAATGAAAGAGTTCTTTGAACTCAAGCTTGGGAGTATGAAAGAATAAAAAATTATTCTCCAAGGTTGATCTTAAGTCGAGTTATCATCAGGTAAAAATTAAAGAAGAAGACATCAACAAGACTTGTTTCTGAACAAGGTATGGCCATTATGGATTCAGAGTGGTGTCATTTGGGTTATCAAATGCACTAGTTGTTTTTACGTGTTTAGTGAATGGTATTTTCATAAAATACCTAGATAAGTTTGTCATTGTCTTCTTGGATGACATTCTTATAGATTCCAAGTTGGAGGAAGAGCATGAACAACACTTGAGGTTGGTACTGCATGTATTAAGGGAGCATCAATTGTATGCCCAATTGAGAAAATTCTCATTTTATCAGAAGCAAATCCATTATTCGGAACATATCATTTCAAAAGAAGGGATAATAGTGGATCCAAAAAATATTGAGGCCATTAGAGGATGGTCAACACCAAAGAATGTGACATAAGTCAAATCATGCATGGGCCTCATAGGATACTACAAAATATTTATTAAAGGATTCTCAAGGATTGCACACTCGATCACTTCCTTGCAAAATAAGGGAGTGAAGTTTCAGTGGATAGTGGAATGTGAAAAGAGTTTCCAGCACTTGAAGCATCTATTAACCAGTGCTCCAATACTAAGGATTGTTGATCCAAATGAAGACTTCATTGTATGTACATGTGCATGTAAAGAAGGACTTGGTGGAGTCCTCAGTTAGAATGGATATGTTATATGTTATGAATCAAGGAAGTTGAAGAAGCATGAAAGGCTCTATGCTACTCATGATTTAGAGCTGGAAGCCATAGTGCATGCCTTGAATATGTGGAGACACTACCTCATGGGGAAAAGGTTTGAGTTAAGGACAGACCATAATGGTCTGAAATATTTATTTGGAAATCCAACTCTAAATTCCAAACAAAGAAGATGGTTAGAATTTCTCAGTGAATATGACTTTGATATAAAGCACATAAAAGGGAAATAGAACAAGATAGTTGATGCACTTAGTAGAAGGGTGCATGAGTTACATGCTACAACCATCAACATGTACCAATCCAATTTGAAGGACAAAATCTTGGAGGTTGCGAAATCATATTTACATTACATGGAAATGGTAAAAAAATTACAACAAGGTATTTTGCAGCAGAAAGTTGAAGATTACAAACTGGGAGAGGATGAAATTCTAATGTACAGAGGCCGAATTTATGTGTCGAATCCCCAGAATTGAAGAATCTGATATTGAAAGAAATGCATAATGTACCTTATGTTAGGCACCCAGGGTATCATAAAACTATTGCAATTGTCAAGAGCCAAGATTATTGGCCAGGTATGAAGAGGGAACTTGCAGAGTTTATTTCCAAATGTTTAGAGTGTTAAAAGGTCAAGGCTGAGCATAGGCACCCAACTGGGTTACTACATCCATTACCCATTCCTTAGTGGAAATGGGAAGTTGTGACAATGGATTTCATCACCAAGCTGCCCAGAACAACCAAGCAACATGATTTTGTCATGGTAGTAGTGGACAATCTCACCAAATATGCCCATTTCATTCCAGTGAAGCTCACTCATAAGGAAACTAATGTTGTTGATATTTATATGAAGGAAATTGCTAGATTGCATGGTATACCCAGGACAATTGTGTCTGACAGAGATCCAAAGTTTACATCAAAATTTTGGAAAGGATTATTTAAAGGATTTGGAACAAATTTGAATTTCAACACAACTTATCATCCATAATCTAATGGGAAAATAGAGAGGGTGAATCAAGTGATCAAGGATATGTTGAGGATGTGTGTGATAGATAAACCATCAAAATGGGAAGACTACATACACTTGGTAGAGTTTGCTTATAAAAATGGGTACCAAGCATCTCTAAAGATGATCCCATTTGAGGCACTTTATGGAAGAAGGTGCAACACACCTATAAGCTGGGACAACCCAACAGATAGAGCAGTAGTTGGGCCAGATCTACTCAAAGAACTGGAAGAGAAGGTGTTAAAAATAAAACAGAATTTAAAGGTTGCTCAAGACATTAAGAAAATCTATGCAGAAAAGGGTAGAACTCACTGGGAGTTTAAAGTGGGTGATCATGTATTTTTAAAAGTGAAGGCCAACAAAAGTTCCCTGAAGTTGGGAAATTGTTCAAAGTTGGTTTTTGTGGGCCATTTAAAATCCTAGAGAGGATTGGGCCTGTGGCATATATGCTTGCATTTCCTGCATCCATGTCTATTCATAATGTATTCCATGTATCATTGATAAAAAAGTATATACATGATGTTAATCATGTTATTGATTGGAATGTGATTTAGGTGGAGAAAGAAGACGCTTTTCAGGTCCATCTAGTGTGCATTCTAGACCAGAAGATAAAGAAGCTCTAGAATCGAGCCATAGAGCTAGTAAAGTTCCAATGGACCTGGTATGATCCTGAGGATGCAACTTGGGAGTACGAGGATTCTATGTGGGAAGAATGCCCACATAATTTTTAGGGTTTTTGAACTTTTGGTTGTATATATATATATATATATATATATATTTCTCTGAGGATAGTGCATAAAATAAGGGGATGGGGATGTAACACCCCAATACCTAGCCCCATTTGTAAATGTGAATATGTTTTATAGCCTGGTGAGCCAGGTTATTATAAGTCAGGAGGCTTATGTGTCAATTAGGCTGGAGAGCCTAGATGCTAAAAGGCCAGTGAGCCTATTTTTGTATATGTAAACACTCATATCATTAATATAATACATTGTTGCATGTAGACCAACCACGATAAAAGAGTATGGGGGAATAAACTCCACTAGGAAGGGAAAGGGAGGGGTTAAGAGCCTAGAAAGGGGGATAAGTTAGAGGGATTATTGCCAAAGGAATACTATAATATTATTCCTAAAGATTATGGTGAGGATAATTATTTGATCCTAAGTTATTATGGGAAGGTGAATGAATCTCGAGTGGAGAGAAAGAAAGCTCCTAGAGAGCCATGTGTCATCTAGGGTGCATGAAAATATATGTGGGGAAATTATTCTATTTTGGGATCTTTTCCTCATGCACTCATCAATTCTATCCATCGTTGAACCTCAGCATCATTCACGTACCTCTGGAGCCTGCACGCACTGTTGCAACTACCCTATACTTCATGTTATCAACAATAAACCGTATCCCTCCTGGGAGGCATAACACACCCATACCTACCCGAGTTAGTGTTGTACCTTTATGTTATGAGATGCACCTATACCAAACTCGAAGGCTATTGCTCTTGACCATCACCTATACCTTTCATGTTATGTGCACTACCTTGTTCCTTACCTGAGCATGGTTGCTGCCACCACCTGTTCCATATTTTGTTTTCTGTTGATTCCTTCACCTGAGCCGATACCTAGTTGAATAGAGCGTTGAATTGAAGAAGCGGGTTTTTGGGCCCATGGTATTGAAGAGGCAGGTTGTCAAGCCTATGAGAAACTCTCTCC
Source organism: Picea engelmannii (assembly GCA_009831015.1). Classification (NCBI taxonomy): domain Eukaryota; kingdom Viridiplantae; phylum Streptophyta; class Pinopsida; order Pinales; family Pinaceae; genus Picea; species Picea engelmannii. The sequence goes on along the minus strand of ML785116.1, from coordinate 757,313 downwards.
AGGTGAGAGAACTATTGGGAATTGAATTCCCGAAGGATCCCAACTGCAGTTATAGTCCTCTAAGAATTCATGTTCGACCTGTTGTTGAAGCCTTGGAAGGGAAGTGGGGCAGCTGAAGGACTGCTGAGTAGAGAAGGGGCACACTTCCTGGGGTGGTACATGCATGTGGGGAATGGGAGATTGTAGGCTGGTGGTTTGAGTTGGCTCTTGGGACGAAATCCTTCCTGTTGTCTGTATTGTCTCAACCTAGCTAGGAATCCCTTTACTCGGGTGGATTTTAGTCCAAACTCGGGGGTGACCCGATGCTAATAGATTTGAGCAACGTGGTCTAAGGATGGGAAGTTTTTGGAAGGTCTGCACGCAGTTGGTGGTATTCTATAAAATATAAGTATCAATTATGTGTCCAATTGCATGCTATGTATTTGTACATGTCTTTATAATTATGAGTATTTCCTGTGTATGTTGTATGTATAGGCTTACTATTATTTCCGCATGATTCTATGCATTAGTAGAATGTATCTGTCTGTATTAAATTTGTATAAATATATACAGTAGAAATGAAGAATTGTTGCGTGGCATAGCCAAGTGGCCTAAAGTTGGGGATGCTACAATTTGGTTTCAAATCTCAGTAAGAATGTGTTATGGAGTAGCATGGCCCAGTCTGGAAGGTTGGGGATGCTACCATAGGTGAAGGTTGTCAAGATGGAAAGCATGAAAAAGGATACTGTTGAGACAAGAGAATCTCGTGGTAAGCCATGATCGCCCTAGAATATGTTGTGTTGTGGAAACAAAAGACAAAGGGATGCCTCAATAGAGAAAGTCTAAGGGATGCCTCGACTATAAGGCTCAATGAAGTCGTTAGAACTCTTCCTGTGCAAGAAATCCTTGGAAAGGAAATATGGATCACCCGAGGGACTATATAGAAGAGAAGGGGACGCCTGAGCCTGGGCCTGGAGGGTGAGTGACCTCAAGGAAGAGGAGACTTTGATAATTATTATAAACTATTGTTTGGGATCATGCACACAATGGGTATGTCAAGGAAAAACAATGAGTTAAGATAACAATACATCTATATTGATGCAAATCCATGAACTGCACAAATAAGTATTTTGCTAGATTATGAAATTTTCCTCTTGAATTTTGCACAACAATAAAATGTTTTCGCATGAAATTGTGATTAATATGATTTTTTTCCAAGATCATTGAAGGCAGGTGACGAAGGCCAAGAGTCTGGAAAGGACCTAACCAAGAAAGAGGATCAAGATTTTTGAAGCAGCTGAATGACAAAGGCATGACAGAGAAAGAACACCAAGGACGATGTCCCTTTTAAGGGGGGGGGGATTGTAACACCCATGTTTCCCCCAAATTGTAATTAATCATTAATTAAGATCACCATGATATGGCATGGGAACAATGTAAATGTATTATTGTTTATATTATCAATAATTGACTGTGGGGGTGAAGCCTTGAAGTACTGGCCATGATATCACTAGAGGAAAGAGTGAGGAAACAATAGAGAGGGTTCATTATGTCAAAATGACCCAAATTATCCTTGCTGAAATAATAAGCCTCATCCTGATCCCAAGGAAAAATAAGTTAAGGAAAGAAGGACTGGTGGTTGAACAATCAACTACCCCCATGAATAGAAGCATGGAGAGTTTGGCTAAGGAGACATAAGACCGTCAGCCTGAAGTACCACAGAGTGCAGTTTTCTTGCAGGCCCATAATGACTTTAGTTTCTTCTGATAGAAGGAAAAAGACAAGTCCAAAACCTTCTTGGGGAGGAAAAAGGCATGTAAGAATACACATGAAGGAAGATAAGAAGGATACACACTAGGAGGGGTGTGTGCGACCAAGGATATGTAGAGAGAAAGAGGAAGAGCATGTGAGGCTTTCCAGCTTAGAAGAAGAATTGGAAGATTAAATTGTTATGGTTATTGGAGAGAAGAAGAGAAAGGATCTCTAAGAAATTGCAGAAAAAAAGACCCGAGTAGAAGGTCGCGAGCTTGATGTAGAGGGAGCAACTGATAAACCTCGCAGAGGCTGTGACAGATAAAGAACCTCTGAGACATTGCAAAACGTTCCCTAGTAATATCATGGCTTGGAACGTGGGTGGCCAGAGTGCTAAAAATGAATGCCTTTGAGCCTATGGTTGGGTGGAAAGGAGAACACCCACATTCAATGGTCGATGATCAACTGTAATAGATAAGTATTTTGTTTACCCTGTGCAATGGAATTGAAATGCATGATTTGAATGTATGTGTCTATGACTAATATTTGCAGGGTTTGATTTATATTAGAAATGCTTATTGTTCCTCTATAAACCCATGCATTTGAATAGTTTTCTATTTGCCTCTGCTTAGCAGCATGAGAATTGTTATACGTGGGTTTGTAAATGAATCTAAGAATATGTTTACGAACTCTGTATTGGTTGGAAAATATTTAAGTGAATTTTTCCCAAGAATTGACTTTGTAATGCAAGAGTTGGGTAGATTTAACTGAAATACTTCAGTCCTATTGACCTCTTGAATTTACCTTTGCATGATTACTAAATTCGATCTCTATGGAGGGAGGGAATTGTTACACATTATTTTCATCATCCCTAAGAATGTTAATGATGTAAACCTATTTGTTGCCTTCAGAGGGGTCAGTGGTCTGAGTTCTTAAAGAAGGAAGGGAGAAGAACTTTTCCTGAGAAAAGAAGTTGCATTTTCCATTGTAAAAACCCTATAAAAAAGGAAGTTCATAGGTTGCATTATAGCTAGGGTGCGAGAATGCCTGATTTTCATAGGTTGCATCATAGATAGGTCATGAAAAGTTCACAGTCTTCTCTATAGGCAGGGTGCGAGAATGCTTACACGTGGGAAAAACGAGTGTTTTCTCGAATCTTCGAGAAGGAAAAACTTCCATGGTGAGGTGGCATTTGAATGGTTTGGATCTTACTCGCTTTCATGATTTAGTAGGATCATTCTAACCTCCTCACCTTATCCTCTTCAGCTTATAAAAGGAGAGGAGCTCTCATGGAGAAGGGCTAAGTTGGATTTGGCTTGGAATTATTAGCTTGGTTGGAGTGTCTTTGAGTTTTTCCTTTGTCAAGATAGATTGTGAATATTATCAGATCTATGCTCTCAGAATTCTTGGAATGGAAGTGTGTGGGGAACAAAGGACAGTTGGAAGGGATCTTACAACATCAAGGCCATGGTTATAATCTCTCTTTCACATTCAATATGATATAATATGATTATTTCCTATAAATCTTGTTGTGTTTTATTGTATGATTCCTTGATCACATACATATGTTTATATTGAGTTTATGCTATTTCTCTCACTTTGGATGGTTGTGTTCTTTTGCAGGTTCACCATTGTATGAGCATTGGAACGGAGCTAGGATGGTGGTGGCAATAGGAAGTGGCATTTAAATGGTATGTCACCCATCCCTCTTTAGTTAGTAAATTCAATATCTAAAACTTAAGGAAAGTGTCATGTTCTGGTGTGTTTTGTTCTAGATCTAGGTGGATCTAGGGAGATCTGTTAGTGTCCACACCTACTGATTTATCCGATAACAAAATTGGCAACTCCACTGGGGAACAGATTGTTTCCTAGTTAGTCTAGTTTCCCTTCCTTTGATTGCTTGTTTTCTGGTTTCTGAGTCTGTGGGACATCCATCCAGACCCTATGGATCTAGAAGTTCACTTAGATTCCCTATCCTTTTGCAAAATTTTCTTTGATTACAGACATTCTCACACTGTACCTCTCTACAACCTACGATAACCATTGATTTTCGCACCCTGATGTTAGATCCAGTGCAAACTTTTCGCACCCTACTAGTGTCTAGCCTGCGAGAATACCTAATTCTCACACTGTACTCTACTGCTAGGCTGCGAACTTGTTTGTAAACTTTTTTGGATTGGGTCTTGTCATCTTTTGATGACCCAGTTTTTCTTTGATCAACTGGATTGAACTTTTGGATCTTATATTGATTTGTTTACAGTCTGCTTGACATCCTTTGAGTTTCTTTTATCCACCTTTTAATTTGTTTGGTTTTGAAAGATTAGTCTCTTTCTTTGAGTGTCTTTCAATTACAAAGCGTGTGTTTTATTTAGAATTGTTTAGGGAAAGATTAGATTTCTTTTGAATAGTTCGCTTTAAAAGAAAACTTTTAGTTTGGGTTTCTTTGTTTTAAGAAAGTTCATTATTGCTTTTAGTGAAATTTTTGAAACAAAAAGATTTAATTTCTTTCTTTATATTAGATTGGGGGCATCCTTGCATTTGAAGTAGTGGAATTGCATGATTCTTGGCATTTTTTGATCTTAAAATTCCCCCCTCATGGTCGAGGGGGGGGGCATGAATTGTGCATTGGTGTACAGTCTTTTTGCTCATTTCTTGAGAATATTGATATTGATGAGTTTTAAGTTTTTGGGACATTGTGCATATGGGAATGATACATGTTTTCTCCTTCTTGTAGCATAGCTTTCATCGAAATGAAAATATTGCATCTTCATCTCTTTGCATAAATTTTGAGTCATTTAAAACACCATATTGTCCACACGATCTTCCTTTTGAGTAACAACAACCTTAAAAATAAAGTGCTTATAAAAAATTGATTAGACATTTTTATATTTTTTGGTAGCAAACCTACATTAGATTAGTCATAGGGATTTGGAATAGGTGTGAAAGATAACTTTCCAAAGCTGTAAATGAACATAGTATCTTGTGATAGGGAGAGTTAAATCCACTTACTACATTTTGTCCTAGGAAGCTCTTCTAACACAAGGGTCAATGACGAGGTCGCATTGAGACTGGCAGAGTTACTCACCCTTCTTTGTTGGTCTTGGTGTAGAGATTACATGTATTATGGGGGTCGCTTGAGAGGTATACCCACAATGATGAGTGGAAGCCTTTCAAGTTGATTTCGGGCTAGATACCCTGCCCTTGCACATGGATCAGACTGTCGATTGTTTCCCCAGGCATCACTGTAGTGATTGGTAACCTTAGTGGCCTATCTCTTTAGGGTCTTTACACGAGGTGACTGTGGAGGGGCAAGTCTTCATGGTACCTGGAATTGACGTTGGCCAAACTCACTTGGGCTCCTAGGAGGGTATACCCACGATTGTGTGTGGGAGCTTGCACCAGGGTGTAAGTCTGTTAAGCAGGTCATCAACGTAACTTTGCCACCGGCTCTATCTCATCCCCTTCTTACATTGTTCTCGTGATGTTGCATTTCATCACCAACTAGGGTGCTCATTGTGAGAAGGTTTTGTTTATTTACTTGCTTCCTAGATTTTTAGCGTGTGCTATTTTTTTTCCCTAGCAGACTCTAGGTTGGATTTTTTTTATATGGCGACAGTTCCCGAAATGACCAATGAAGGAACCCCTAATCTAGGGGAACCTTTTATTTTTCCTTCTTATGGAAACATTCATCCTCCTCACATCGCTACTTTGAGTCTTCCAGGTCTCACGATTGGATTGTTGGTGTGGTTGTTTTCCACTCAGGTAATCCCGAATGCAGTAACTGCTTCGGTCGTAAGAACTTCCCCCCAAGAACATCAACCTCATGTTGATCCTTCACCTTCCTCACCAGTAAGGTCTTCTTCACCTTCTTCGCTTGCAAGGTCACCTTCCGTTTCATCTTCTTCGTTGAGTGAAAGTTCTAAAGCTAGTAACCCAGTGAATAAGAAGAAGAAGAAAAGAAAGAATAAAAAGAAGAAAATTAAGCAAGGATCCAAACTTCCAACCACTGTCAAACATGTTGGAAAACAACCAGTTACTATTAATCGTGTTGGGAGTGTTGATGATGTCAACATCACCCAAACAACCTGTAATCCCAAGTACCCTTGCAGGCTTTGTAAGGGTAGCCATCTTCTTAAGGAATGCCCTGGTCTATCCAAGGTTATAGAAGCATGGTTTACACATCCTCGCCAACCCATGTCGTTAGCCTCTGAACAACATGTTGATGACTTCCTGTCGACTAGTCATGATATAGTTGGGAAGAAGAAAAGTAGAGCCAAGTTCCCGTGTATGTTATGCAAAGGGAGTCATCTAACTCATCTTTGCCCTCATATAGAAGAAGCCTCAAAATTACTGGAAGACATGACTGTTTCACAGCCTCAACTTCCAGTTGCTTATCGTAAGTTTTCTCTCAACCCCCCTATAGTTGATGGAATGATCACTCTGGACCCATTGCCAGTCAATCTGATTGATCATGTCATCAATATGGTCATGTCCTTAATTGAACCAGTTGACATAGTGGTTGATCCAATCCCACCCTCGGTCAACCCCACTCTCCCTCTAGAGAGTGAAATACAGGTGGTTGATCCGATCTCTTCCTCGGTCAATCTCCCTCTCCCTCTAGAGAGTGAAACTTGAGTGGTCAATCCGTTTCCACCCATCGACCCCATTCTCCCCTTGGAGAATGAAACGCAAGTGGTCTATCTGATCTCTCCATCAGTTGATCCTACTCTCCCGTTAGAGAGTAAACCCGATACTGCCCGTGTTTTTCTCATTGATACAGAATCTACCATGCCGGGGGCTATTCCTCCTTCTCCTGTGGAACCCCCTCCAAGTAATGAGGTCATCTTTTTTAATTGGGATGTTCTAACTAGACCTCATCTTCCCTCTCACATTCCTTTCCAGATTACAGTGCAGGTTTGTGGTCGGGGCGTTCCCCAGACGTTGATAGATGAAGGTGCATTTGTTAGTATTTTGTTCTCTATTGCTTGGCAGGCTTTGGGTTGTCCTCCGCTTGCGCTAGTTACGCATAATCTGTTAGCTTTTAACAGAAGAACCAACCAACCTTTAGGGACCCTTCCTCAGTTTCTTGTAACTTTGGGAGGAAAAAATGTCTTTATTGACGTCATGGTAGTCCAAGACCCCTTGGATTTCATTTTAATCCTTGGGTGGGATTATGTCTATGCCATGAAAGCTATCATGTCTACTCTTTTTCATGTGATATCTTTCCCTCACGATGGACAAGTTGTGACTGTTGATCAACTTTCATTCGTTGACCCTACCTAGATTGCCTCCCTAAATGGTTCTTATATGAAGACGATATCACCCCCGCCACAGGTCAGTTATGTGGCGTTGTCACCCATGGCTTCAAATTCTGATGACTTATATCCAGTAGTTGACATGGTGATCCCTTCGATAGGGTTGTTAGAGCCTGATCTCTTTACTCCTGTCATGACCCTTGACATGGTGTCCTTCCAGAGTGTGTTTCTTCCATCCAATGAAGATCTCTTGGAGGCCATGACCAAGTTTTGTCCCTTGACATGGTGTGCTTCCAGAGCATTGTCCTCTTGGAAGCCATGATCAAGAAGAGTTAATGGGCATGGTTTTATGATTTCAAGCTCATTAAAAAATGAAACCAGTTACGAGTATAGTTTTTTCATCTTTGTCGCAACATCGTTAAAAAATGAAACAGAGGTTATGAGCATAGTTCTTGTTTCTGTGTCAAGCTCGTTAAAAAATGAAATAGTTTTCCCCCTCTCTGTTTGATTCAAGTCCTTCGTCTAGTATTTGAAGCTTCATTTCCTCCGCCTTTTTTGTTGGATGAAATGAAGCTTGGGGGGCAATACTTTCAGCCTCTGGACTTCATGCTGAAGTAGAGCCGCTAGTTTCTTAAGCTAGGGGATAAGTACCAGCCATCCATGTGTTATGCGTTGGGAAGTCCAAGCATAGTTTTCTATGGTTCAAGATTGTGTAAAAATGAAACCACTTACCTCAAGCATAGTTTCCTCTGGTTCAAGCTTGTGTAGAAATGAAACCAGGTCCAAGCATAGTTTTGTTTAGTTTTTAATATTGTGTAAAAATTAAAATATATCCCAAGCATAGTTTTTTTTTGTTTTAAAGCTTGCGTAAAAATGAAAACAATCCCGAGCTTAGTCTTTGTTCTTTCGCATGCTCATGAAGAAATGAGAATATAATTGAGTATACTTTTATCACTTTTTCAGACTCATAAAGGTTATACGGAAAAGGAACCCCCTGGAGTTCCCTTTAAGCTCTTTTTAGACTCTCTAAACATGAAAAGATTTTCGAGCGACCTTATTCTTTTCACGCTTGTTAAAGTATTTGAAGAAAACATCTATTGAGCGATAGTTTATCCCTTTTTCGGTCTCATCAAACTACTTTACGAAAAAGGAACCGAGAGATTTCTCTTTAAGTGTTTTTCAGACTCTCTAAACATGAAAAAGCCTCGAGTTTTCTATCTTTGGACTCGTTAAACAAACATCGAAAGACCCATATGGGACCGAACCACTCCTTCTTAGGTTTCGTTAAACATACTCTGAGGGACTCATCTAAAGGATAAGCTTACATTTCAAGCATATGTTATCCTCCTCAAGCTTGTGTAAAAATAAATAAGTACTCATCAGAAATGGTGGGGGGGGAATTTGGAAAGAATTGTGTCTAAACCTGTATTCCATGGAAGAGTCACTTTTGAACATGACACCCTTTCACTCGCTTTGTGTCTAGGTTGGAAAATCTGCTCGTCTCTTGATCATACTCCTTATAAGATTACAAATTGGTCTATGATCCCTGTTGTTGAGTCAGTATTTCCTAGGAAAGTTGTCGTGTTGTCAATATGTTCAAAGAGAAGTTCAACCCGGAAAGATTTCTATTGTGTCGGCCATCCCTGAGTCAGTCTTGAATCACTTGTTACTCTGATCTACTTCAAATCTTGTTACCCATTTCGTGTCATTGATGTGGGATACATTAAGGCCATCCTGTGACGAGTCTTTTCCTATCGACTTCAACTCATTATCTAGGAATTAGTACCTTGGAACTTGCATGCCTCAATGGCAGGTTTCCTCGATTTCGACAGTGGGTTTTCATTATTGACCCCTAATCGGGAGATTCCGTCGAGTTTTCGACTTCAACTCATTAATTCGCATTCATTGGATTGTACTAGAGTACCTTGGGAGTCATTGAAATTAATGGTGATTTCCCTCGCACTTGTTAACGGTATTCATTAATGACCGGTAATGAAGTGGTTTCTACCATGTTCGACTTCAGCACATGTATTCACATGATTAGATTCATACTATCGAGTGGTGGAGATGCAGACCCTGAATATTTTCTAACAGATTCAGGTTGCGTTGGAGTATATTCAATTTGTATTGTTGCATAGATCCACATTGTATGTTTCGTGGCTATGTTCTAATTTGAGTCCTTAACACATAGATCCACACTGTATTTTTGGTGGCTATGTTCATATTTGAGTCATAATGGCGTGGATCCACAATGTATGTTTGGTGGCCATGACCTGTCTTACTTGACATGGATCTTCGCATGTCGGAATTTATGCGCAGATTCATTTGTATTTTGAGTATGGGAATGCCTACCTCAGTGATGATATATTATTGTACTGTATTTCCTTGTTTGTTGGCAGGTTTTCGATCGACTATTCCTTGTTCCCTACACACACTCGACAAAGTATTTTAGCTATCACTTTGTTTTAACTTCATACTTTGGGGGGCTCTCTGTTACACATTATTTTTTTCATCCCTATGACCGTTAATGATGTAAACCTATCTGTTGCCTTCAAAGGGGTCAATGGCCTGAGTTACTGAAGAAGGAAGGGAGAAGAACTTTTCCTGAGAAAAGAAGTTACATTTTCCTTTGTAAAAACCCTATAAAAAAAAAAGTTCGTAGGCTACATTATAGCTAGGGTGCGAGAATGCCTGATTCTCGCAGGTTGCATCATATCTAGGTCGCGAGGAGTTCGCAGTCTGCTCTATAGGCAGGGTGCGAGAATGCTTACACGTGGGAAAAATGAGTGTTTTCTCGAATCTTCTAAAAGGAGAAACTTCCATGGTGAGGTGGCATCTGAATGGTTTGGATCTTACTCACTTTCATGATTTAGTGGGATCATCCTAACCTCCTCACCTTATCCTCTTCATCTTATAAAAGGAGAGGAGCTCTCATGGAGAAGGGCGAAGTTGGATTTGGCTTGGAATTATTAGCTTGGTTGGAGTGTCTTTGAGTTTTTCCTTTGTCAAGATAGATTGTGAATATTACCAGATCTGTGCTCAGAATTCTTGGAATGGAAGTGTGTGGGGAACGAAGGACAATTGGAAGGGATCTTATGACGTCAAGGCCACGACTGTAATCTCTCTTTCACATTCAATATGATACAATAATATGATTCTTTCCTATAAAGCTTGTTGTGTTTTATTGTATGATTCCCTGATCACATACATAGGTTTATATTGAGTTTATGTTATTTCTATCACTTTGGGTGGTTGTGTTCTTTTGCAGGTTCATCATTGTATGAGCATTGGAATGGAGCTAGGATGACGATGGTGAGAGGAAGCAACATTTAAATGGTATGTCACCCATCCCTCTTTAGTTAGTAAATTCAATATCTAAAACTTAAGGAAAGCATCATGTTCTGGTGTGTTTTGTTCTAGATCTAGATGGATCTAGGGAGATCTGCTAGTGTCTGCACCTACCGATTTATCCGATAATAGGCATCTCCTTAAAACCATCCGTCCATGTGACCGAGAGATCATGTCCATTTCCCTAACCAAATAATGGCTAAGAGTAGACATTACAACCTCAGGGATTGTTAGAAAATCCATATGACCGAGACCTTGGATCCCTTTTCTAGGTCTGAAAGGAGCTAAGCTATTATGTCTTCAGAACTTTGGGATTTCGGAGCTCCGAGATGCTATGAATTTACAACCTCTGAAACCAACCGAAGGTAACCTGCTCGTTCAGTTACCTGCGAGGTTGACCGACATCTGGTGGTCTCTTAACCATGACCGTGGAATGTATCCCACCAATTAAACCATGACCTAGTTACCAGTCGCGAGGTAACGTGATCTGTAGATCCAAGGATACTTGGGATCTTCCCTGACCATTGGTTCTACACCGTGGTCAACTCAACGTTGACCACTTCGGGAGAAAAGAGGTGTCATAAAACCAAAGCCCCGAATGTCAGAGTTGCGAATTAATGTGAGTTGTGGATCTAGGGATTCCATTGAGAACCCCTCCCAACTGTCTGATCAATCAGTGGAAGGATTTGCGTATAACACTTCAGCGAAGTCCTACTCTGGGAGAAAAGGAGTGTTAAGCGGGTAGAACCCCTGAATGTCGAACTCGTGAAGTGACAAGAGTCATAGATCTGAGGATGCTTCTAGACCTTTCTTGGATGTTGGATATAAGTCATGGTCATTCTGATGTTGATCACTCTGGGAGAAAGAGAGTGTTAAACGAGTAGAACCCTCGAACGCCGAAGTTGCGAAGTAACACGAACCGTCGAACCAAGGACGCGTCGGGATTCCTCCTGGCCGTTGGATATAGATTTAGTTCAGCCCATCGCTGACCTCTCCGGGAGTAAAGAGGAGATTATACATCTAAACCCCCAAAATCCGAAGTCACGAAGAAACAAAGGTCGTAGATATGGGGATCTACATGGAACTGTCTCGACTGTGGGATAAAAAGTAGTGGGAGGTGGATGGAAGGAGTTAGAAACTCCATGAGGTTTAGGATGTTAGAATGTATTCTCCAAAAGGGTCAAAGTCCAGAGATATGTGGAAGGACCTCGAGAGTTTGGGAGTTTTGCGGGTATGTTCATAACAACACGATGAGGAACCTCGTCGAAGGCCGGAGCCACGTGGTAGGACTCTGGGACATCCGAACTCTGAGAATAGTTCAGAAATGGATAGGAAGGATGAAGTGATGAAGGCATCTTGATCACGAAGGCATGGGGAACATCCCCTGTAACCACCTCTCTAGCAACCATGTCATCGCTAAGGGATGACAATTGTGGTCAAGTCTGTTCTAGGTGGAATGGTACAAACAAGGAGAACCCACGTGGGTGCCACATGGCCTTTGAGAAATGATGCCTGAAGAGCTTCAGAAGGGAATAAATTCCAATCCATAGCTTGGATTGGAGCATGGTAATAGTCGTTGGAAATCTCTTGACGAGGAAAAGGTGATGGAGATCTCGGGAAGAGAATTAGAGATGATGGAGGAAAGAGAAATTTTGATGCCCCATGCCTTAAAAAGGTACTTAAGGGGTTGGGTGTGTTACACATTCATACCATATGTGTGTGGCCACTTTTTTTCACTGGCCTACTATTGGGATGATTCACTCTAGCTTTGGGTTTGCTTCCCTTCTTGCGGGGTCTTTCCCTTTCAAGAGTACATGATATTGAATTTGATTTCTATTGTTATGGTTGATTATGCTTTGTTTTATATCGTGATGGATAAGAAGGCATGTACGTGTTGGGTATGTGTTATATTATTTGCGCGCAAGGGGGTTTGAGTGAGGGAGAAATCCCCCCGTGCGGGAGTTCGGGGGCAACGCCCTCGAGAATTTTTTTTCACAGGAAACATGTCGCATTTTTCCTCATTTTTCATGTTGCCTCGATTTTTGTGTCCATTGTTGGGCGGTTTTTTGGCACATGGTTTTTTTCCAATGGTTTTCTATTTTCGGTTAAGGAATTAGGGTTAATGACTAATCCAGGNTATATATCTATATATATATATATATATATATATATATATTGTATTGTAAACAATGTATCACCATGAATGAATATAGAATATGTTGGTTTTCTGGGTTTGGGTTTCCAAGGGAAAAATCTCCGTGTAATGTTTGTATTTTCCATTGTATCTTTTATGTTCTTTTACTGAAAAATTGTTTGCAATAAATATTTTACAAGTTTAAAATCTACATTTGGTATCAGAGCTTTGTTGGCTTCAGGGGGACGCCTTTGTGGTCAAGGGTTTGGCTCGGGACTATGATAAGCCTTGTTACAGTGGGAGATCTGTGGTATTGATTTTTCAGGTGAAAAGAAATGGCGAGCAATTCAAAAATGGAGATCGATAAGTTTAATGGACAAAGTTTTGAGCCATGGAAGCTCAAGATGGAAGATCTGTTGGTGGACAGAGATCAGTGGATCGTGGTAGTTCCAGGTACTGCACCTACACAAACTTCAATAGATGACTGGAAAAAGTTGGATCGGAAGGCGAAGAGCACAATCTGACTGTGTCTCTCAGATTCAGTATTACTGAATTTGTCAGAGGAAGCTACAACCAAGGATTTATGGGATAAGTTGGGGAAATTGTATCAGTCTAAGTCCCTAGTAAATAAAATACTCTTGAGAAAGAATCTGTATAACCTAAGAATGAGATATGGAGACTTGGTGGCAGAGCATTTGAATGCCTTCAATACTGTGGTAAGTCAGTTAGTATCTGGTGAGATTAAAATTTCAGATGAAGATAAATGTATCAATTTAGTGTGTTCTTTACCAGACTCGTGGGATAGTCTGGTTGTGGCCATAGGTAGTAATACAACTGCCTTGAAGTTTGATGAAGTGGTCTCATCCTTGTTGTCAGAGGAGATGAGACAGAAGAATATGGAAGGACAGATATAAGTTCTCAAGTGGGAGATCTAAGTCTAAGTGTAGATCTAAATCTCCCATAAAGTTTGTAAAGGTATGTTGGAGATGTGGAAAAGAAGGGCACTACATGAAGTAGTGTAGATCCAAAGTTGAGAAAAATAAGGGATCTGAAGAATCTCCTTCTATAAAAGAAAAGACGTTCAAGGAAGAAGGATGGGATGTGTACTTGGATTCTTCAAGCACACATGTGAATCATGAGGCATGGTTGGTTGACTCAAGTGAATCATTTCATATGACTCCCCATAGGGAGTGGTTCTATGAATATGAAAGGTATGATGGAGGTAATGTTTTCTTAGGTGATGAATCGACAACCAGAATCATAGGTCGAGAAAAATTCAAGTTGAGGCTCATAGATGGAAGGATTAGAACACTACCTGGTGTTATGCACATCCCATTATTGGTCATAAATTTGATTTCTTCAAGAAAAATGGACGATGCTGGGGTAAAAACAAAATTTGAAAAGGAAACCTGTAGGATGGTTGAAGGATCAATGGTGTTGTTGAAGGAAGTTCGGTTTGGAACTCTATATAAGCTGGAAGGAATCACTATTAGTGATGGGTGTAATAGTTCTATTATTTATGATATTGGAGTTGAAGAAGAAATAACTCCTACAGTCTCTAAAGATAAGGTTATGTTGTGGCATCAAAGACTGGGGCATATCGGAGAGAAGGGTCTTTGACTACTACACGGTAAAGGTATGGTTGAAGGCATGTCTAACTGCTCTAAGGATTTTGATTTCTTTGAACATTGTGTATATGGGAAGCAGAATCGGGTAAGATTCCCCTCTGGTGCAACAAGGGTAGAAGGAATTTTACAGCTAGTTCACAATGATGTTTTCGGACCCGTGTCGGTCCCATCATTGGGAAAATCTATGTACTATGTCTCATTTATAGATGAATTCTCGAGGAATCCTTGGATATATTTCCTCATGAAGAAATCTGAAGTCTTTGGCAGACTTAAAGAGTTTAAGGCTCTTGTTGAGAATCAAACATAGAAAAGAATTAAGGTGTTGAGGACAGATAATGGAAAAGAGTTCCGCGGGAATGAATTTGAAGAATTCTATAAGAAGTGTGGTATAGCAAGGAAGAATACCACTCCATATACACCTCAATAGAATGGATTTGCAGAAAGGATGAACATGACACTAATGGAAAAATAAAGGTGCATGCTCAGTGGTGTCAGGTTAGGGCAAGAATTCTAGGCAGAGGCAGTGGGTACTGGATGTTACTTGGTCAACATATCACCCTCATCAACATTGGATGACAAGACTCCACAAGAGATATGGACTAGTAAGAAACCTTCTCTCACACACCTCAATGTATTTGGTTGTGATGCATATGTTCATGTTCCAAAGGAAAACATGAGTAAGCTAGATAAGAAGGCTAAAAAGTGTATCTTTATTGGATATAAAGATGGTCTCAAAGGTTATAAGATTTGAAACCTAGAAACTAAGAAGGTAGTGTGTAGATGAGATGTGGTATTTAGAGAAATGAAGGATGTCGTTAAACAAGAAGTCCTACCAAGTAAGGAAGAACCAAAGAAAATAGAGTTTGATTTAAAGGATGATGAATCAAACTCTACAAAAGAACATGAATCAAAAGAAGAAGATCCTCATACTCCAATATTGAGTAGATCGGTTCGAGAAATAAGGCTACTAGAAAGGTATACTCCATTTGATTTCTGTTCAAATTTTTCTTTGTCTATTACTGATGATGATCCTAGAATTGTCAAGGAGGCAATAAGTTCAAAGAATGTAAATCTTTGGGAAAAGGCCATGGATGGAGAAATGGCATCCTTGGATAAGAACGAGCTTTGGGATCTAGTGGAGTTGTTGACTGGAAGAAAGCCCATTGGAAACAAATGGGTATTTTAAAAGAAGTTGAATGCAAAAGGAAAACTGGAGAAATACAAAGCTCAGTTAGTAGCAAAGGGTTATTCCCAGGTTGAAGGAATTGACTTTGGTGAGATTTTTTCTCCTATTTCCAAGTTAACCTCTATAATATTTTTGTTATCTGTTGTTGTTGCATTTGATTTTGAAGTAGAATAGATGGATGTGAAGACAACATTCCTACATGGGGATCTAGAAGAAGAAATCTATATGAAGCGACCGAAAGGATTTGCTATGAAGGGAAAGCAGGAGCTGGTATGCAAGCTGAAAAACTCCATGTATGGTTTAAAACAATCACCAAGGATGTGGTATAAAAAATTTGATACTTATATGTTGGGACTTGGTTTCACAAGAAGCAAAGAGGATCATTGTGTGTATTTTAAATTAATTAATGATCATTTGATTTAATTGGTCTTGTATGTGGATGACATGTTGCTGATAAGAAACAACAAGGAGATTATCCAGGATGTGAAAACTCAGTTGTCCTCTAAATTTGACTTGAAGGATATCAGTTCTTCAAATTTTATTTTGGGCATGGAAATTAAAAGAGATTGGAAAAAGAGGAAACTCTGGTTAAATCAAAGAAAATATGTCGAGACAATATTGCAGAGGTTTAATATGCAAGAATGTAAACCGATCAAGGTTCCTATTCATGTTGGTGTAAAGTTATCTATGGATCAGTGTCCCAAGAAAAAGGAAGAGGAGGAGGACATGTCTCGTGTTCCATATGCGAGTAGAGTTGACAGTTTGATGTATGCAATGGTTTGTACTAGACTGGGCATTGCACATGAAATGGGAGTTTTGAGCAGGTATATGTCAAAACTAGGGAAGGAGCATTGGACAACAATAAAAAGGGTTTTTAGGTATTTGCATGGAACTGCTAACTAAGGATTGTGCTACCAAGGAAGATCGGGATTGGACAGAGTGTTGAATATACATGGCTTTGTGGATGCATACTGGGCTGGAGATATGAATCATAGGAGATCTACAAGCGGGTATGTGCTTAACCTGTTTGGAGGAGCAATAAGTTGGATGAACAAAAGATAGGATGTAGTGGCACTTTCAACTACATAAGCTGAATACATGGCATCCACTCATGCAAGTAAGGAAGCAGTATGGTTACAAAGATTGTGTTCATGTATTGGGTTCGTACAACAAGATGTAAAGATAGATTGTGACAATCAAAGTGCAATTTTTATGGCGAAGAACCTGGCTTATCATTCAAAGACAAAGCATATCGATATTCAATATCACTTTGTGAGAGACATGGTTGAAGAAAATAAAGTGTTGTTGATGAAGGTGGACACTTTGTAGAATGTTGCAGATTCATTAACAAAATCCATGAGCACTAAGAAGTTCTCTTGGTGTAGAGGATCCATGGGCATTGTTGCCCTGGATTGTTGACTATGTAACCCTGTAACCCCCTGTATGCAAAGAAAACAACAAGTGGGAGAATGTTGGGTATGTGTTATATTATTTTCCTCGAGAAATATGCCACATTTTTTTCTTGTTTTTTGTGTTGCCTCGATTTTCATGTCCATTGTTGGGCGGTTTTCGACACATGGTTTTTTGCCGATGGTTTTCTATTTCCGATTAAGGAATTAGGGTTGTTGACTAATCCGGGGCATTGGGTTAGGGTTTTGGATGTCGTTGGTTCCTATATGTATATTGTATTGTAAACAATGTATCACCATGAATGAATATAGAATATGTTGGTTTTCTCAGTTTGAGTTTCGAGGGGAAAAATATGTGTGTAATATTTGTATTTTCCATTGTATCTTTTTTGTTCTTTTACTAAAAATCTCTTTGCAGTAAATATTGTACAAGGTTAAAATATACAGTATGCTGGCAAAAACCCTTTGCCTTCTTTGTTGGGTCAACAACAACTCTCTTGCACATCGATTGGGTTTCTCGTTAGAATGGAAGACAAGTGTCTTTGTCAATTTCTCAAGTCTGTGTTTATGTATGTTGGAAATTTATAACTAGATTATTGTTTTCAAGAACCCTCATTGTCAACAATAAGGTGCAAAAGTATATTCTTCCTAGCATCCTCCTATAGGAAAAACTAAGCTTTTGGTGCCTTAAATTATCCTTAATAACTCTTCTTTGTAAAATATGCTTTTGATTTTGAGTTGGCTAACCACATGACTAAAATTAGAATTCGTGTTTATTAGGAAACCACTTTCTCACAAGGGATTGGGAGGTTTGCACCAATTGCTTACAAATTTTTTATAGTTACAGTTCATCAGCTTACAATTTTACTCATAGTGCAAAATCCAAATCACCTTCCTTCCAAAGGCCTAAAAAGAAAGGGGTGAGATGGTAAAAACCCATTAGAATTAAATGCTCTAGATACCGCACATGGATACTTATTCTTTCTCATTGAGTAAGAGTTTAACCATAACTGTATAAGTCAAAATATTATGTTCTTTTTGGATGAGTTTGAAGATTTTTTTTTTAAATATGATCGGCTATACGAATATACAACTGGACTTTTTAAAAATATGATCCACTATACAACTGTATATCTGAATTTTTAGATTTAAAAAAAAATATGATCAACTATACAACTATTAATGAAATAACATTTTATTATTATTTATTTTAATATTAATCCATTTATTACTTAATTCTTACTCAACCTCCATTTATCTTGTCAAAAATTATATAGATTCATTAGATTCTTATTCAACCTCCATTTCTATTTTCAAAGTTTATACAAATTAACTCAAATATGTAATTCTTACTCAACCTCCATTTATCTTTTAAAAGATAGTACTCGATTCTTGCACATCCATGTTGTCCACGTGCATAGTATGGCTTTATAACTGAAATTTTATTATTTCTAGTTATTTATTTATTTTTTCGATGAATCCACTCACTTAAATATTCTTGTGCGATCCCATCTATTTACTTTATAAGTTTATATTAATCTAAAAATAATAATATATATATATATATAATACTTTATTTTTTAAATTATAAAAAATAAATAAATTTATAAAAAATACTTTATTGTTATTATTAGAATATTATGTTTAATATATATTCAATATTTTGCGAAAAATGGAAGAATGGAACCTTAACCTAATTTATTACACTTTAAAATGTATATTCTCTACTATCAATGAAATTAATAATTTACAAATAATCACCAATCCTTATAAAGTTATTATCAATGCTTCTAATTAAATTTATATGGTATTAAAATTATTTAATACTTATTTTTAATTATTATAATCCCTTTAAAAATCTCCCTATAAAATTATTATCAATGCTTTTAATTAAATTTATATTACATTAAAATGATTTGATACTTATTTTTAATTATTATAATCCCTTTAAAAATCAAAGTTATTTTCATCATATTACCTTTTATTACAGATAATGTGATTCCAAATAATGCGGTAGAAGTTTGATTAAAATATACCACTTGTAGTTACGCCCAAAACTCGGATTCATTGGGAATGGAGTCATTGAGTTCGTCCAACAGAAGCTTTCAAATCAGATAAGAATGTGGGTGTCTCACAACCACATAGTTAAGATTCATTTAGCAAATCTAAAGTAATATAACAATAATCCTAAATCCTTCGTCAGATCTAAAATTTTTATTAATATTTTTCTTGAATTTATAACCAACCAAAATAGATAAATCTTTGCATATCACTAAAATTTCGGTTATCATTTTTTATCAAATTTATAAGATTCCAATTAATTTATTTTTAATCTATTTGGACTTTTAGCATTGGCATTGTCTAAACGTTCTAAGTTTTGGCTCTTCTCATTGGAATTCGACGACATAAATCTGAACCATATCACAATTTTTTGTTGTTTAAATTTCATTTATGAATGCATAAATGGATTCAGTGTGTTGAAAGCCCCCTAGAGCACTCGGATTATACAAACTTAGCCACTCAAATCTGCAGATCCAACAATTTTTCACTGTATTTGGGACAAAATCAAACAAAAAATATCCCCGAAAAAAGGCCATAACATAGAACTATTAGACTACATCTTTAACATCTTGCTCTTCAAACAACGTGATAGGAATATTTGACCCAACTCTTAAGGTTGTTTCCCTCATGCTTTGTTCCTATCTGTTTGGGCATTTTGAGGCCGGAATTAATGGATGACCGGGATAGATTAAAATCTTCCTTACTCCTCTAGTAAACAAAGAAGAAACTAGTGAATATGACAGATATTTCCCATTGTTATGATTTTCCCAACGATTGTTGGCCCATTACAGACTGCAAGAGTCTTGTTAATGGATGGTGGCAGGAGGAGTCTAAGAAATTGTGCTACATTTCAGGTCTGCTTATGAGTCTAACTCTTAAATACCACTTGTGTAGACCACCCAAAACAAATCCTCTCTTCTCCCCTACAACCATCTTATTCCTTACAACCAACTTTGAAAATCCACCGTGGAGGTCAACACAATTCAAGAAAGCATATTTGTGATTAGGCTATATTTTGATATTAAATTCTATTTTAAAGCAAGCATTAGTTGAGTCAATCTCGTGGTTTTGGTGTGGTAACCAAATCTATGCAAAGTGAATTAGAAGTTCTCTAGTGAGAGAGGTACAATGCCCCTTGTCAAGTTGAATATACAAATGCTTCCTAGATGAAGCTACATCTATGTTCACCCAATTTTCGGTGGTCTAAGCATCTCTCCACAAGTGGTATTTGAGAGTTTGAGTATTGGTATCATTGAGATTTTGATACATTGATTTTCACCCAAGCTGGGTAGGTGGCAGTTAGGGTGATTGGATGGATGCTCTCTTGGTTATTCATGTATGTCCCAAAGAAACAACTCTTTTCTTTAAGCTATGTAATCACCAAAACAATTCAATGTTCTATTTCCTTCGCTTCGAGGGTATGCTAGTTTAATTACAAAGAAGGTGTTCTTTAAGGGGAAGTTCCTCTAGAATCCTTCGTCATCTATATAAACACGATTGCAATATGCCATGTATCGTTCTATCAGTCAGTCATTGCAACGAGCCAAGTATCCCATGTGTTCTTTGACTATAACAGAGCCTATGCACACTGCAAACCCTCGCCTTGGTTTGTAACTTCCCTTATAGTTGCAACAAATATCTCAATTGAGAAACAATTATGTAGTAATCATAATCCACATGCTCCAACACGTTTTGTCACTAAAATCAAACATTGTTGGCACCCACTCTAAATACTATTGTGTCTTTGAATT
>ML785116.1:708094-733502 GCA_009831015.1 Picea engelmannii | reverse complement strand
TTATATATATATATATATATATACACGATGATGATGATCGAAACCTTAAGAGGGGAAGTGATTACTTGTGATTCTTTAGAATTTTGTTTCTGTGCTCTAAAAGCATTAAGAGAAGCTTTCCAAGATCACCATACTTTTGTAGAGTTAAGAGGTTAGGAAGGTTGGTAGTGTGATAATACCCCAACGATTTGACTGATAAAGTCTGAAGGTATACATACCCCCCTCTAGATTTGAACCTGTGACCTTTTAAGAGGAAACACATGTTCTTAACCATTAGACCCACTCAAGATGTATTAATAATCTATTTTTAAGGTCACGACCAAACCATCACACCAAATTGATGTATGCGACCATATATATATAACCTTCTTAAGGATGGATATACTAATTGGTCGAACGTGAATCATCATCATATATATAAAGAGGTTAGTTTTTATTTTTCCAATTTTATGAAATTTTGTATTTTAATTTTCTTTTAAATGTTTTTTAATATAAAGTTTTAGTATTTTTTATATTTATTTTTTATTTTGTTTCTTTTTTACTTTTTTTAAAGTAGTTTTTTGGTTTTTCTTTTAAGTTTTCAATGGATTTATTATTATTTTTTTTATAAAAACATATCTACATATTTTTAAATTTTAAATTTTTTTCATTTCTTTTTAGCTTTTATCTTCCACAAATTTTTTTTTAATATATTTTTTTAAATGTATTGTTTTCCACGGGAATTTTAATTTTTTTTTCATTTCTTTTTAGGTTTTTTTTCCACATTCTTTTTAATGTTTTTTTTTAATAATTTGGGTTTTGAATATATTTTTTTTAAATGTGTTTTTTCTTCATTTAAAAAATATTATGAAAAAATTCTTCTTTCTCTTTATAGTTTCAATTAGGTCTTAATTAGCTATAATTTTAACATTTAGAAAAAAAAAAAATCTTTAGATAACATCACTTTTTTATTCAGGTGTTGATGTAAGGTTTTTCTGAGCAACTATTTTATTTTTTAAGGCCATGCTTGAAAAAATTTGTAATTTTGACCTGATTAGGAAAAATGGTGCTACCGATAGAACCACTTTTTGATTTGGGGGTTGATTTTTATGTTTTTTTATGAAAAAATATGACTTTTAAGGGCGAGACTTATCGTTTTGAGGTCATAGTTCTTGTTAAGTCGGTAATTGTGTGGAACCGAGAGACTTAGTGGACTACGATGAGGAAACCTTAAGTATGACATAAATATTTCATACACAATAAGAGTTAGGGGCACTATGGGCAAAAAAACCTCCCTCAAACAATCCTCTTAATGCTTAGCAATCAAACAATGTTAGAAAAACAGGACCGCGGAGCAATAAAATAAAACAAATGTGGAAACAAAACACAGAAGATACACAATACAAGAGAGACATAGATTTACGTGGTTCACCCAGTGTGGGCTATGTCCACCAGAGAAATTGCCAGGTCCTTCCTTTATTATTATCCAACAAATGAAGGGATACAACCTACAACAAAACCCGTTGTAACTTCCTCTTCTTTCTCTCACAGTCTCCTCACTCAGAATAAAATACTCACCATCATACATAGCCGCAATACATTTCCCTCATAAAAGAGGGTTGCCTTCTAGGGAAAAAAACCCTAACATAATTTCTACCGTTAGATCTGCGACCTTATAATGAACGGTCTAGATTTACAATGAAATTACAATATACTTTTACAAGGCAATTTTTCCTTCGGGGGCTTCGCCCTTGAACCCCCGCTTTCCCCCAAACCCCCCAGCCGGGAGGATAGGCCCTCAGACCCCACAGAGGGGGTACCCCCCTCTCTGTACTCCCTTGCGTGGAAGAGTGTACATACTTCTAGGGTGTAAAGTCTTCATGGGGTATAAACATAGCTGAAAAACACAAGACCTGTGAGTCAGGAAAATAATCAGGCTCCACAACCAACAAACAAGTCACATATCCTGAAATCAATAGATGACATCAGATATTAAGATCTAGATGGGGGGGAAATGATGAAGAAATTAAACCCTAATCTAATAGGACGTTACTCTTTTACTCTGAGCTTTGCAGATGAAGTACCAAAGGTAAATTGGGGCAAGGTACCAAATTTTGTCTCATCTCTTGAGTTATGTTCTAATTTGTCATACAAGGTTCTTTGGGAAGGAACCTCTCCATTTCCTATGAAAGGTGGTAATGGGGGTGTTGGTTTTAAGAGATTGAAAATTCAAGGGGAGAATCCACTACTTGACGGGGTCGAGAAAAAGGCCAGTAAAGACCAAGGATTGGCAGTCAGAGGAACTCCTCCATGATTTTCTAGAAAGAAAAAATGTTTACGCCAGAAGAAAGATAGAATCATAATGGTGGTAGGGTGGGATGTTAATGTGGAGGAGGTAGAAGATTTGATGACACAAGCAATAGTGGGGCATTTCATGGGGGAATGGGTAGGAGGCCCTTCACTTCATTCCTAGTTGGAGATACACTAGAAACCTTTGATTAGTTATTCACTGGTGTTTCATATTCTAGTACTAGATGGATAAGTTATATTTTACACTACAAGGAAAAGACCCTCTAGTGGAGGTTTTTGCAGAAGCCCCTATACAAATAGCCCAAAAATCCGTTTATAGTGGAGGCGAGTGGGCAGAGGTTTTAATGGATGTTTTTTATGGTGATTTATAAATACATAACTCATTGGTATGTTTTCTACTACGGACGCACCAATGTTCTAAAAAATGGTGCACCATGGTAGGGTTATTTCAAAAACAAATATACTCTGGTCCACTACTTAAATAATGATGCACCGGTGCACATCGTTGCTCTAAAAAATGGCGCATCATGGTAGGGTTATTTATTTTAAAAATATACTCCAATGCGCTACTTAAATATTGATGCACCAATGTATCTAATAATCAAAAAAATAAAAAAAGTGGTCATAAAATTCATTCTTACCCTTTTTAGTGTTTTAGATTTCTCAAGCACCAGTGCAAATTTTGTCTCTCTGAAACACGTTGGTGCTTTCCTTGCTTTCCTTCCTTCCGTCTGCTTCTCAGTGCATGGATTTCGAATTTTTCCAAACAATGGGAAAATTTGGTTTTTTGGACTACGTGGAAACCATGCCTCCCCAATGAGGAAATGTTTATGTAATGTCTTTATTTCTTTATAACTTAAACTTTTAGTGGATCAAAATTCAAAATTCAGTTAAATTTCCATTGTTTTTTTTTTTTTTGTACGGTGCGTTTGAGTTTTTTGGTTGGCACCACAAACGGTGCACCTTGAAAATTTGCAAGGTGCACCGAAACACCATACCAAGTTTTTTCGGCGGTACATTTGTAAACTCTAACACACCTATG
Source organism: Picea engelmannii (assembly GCA_009831015.1). Lineage (NCBI taxonomy): Eukaryota > Viridiplantae > Streptophyta > Pinopsida > Pinales > Pinaceae > Picea > Picea engelmannii. The sequence continues at coordinate 730,171 of ML785116.1, read as the reverse complement.
CATTGGGTAAAGTTTAACGCACCAGTGTGTAATTTAACCGACGTACCACCTAAAATAATATAGTTGATTTTTCACGGTGCGTTGAAATAACGTTAACGCACTGGGGCGTTACGTTGAACAACACACCACATAAATCAGATATATTATTTTGTGTGGTGTGTTGGTAAACTTACTCACTGATGCGTTAATGATTACCCAACGCACCACTGTAAAAAATTAGAGCCTAAATGCCAAAGTACCGTAATTATCAATTTTTAAAAAAAATTTGGTGTGATGCGTCTCCTTTCATGTAATGCACCGATGCATGTCAAGAAACGCTACACACTGTTGTAACAATTTATTTTAAAAATTGTTTTACAATGATTTAGGATTTTAAGTTTTTATTATTTTAGGCGGCGCATCGGATAAACTTAACGCACTAGTGCAGTAAGGTTATACAATGCACCACATAAAATAATATAACAAATTTTATATAGTGTGTTATGTTATATTTCTACACCATAGACGGTGCTCACAAGTAATATATGCACTATGGGCGGTGCTTGACTATTTTTTGGGTGCACCAGTGATGAAATTTACTTATTTTTTGAAGAAATTTATTTTTCCGTATTTATAAATAAATTTCTCATTTACTATTTTTTTTTTGTTTTATATATGAGGCTGATGTATTTTATATGCTAATCATGCAGAGATGTCAGTGGAGAGAACAACAACAACAGTAGGAGCAGAGGGTTGACCTGTACAATGTTGTATGGGATTAGGAGGTGAGGGAGAGGGAGAGGGATTTGTACCCTCTCCCTATTACTACAACAACCCAAGTCCTCTTGAGAAATGTAGGTCTCCTTAAGTACTATGAGGAGACTACATCTCTGAAGGGGCACTCTGAGTTCTTGGTGCAACTGATCCGTCGATGGGATGTCCATCGACAGGATTTTCATGTCAGTCTTGATCAGTGGTACCAGACCATTGAGGAGGATATATATTTTATCACTGGGCTATATGGGAGAGGGGAGGATTTCCCCTAGTTCTCTAATGTCCTATTCATTGTTTCAACAGAGATTCAACGCATGTACTCTCAGAGATATATCGAGGTTGATGTACTTTCTCGAGTTGATTTTCAGATGTTTGGTGGAAAACTACAGATCTCTTCTTTCAGTGTAAAGGAGGTTAGGTGCCTCTCATTATTAGTGATGACCATTGCACACTTTATTAGTGATGGGAAGCACCTTAACTGTGAGATTTTGTATTATGTTGATTCTTGGGTATAGAGGCCATGATGTATTAGATGGTCCTCCATGGGAGGGTGAACTTCCCTTTTGCTTCATAGTTATTTTTTTAATTTTTTGAGAGGTTTTCAGAGACGAGGCCTACTTTTGTTCACCATCCTTCTAGGCCGATGAATTAGGTGTGGATGCACATGTGGGTCGAGATGATTCCCAAGTGGGGCTAGCTAGAGTTTTCATCCATGATTTCCATTAGCACAGTCTGGGATACTAGCCAGTGAGTTCGATCACATGTTCGTGATGGTGTCGTGTCCTTACGCAGGGTTGGATTGGCGAGGATATATGAACATCCTCTTCACACCATATGAACCACCAGATGCTAGAGGTAATATTAATGTTTTGTTTAAATTAATCTAGTTTCATTTTATATTCTTACTTAATTAGGATAAAATTAATTCTAACACATTCTTTAACTTATTTTATTAAATTGTTTAATGAATTTGTCTAATTATTGTTATGTGCTATATATTTTGCATATATTGGCACATTCCTTGGGGACATGCCTCCTCCCCCACCAGATGACAATGAGGAGATTCCTGAGGTCGTGGTGGGTTATGGTCCTTGGGTGAAAAAACCCAACAACATGTGTCATACGTTGGATACTAGATTCAGGTTGGAGTTGGGCGACCGATTCATTCACTGTTTAAAAAATTATCAGATTAAAAAATTATCTTTTGATTATTTCTATGTTTGTGCTTTATTGTTGTCTCGTATACCATTATATTGTATTTCATTAATTTAACTTATTATTGGATATCCAATACTATTGTTCACCTCAGAGGAAACCTCTTCGATCTAGAAGAATTTTTAGAGCTTAATGGTATAATGCATCATCATTCTCATAAAAAATATTAGGATTCGACTTACATCACTCTCTCCCCTTATTTTCCTCTCTTTCCTTGCTCCTATGTCTTGATCCCACCATGCACTTTCTAATCTCTCCTTTTTTTCTTCCCCTTCCTCTCCCAAGTATTTCTCCTCTGTCCCCCACAACAACCATATAGATAAGTTTAAATTACAAATCATAGAGATAAGTTCAAATTACAAATATAGAAAATAATAATAAACATACTTTGTAATTTCCAATATAATTTTTTAATGGGTTATATATATATTAGGATTCAACTTAGACAAAGCACATAAATATATTGTTGTTTGTAATTATGGAAATAAATTGTGTAAGGGGTTTTGGACATTTCCAAAACTTCTTGTACAATTTATTTCCAAAATTATAAACAATATTATGAGGAACTGTGAAAATCTGCATACTTTAATACATCAATATATTGTTCTTAGTTGTTGTAACTCTAGATATTCAACCTAAAGTCGATTTGGATAAAGCCACCACAAATTTAAATTGTAATAAGAAAATTGATCAAACATGTTCATAGGTATCATATATGCTTTTACAATTATATACATTTACATGAAATACTCCAATGATTAACGAAACAACGTATGATATCCATTCAAATTTGTTTTTCCTCTGCATTTGTAAAAGTCTAATAAATTACTTTAATTAGTTCTAGTTCATGTATCAAACAAAAAGGCATGATTGTCAATTGAATACTCTACAATGAAATAGTTTAATTTTGAATTGGTGTACTGTAGACAAGTGGATACAACATTCAAAGTATAATTATCATCATATTATTGTTTTTGAGGATCACTATGTGTGATACTTACCTGAAAATGATGATATCAACCTAGATCTAATTGATTGTCTGTAATATTTAACTTAGAAATTGTTTACTCACAGTTGTAAATAACATGTATAAGTTTAATCACCAATAATATGTAAGGTGTATTTAAAATTCAAAATGCCGATAGATAGTGATTCTCATTGAAGAAATGTATTACCAATCCATAGGTTCAAGAGAAGTTATTATGATCTAGGTGGATATTGGTGGCCACCCACCTATTCCAACTGGCTCCTCTTGACAGTTTTTAGTTCAACACATTCTTTTGTACTTCTTTGTAATTGTGGGTTCTATACTTCCGAGGTTGTCTGAATCCATAAAAATTTATAGGTGGATACTAGTGGCCTCCCACTTAACCCAACTGGCTTATTTTGTATGTTTTCATCTCAGCACATATTGTTGTACTTCCAGGGCCATTTTGGGGCCCTAAACAGTGGTTTTTTTGGCTCGCCATAGTCAAACTATAGATGGAGTCAAAGTTTGAAGGCATAATGTGTATTTCTCGAAAATACCTTTCCAATAGGCTATCACATGCCTAAAACAGAGGTTGTATGCAAAATTTACGACTCTGGGAAGTTGAGGTACCAACTTACCCATAGGGGCCTACATAACTTTTGGTGTTTCAACTCCTAGGGTTAGGTTTTTGAATTTCTAGGGTTTTGGCATTCAAGAGTAATGCTAAAAAGGCCTCTAGAGCCTCATTTTAATCATTATGTTCAGATGGATGCATGTAGTAGCCACATCTCTTCTCAGAGATAGCTACCACCATTCAAGAAAGTGTTTCAGTTATGCAGTTTTACAGTTTTATCTTATTTCATTTATTCAATAGAAGATATTGTTCACTGGATATTTGTGTTGTTCTTCATATCTTTGTGTTTATTGTATTCATTATGTTAATAAGTTTGTTATGCTCCTAAATATGGATCAGTGGTATTAGAGATCTCTACTCTTCATTTATTTTTTCTGCGTGCATGTCCCCGACAAGATCGAGGTTCAAGAAGTTGGGATTCGAACCAATGGAGTAGTTGCAAGATCAACCACACTGAGCCCGACAACAACCCATGTGAGATGAAAAGAAATATGATGGAGCAGGATATCCTTTTAAAATGTTGCTCGAGGAATCCCTTGTGTGACAAAGGAACAAAATGATGGAAAACTTTGCGCAAATCCTTCGACGACTGCCCAAAGGAGAAGTATCTTCTTCAAGTGACCATGCAACCCCCTTCAAGGTACAGGTAAATTTTGATATTCTATTATTTAAAGGAATGATAGATGAAGATGGTGTAGATAAATGGTTGAATTTGCTCGAAGGATATTTTTCAGTCCACAATTTTTTCGATAGGGAAAGTATTACTTTTTCACTCCTCAAGGTTGTCCCCCATGTTAAGGACTGGTGGGACACTTGCTCTAAGCAAAGGGCCACAGAGGAATCTAAAATATTTGTGGTTTCCCCTACATGGGATTCCTTCCGGGATTCCATTAAAGAACAGTACTACCCTGTTGGAAGCTATGAAGACCAGTACACCAGATGGACCACCCTGTGTCAAGAAAGGGACCAGACAGTACTAGATTTCACCAATATTTTCCATACCCTACGCAACAATTTCGGTATGAAAGAATATGAGTGACATCTGATGCTCAAATATCGCAGTTTTTTGCATAGATACATTCAAACATAAATGGAGTTTCTAGACATCGCCTCATTGGGTATGGATTATAGATATGATGTCAAGATCGAGCAGAAATTTAAGAAAAAGAGGCGAGAGTTTCGATCTACAAAATCCTCACAGCCAAATCAGGGAAAAGGCATCCCCAATCCACACAACAAGGGATAGAGAAAAGATCGCCACTCTCAGGACAACCATTCAAAGCCGCAACACAAGAAGGGAAATGATAAAATGAAGAAGGAAATGGGAAAATGGTATAAATACGATAAAATCCCTTGGCACAACATTGAATAATGTCTCTCCAAGCAGTCACTTGTGGACGAGCCGAAGGATTTTGAGTCAGAGGTCAATTCTGATTCTGAATCAAATACAGAAGGATGGAAGCAGATTATTGATGTTGAACCTAGTGCCACTGTCGCTACCACCAAAGTCTAGCCAAAGAACCAGAAGAACCAGAGGAAGGGGAATTCCTCTTTCACTCACATATGTGGGTAAAGGGGGATCCACTTCATTTCATTGTCGATAGCAGTAGAGGTCATCAAGTGGTTGGACCTGTCAATGACATCACACCCACAACCCTACACCATCGGGTGGCTTCACTAAGGAAGATATATATGTGTCATCCAACAATGTCGCCTTCCCTATGACATCAAGCCCTTCAAATATGAGGTATTGTGTGATATTTCTCCCCTTGAATTTTGTGATGTTATTTTAGGACAACCATATTTGTGGAAGAGTCATGTTGTGTATGAGTCTAGACCCCACAGTTTTAATATTACTTTAGGTAGACAATTTTACAGGATACCATAGGTAGCACCACCCACTTCTATTTCTTTAATCTCTGCTAAGAAATGCAGTAAGGTCATTTCACAGACCGAGAATTTCGTCTTCTTTGTGATTCGTTCTCACAGTAAGCAAAAGATATTCACCACATATGTGGCCTCTACACAGATCCTCTCTTTCTAGTAGAATAAAGTGGACGGGATCGTGGAAGAGTACAGAGACATCTTCTCCTCACCCACCGGGGTACCGACACACTACCAAGTCAAGCATCCAATTTATCTAACCCTCGGTGCACATATGCCTAATAGACCAATCTAGCATTGCTCATTGATGGAAAATGACGAAATCAAACATCAAATCAAAGAGCTTCTTCAAAAGGGGAAAATCAAACCCAACTCCTCCCTTGCGGAATCCCAATTTTACTGGTGCAGAAGAAGGATGGGACCTGGTGACTCTGCATTAATTACAGAGCATTAAAAAAAATCACAGTCAGAAATTGGTACCCGATTCCCAGGATTGATGACCTTCTTGACCAACTCAAGGGGGAAAAGTTCTTCAACAAGATTGACCTAAAGTCTGGCTACCACTAGGTTCCCATCGAACCAACTGAAGTCTAGAAGACAACTTTCAAATCTAAAGAAGGTCTCTTCGAATGGTTGGTCATGCCCTTTGGCCTAAAAAATGAACCAACCACTTTCATGAGGTTGATGGATGATGTATTGAGACACTTCACAAGATACTTTGTGGTGGTATATTTGGATGACATCCTCATCTTCAATAGAACTTGGGAGGAGCACATGCAACATATTCAATAGGTTTTGAGCACTTTGCGGAAGCACAAGCTATATGCCAACTTGGAAAAATGTTCCTTTGGAATGAAAATGGTCCAATACTTGGGCTACATTATTGATTAGCATGGGGTACATATTTATCCCGCTAAGATCAAAGTCATTCGTGATTGTCCAGCCCCGACCACACTAACCAAGCTTCAAAGCTTCTTGGGACTGGCCAACTTTAACAGATGGTTCGTGTTTGGATTCTTCCATATTGCATGGGCCCTCATCCACGTGACCAAGGGCGGTGTCATGGAAAAGTTCATGTGGGGGAAGGAACAACAAAGAGAATTTGATGATCTGAAGCATCACTTGTGCTAAGCTCTAGTACTCTCCTTTCCTGATCTGCAAAAACCATTCGATATTGAGATTGATGCATCTAACTATGATGTAGGCACAGTTCTCACTCAACACAATCATGTGGTGGCATACCATAGTGAGACACTGTCAGATATTGTCTGTAAATACCCCACATATGAAAAGGAAATGTATTTCATTCTACAAGCATGTTGTTAATGGAAACATTACATTCTAGGAAAGGAGACGATCATCCACACTGATCACAGGCCTCTGCAATTCATACAGACATAGGGAAATTGCAGAAAAAATGCCACCAAAAGTGGTCCACCTACCTACAATAGTTCCATCTCAACATCAAGTATAATACAGGGAGCACAAATCATGTCACTAACTACCTCATTCGACCTCCCATGGCTACACTCACCACTGTGATCCATTCCCGTGGACATGAGGCATCTGAGTGACCCCAACTTTATTTGCAAGATCCTGACTTTGCCACCACCTATCATATCTTGGGTACAGGCGTGACTATCACTGATTTTCACATTCAGGATGGGTTGTTATGTCATTTGGGCCATCTTTGTTTTCTTGCAAGCGATCGTGCAAATATGATTTGGGAAGACCACTACAGTCGGAGGGCAGGACAATTTGGCGTGGAGAAAACTGTGGTCGTTCTCCAAAAAAAAATTTGTTGGCCAAAATTTCGACAGGACATCAACAAGTATATCAGATATTTCACTGCCTATACCATTTCCAAACCAGCCATCAAGAAGCAAGGCTTATACACCCCTCTTCCTACCCCTGAGAAGCCTTGGGAATCCATCCTGATGTACTATATGTATGGCCTTCCGTCCACCAAGCAAGGTAATGATTATGTATTTGTGGTCATTGATCGGTTTTCAAACATGGCCATCCTCACAACCTGCAAGAAGAAAATCACAGCTACAGATACTTCCAAGATCTTCTTCGAACAAGTGTGGGTCCATTTTGGGATACCACATACCATCTTATCCGATCGGGAAAACAGGTTCCTCAACACATTTTGGTCGAATATCTGGTCACTGTTGGACACCAAGCTCACTAAATCCACCACTTTCCACCCCCAAACAGACGACCAAACAAAGGTCGTCAATATGATGATTATGCACATCTTGTGCATGTACAACTCTAAGCATATGCGTACGTGGGATGAGAGTCTCCCCTATTTTATCACAGTTACAACATGGCTCTCCGTAGCTCCACTGACCATAGCCCATTTCAGGTGGGATTGGGATTCCAACCCTTCGGTCCCATTGATGTTACACTACCTCTAGAAACCACATAGATAGACTCTTCCCATGTTTAGTTTGAGACTGGAAAAGCCACCAGATCCATTGAGTAGATTCAGTACATCCACCAACAGGTCCATGAGATTTTGCAGAAATCCAATGCTAAGTACAAGCAACACCATGATCAACATAGGGTACCACACCATTTTCAGGTTGGAGACAAGGTCTTGTTACATTTGAATAAGAAGTTTCTTACATGGCCCCATCGAAAACTACGCCCACTTCGCTATGGGCCTTACACCATCACCAAGGCTATGGGTAGAAATGATTTTGAGATCAACACTCCACCCTTCCTTGGCTTGCACCCATTGTTCAATGTGGATCTCCTTCGACCATATTTTCCACCATTATTGGACACCTTAGAGAGCACAGAACATATGAAACCCACAGAGCTCAACTCTAACTGCATGGAACATGCATCCACTGATCAGATAGTGGACACATAGGTCAAGGTCACTTGCTAGCAAAGGATCCATATTTATCGGGTTGTCAAGGCAGAGAAGCTCCTCCACTAAGGAAAGTGGCTCACCCGGGGCCAAATTGATCAAAAGTTTCCTCACCTGATGGGGGAACTCAATGCAATGGAGACCATTTCTTTCCAAGGGAGGAGGAATGATCCAAGTGGATATTGGTATCCACCCACTTATTCCAACTGGCTCCTCTTGACAATTTTTAGTTCAACACATTCTTTTGTACTTCTTTGTAATTGTGGGATCTACTTTCGGGGATATCTGAAGCCCTACACATCTTCCAAGTGGATATTGGTGGCCTCCCACTTAATCCAACTGGATTATTTTGTATGTTTTCATGTCAACACATCTTGTTGTACTTCCAGGTCCGTTTTGGGGCCCTAAATTGTGTTTTTTTGGCTCGCCATAGTCAAACTGTAGACAGATTCAGAGCTTGATGGTGCAATGTGTATTTCTTGAAAATACCTTTCCAACAGGCTATCACGTGCCTAAAACGGAGGTTGTATGAAAAATTATGACCTTGGAAATTTGAGGTACCAACTTACCCATAGAGGCCCACATAAATTTTGTCGTTTCATATCCTAGGGTTAGGTTTTTGGATGTCTAGGGTTTTGGAAGTCATGAGTAATGTTAAAAATGACTCTAGAGCCTCATTGTAATCATTCTACTCAGACGAATGTGTGTAACAACCACATCTCTTCTCAGAGATAGCTACCACCATTCAAGAAAGTGTTTTAGTTCTACAATTTTATAGTTTCATCCTATTTCATTTATTCATTAGAAAATATTTCTCATTGGATATTTTTGTTGTTTTTCATATCTCTGTGTTTATTGTATCCATTCTGTTAATCAATTCGTTCCACTCATAAATCTAGATCATATTAATTCTTTCAAATTGCACAAGTTAAAAGCTATTAGTCTAGAAGAGTAATCAGACAAGACCAAACCAAAATTTAATCTAATCCATAGAATTTATATATTCTAAGTGGGAGAATTGATCAATTAACTTGGATTGATATCCTACCTCACATGTAGTAGACGCATCACACATCGTTATGCTTCAATCTCATTTACACACACACATCTCTCCAACAAGAATCATAATCCAGTTTACAACTATGAGAAGAATGAAAAATAAATAGAAGAAACCCAAGAAAAAAGGTTTTTTTTTTCATACATCCATTGTTGCTTCACCCTAGCCATGGTATAAGAGTAGAGGATCTAGTTTCCTATGGAAAAATATAACAATGTAATCCCAGTGAAAATCATATCGCAGTTTTTCTCCTAAGAGTCTTAAGATCTAGTTAGATCTTACTATTTACATATTGTACTCCTTTGTCTCCTTAGATTAGGGAAAAGGAAGCCATCATGAGTGCACTCACCTAGCAAGGCTTGGATTAATGCTTAGAGTCTCCCACAATAAGCTAAAATGGATCCAATTTTTCCTAGAAGGAATTGATTCATAGTATTATTTTCCTAAGAGGTTAGTGTATTATTGTATCATCCTATGTGGTGGGGTCTTTGGAAGGCAGTTGATGATGCTAGTTACCCTAACTAGTAAGTCTTGAAGTCTCAAAATCGATTCCAACTCAAGTCACTCCATGTGTAGAATTGAGAACAAATAACTCATGCTCCCAATCAAGAAGATCTAGTTTATGATTTTTATCAATAACACATGATTTCTCATTGGAATCAACATCACGATTAAAAATTTGTGTAAATGTTGATGTCACAAAGTGGGTGAATCTACCTCCACAAGATGGGTAACTATATTTCCCAGACCATTGATTAACATCTCATAGTCGAAAGGATGGATGTAACATACCCGACCCCCTAATCTTTATTAGGATGGGGGTTGTACAAATTTTCCATGCTTCTCTGCTAATGTAACGCCTTGGACTGAGTGAGATAGAGGGCACTCAGGCCCCTTTATAGGTGAATTTTGGATCCTTAGACGCCCAAAACATGTAGAATATAACTTTACCTACACTTGACTTGCAATGGAAGTTAGATGCAAAGACTTGATGGAAACACAAGAAAATGGGCGCTCCATGGTGACCATGGGCACCCTCACCGAAAGAAATCTTGAGTAACTTGGATGCCTCGGGTGTTGACCAAGGGGAGATGACCAAATGAAGTTGGAAACACTCCATGCGTTGGGTGCACACTAAGGAAAGTTTCCCAAACAGATAGAAAACAACTTGTAGATGCTAGCAAGGAAAATGACCAAAGATGCAGATGAAGGAATGTCATGGGCACCCAATATGAAAGACGAGTCATTCGTATAGTGAAACACACCCATAGAAGGGGTGCACACCCGTTTGAAGAGTCATCTCGAGTAATACCAAAGGTGGCATCCCAAGTTGGTGAATGGGTGCGTCTTTTGGGCGCTTATTTAACAAAGGGGAGCACTCACTTGGAAAAGAAAGAAGTCAATCAAGGGAGATCAAGAGAATAAGGCAAGAAGTTGAGTGGTGAGTAGGTCTCTAGACCAAGAGAGGAATAAAAAAAAAATGGAAATTTTGGGTGCTAAAGTTCGGTGGATTGGAGTTTTCATCCAAGTGTGGGGTATGTGGTTATGTTTGAGAACTGAGGAAACAAAACAGGGAGTTTGCAAAGAGAATGGTTGGTTGGCCTGAGATCGCGAAGGGGACTGTCTGTGAAGTTTGGGCACACCTCAAAACTTAGAGATAACTGGTGATGGTGGAAAGTATGTGGTGGATTCGACACAAAGGCAATGAAGGAGACCAAGGGAAGGGCACATGACTTGGCTAAGACGAATATGTCACATGAAGAGTTAGGCAAGGTTGTGACAGTGAAACGAAGAGTCTACGAAGGGAACAACCATCTACGAGTCGGTTGTTGCATTAAACATGGTCTATTGAGATAAGAGTCACACACTCCTCTTGTATTCTTGTATTTTTGGGTGTGGCATAGATGACATGTCAGACACACTTGTATTGTTCATTGTGACTTGTATGAAAATTTGAAAGTCGAGTGTTATGCCGAGTTGGGCCACCCACATAGTTTACTTGCCTTTTTTATTTTGTGTTGAAAATTTAATTGAATCAAATTGAGATAAGTAACAAGTACAATTATTATAAAGGTTTCAAAATTCCTCTATTGAAATGAGTGAAGGCATAGTCCAAACGTGTTACGACTCGACATGAGCAAACAGGTGAGTCGAAGCACGTCACGGTGTCACACAACCTAGAGTGACCGGAGACTTGGGTGTGCTAAGTCTGTTTAGGAACTATGGTGACTGTAGGCCTATGACAGATGGTATCAGATCAGGATTAACAATATATTATTGAAGCGATCTTGAAGAGTTGGCAAAGCTCTTCACCATTATCACTTTTGTGACAGATGGTATCAGATTAGACATCAAAGCAGACCGAGGAAGTAGTTATGGTGGAAGACTTGGTAAAGGGAATATGGATTCACCACAGGTTAAAGGTGAAGGAAGACAGATCCTTGAGGTGGAGTGGAGAAGGGACATAGAAGCAGCCGAACACAGACTACAGAAACTCAAAGAAATCATCGCATGATGGGATTCATGGGATGAGAGATTGAAGAGTCTCTTAGCTGAAGAGATTTTCCAACATTTGAAAAGAGATTTAGAGTAGGAAGTTGTGTTTTCCAGCATCAATGTCTTGGAACAATTGAACTTGTTTGAGGACATTCGTTGCAGTTTATATGATGATTTTCAAAAGAAGCACTTCACAAAGTATTGGGTAACAAGAAAGGTGACTTGGGAGAACGAGTTTGTAGAATACCAAGAAATTTCGACCAAGGAAGGATCGAAGGTATTTGAAAGGAAGGAACGAGGTCCACAAAAATCATATATTTTGGCAAGAAATGAAGTTGCACACTTGCGCACTAGCGAGAATGAGAGTGCTTGGGGAAAAGATGATGAAGTTGGAATGTTACAATCACCTGTGAACAGAATCATGTTCTGCGATGAGGAGGTGTTTCTAGGAGTATTCAACCCAATAGATGTTGGGGTCGATGCCTTAGACAAAGGAGGTGGATGAGACAGTTGGATATAGAAATTCACGCAGCCTAGAGATGGCCAGGTGTCTGTCGTGACTCGAAGAAGGAAATTTTCTAGTCCACAGACCAGCCAAGGACACATGTTTGAGTTGCACACCATTGTGAAGGCTTGACAAACTTCATGGAAGTTTCTCCAAAGTGAACATATTCAGGGAAGGCTACATACAAGGAAGGTTGATTCACATGGAAGATAACAAAGGGGAATGAGTGACGATTCTATGAGACAAGTCAAATTGTCATCAAAAGGAAAGGAGGAAGATCATTCAATGGAGGCATTGCACAGGAAAAGAAAAATAACTCGAAATTAATACAGATAGAAGTGAGTTTGGGAGATGAGGAGGAAAAAAAAAATGAAGTGTACAACAACCAAGGGAACAACGATGTGACAATTCAAGCAGCTATTGGGACAACTTAAAAAACCATAGAAGTGATCGGAAGAGGAAAATCGATCATGGACATGATGGTTGAGCATTTTGGTTGATTCATGCGAAGACTTAACCTTCACAACAAAAAACCAAGGAAGGTATGAATGGTAGAAGGCATGAAGTTCCATTTCAAGGAAGACAAAAGAGACAACAAGGGAGTCGTTCAAGAAATCTATTAAGAAACTAAAATGGGAAAGATGTATGACAAGAGATTTGAGAGTGTTTTCTAGTGGTATGGGACATTTGATTGTTGGTGGTATGAGACATTAGGTGCATAGACGTTCTTGGGGAGCTTGGATAATGCATATTGACTCATAGTTACTAATTGGTAGATGTATTGGAACAAACGTGCATACATTGGAAGCATGTGCAAAATTCCTTGGGTGGTCCCTTTGAATTAAATAACTTGGGCAGTTTTTGAAGTCATGCAGACAAACCAAAATGTAGCATGAAACTATCAAGTGGATGAGAGTAGTGAGGCAAGTTGGTTTCGAAGGATGATGGCATAGAGTTGGATTGGCAGAAGATTTTGGTTTTGACGGAACATTGCAAGGAAGATAGGGTGAGAAGTAGACTTGGTTACACAAGTCAATGGATAGATAAATCGAAACATAGAACAAATTCTGAGTAGGTATGCAACACAGTAAGTTTGAAAGTCTAAACACTTGGGCATTGTAATGGGACTCCCTGACGAAAATTGGACGACAACATTTGGACAGTGTGGGGAACGTTTGAACCGAAACAACTATGTAAAGAAATGTAGAGCAGTTTCACAGATTGATCACGAAGTTGGATTGATCACCCAACTTTCTCATAATGTGGAGCCTAGGAAGTGTTGAATTTTTGGTAACTGTGGGAGGTATTCCCTCCTAGACAATTTTTCTTAGAGAAGAAGAAGATTCTAAGAATTCAAAGGAAGACCATTGAACAGTTAAAGAACACCCCGGAAAATAATAAAGTGAAATAGAATACCACAGAAGAGAAGTCATCCCCATACATGCGCCCAGATTAGTATAAATACAACTTTAGGTTAGTTCATTTGTACAACCACTAGACAATTGCAGTAGTTTCGCTATTTCTGGTTTCTGGTTCTCTTAGAGAGTGGCTCTTGTTGGTTCTCTTGTTGGTTTCTGAAAGAGTTCTGCTAAGGTTGCGTGGTATTTCCTAGTTGCAGTTATAGTCACAGTTGCAGTTACCAGTTGCCATTTGTGGCATTTTTTTGGTGCACTATCTTGCTCTAGTGATGTGCCTATCTTGCACTTGTTCTGTGGTGCTACTCAGTTGTCTACCCTCACTAGAGTTTGACAAGAAGAACATATAAGTATATTTTATCATGGTTTCTTCATTATTAGTTCTCTCTTGTGATTATAGCTTGTTCATGGTTGTATTGGAAAGATTCTCTCTAAGAAAAGTTGGCTGGGTTTTTTCCCTGAGTTTAGGGTTTCCCAAGATAAATCTTTATGTCTTCTTGTTTTTTTTTTAATCTATTTCTTATATATTCCAAAATATGATTATTAAATGTTAAATGAAGATAAAATTCTATGGTAAATCTAATTTTAACAAAACTAATGAAAATATAACATGGTATCAGAGTTGGTTACCTTCAGAACAGTCTAACCGTTGGAAGGAAGATCGTGAGATTTTCCACATTGTTGAGATTTGTCGTTGCACATGCAATTTGTTGTTGCATAGATTTATTTTTCAAGCTCGTTGAGAAATTATTATAAATTTGATTGGGACAAACTCCATCAGTGATCAACTCACCCTACTCTAGCACACCTACTTCACTTCTCAGATTGACTTTCTGTCAAAATTGAATTTTTAGGGTTTTAGGCTTGTTGACATTTTCCTAGACATTGAAACTTTTGATTCAGATTTCTAACTTTTTCTTATTGATGTAATGTCTCAGATTAGAATAAAAATTTGTATGGTGTACTTGTATATAAGATGAGGGTGTTTGCAGGAGATGTACACCTGGAAAAAGGACATTTATCCAAGCAGTGATAGTAGATCCAAAGGGATCTTAGATCTAATGCACTCAAAGGAAGCCCAAGAGTTGGAGGCAACAGTGATGATGTCTCCTACAATATAGAAAAACTCAAATGAGACAAAAACATCTAGACTTCAGGTTTGCATATCAATTTTGATATTTTATATTGTTGCATCTTAAGTAAGTGTTGTAACAAGAATAACAATATTTAGAGTTCTATTACTGCTATTGCTATCAAATGTTTGGTAACTCTTGAATATTGTTGGTACAATGATAATGAAGTAAATGTTCATTGTTCAATATTAATGATGCACTTGTCTAGAAGATAAATTGATCTCTTATAGGAGATGTTCTTGGTTGTTGAACTTGTTCCAGGTAGGTTATCTTGTAAATTCCATGGAGGACACCATGGAGATGTTGTTATTCTTGTTTCTTGTTACGGGCAGGTTACCATGGAGGAATGATTGGTTACAACATTGGAAGAGTGTTGAAGATTTTTGTTCTTATTTATTGTTATTGCATTTTTTTTTGGCTCTTGTCCCAGGTAGGTCACAGTTGATAGCTCTAAGAAGGAGCTACTGTGACGATTTTTCTCATTCTTGTTTTTATTATTTTTCTTATCATAAGAATATTGTCCTTGTATGTTATTCTCCCTTGTTGTTTCTCTTGTTTCGGGCATGTCACGAGTGATAGATCTGAGAGGGATCTATAATGATGGTTGCAGGAGGAAACAATTTCGATGGTCTCTAGCTGAGACATGGAGAATACTATCTAGACATAGAGTTGTGTACATCACTATATACATCCATGTACCAAAAGAGAAGATGACGAAGTCAGAACCTTCTGGAAAGAAGGGTATTTTTGCAGATATAGAGTATCTCATATGGATATTTATTGTAAGGAGCAGAAGGATCCAAAGATGAATGCACAGATCCCTCTATTTCATTTGATCACTCTTCATATCAGGAAGAGTCAGTATAGCTAGAAGGACCTACCCAAAAATGTTGCAGTGACCAGGAAGAGACCAACAGGGTCTCGTGGTACTTCGCTGGATGCAAAGTGCATGCATTTATATGGAATTTATGAGCCATATTATGAGTAGGAGGATATGGATCCACTAGGGGTGAGGCAAATTACCCCTCCAAGTACCATCTCATAGAGATTCATATTTCATAGGGAGTCAACCCTCAAGTCCTAGTAGGGAGGAGTAGCCTCTCAATATAGTCCATATGAGATCATAATTCAGAGGAGGTCAACAGATGCAGAGGGTGTGGATGGCTCCTGAGATTGTATATATTCAGAGAGAGTAAAGCTTCAAAGGGAGCATGCAGACTCATACTGAATATGATCTTAGAGAAATTCAGTCGACTCAGAGGAAGACTGGGTCATTCAAAGGAAGTTCCCCCCTCAAATTCAGGTGGGAGAGATAGATGTCTTCTAGGACAAAAAAATATGTGCCATGAGATGAGGAGGCTAGATCATAGCTTCATAGGCTTCTAGGAGATGTGAGATTTCCTGGGTAGATTCCCTTGTTTCAATAGACTTTTCTACATTGAAAGAGGAGGCATCCAGTCAGAAGGATTGGGATATGGATTTTTCCTTAGTTCTAGAAAGAGCAAGAGACCACACAATTTTTCCTGCTATGTGGCATTGAGCATGAGGAAAATCATTAATTCAAAACCTTCCACTTTTGATGAATGTGCTAATAAACAACTATGGAAGGATGCCATGATGGAAGAGTACCAGTCCATCATGAAGAATGATGTGCGGGAAGTGGTTCCAAGACCATAAGGGAAGTTAGTGGTGACTTACAAGTGGTTCTACAAGATCAAGCATGTTGCACATGGTAGCATAGAGATGTACAAAGCAAGATTTGTGGCTAGAAGATTCTTCCAGCAAAAGGGAGAATATTATGATGCGACATTTCCTCCGGTAGTTGGAAGAAGTGTACATAGAGTAGCCACAAGGGTTTGTGATCTGTGGAAAGGAGTCCCATGTGTGGAAAATGAAGAAATATTTATATGGGCTTAAGCAGGAACCCATGGCATGGTATGCAAGAAAAAATAGTTATTTGATGAGCTTGGGGATGGTTTCCCATTGATCCTATATGTGGATGACATGTTTTTTACAGCGGATTAGAAGCTCACAGATGGGTGCAAGAGGGATCTCACTTCAATCTTCGAGATGAAGGATCTAGGTTTGATGCACTATTTTTTGGGACTGGAGGTGTGGCAAAGGCCAGATGAGATTTTCCTTAGCCAAGGAAAATATACTTGTTGAGATCCTCTAGAGATTCGGGATGATGGACTGCAAGTCCATGGCCACACCTATGGTTACAAATATGAAGCTCTTGAGTGATTCATCTTCATATTTGGTGGATCTCATGATGTACAAAAAATTGATCGGATCCTTGATGTACCTGGTTAACACCAAGCCAAACATATATTTTACAGTGAACACTTTGAGTCAGTACATGGTTGAGCCTAAACATGTACATTGGATATGATCAAAACATGTGTTGAGGTACCTACATGGTATAGTTGGATATGGATCAAGATATTTCTTGAATGGAGATGTGAAGCTGCAAGTTTATACAAACTATGATTGTGTAGGGAGTGTAGTGGACCAGAAAAGAACATCATGATGTTGCTTCAATTTGGGATCAGGCATGATCTCATGGTTATGTAGGAAGCGGACGTCAGTGGCACTCAATACAATAGAGGCAGAGTATATTGCATCTAATTTCGCAAGCTGTGAAGAAGTGTGGCTTTGAAATTTGCTTGCAGGGTTATTTGATCTATAGATCGAGCCAAATTTGATAAATTGTGATAATCAAAGTTGCGTGAAGATTTCAGAGAATCATGTATTTCATGACAATTAAAATCATATAGAGATCAAATAACACTACATCTGAGACATAGTGTTGAGATTATTTGTGAAGCTTCAGTACATATCCACATATAAGCAGATAGTGAACATTCTCACCAAGCCTCTATCTAGAGTGAAGTAGGAGTACTTCAAAGACAAGCTTGGCATGATGCAAAATGTCCACCCTCGCTGAGAGGGATGTGTGGTGTTTCTCCTCCAACCAACTAACCCCTTTGTCCAAGGGTTTCCTAGATCAGTTGTTGAGACCTAAGTCCGCACCCTTGCCCCTCCTATATCATTACCCTATACCTTCATCAAAAATAATACATTTTATGTTGATTACGTTGGTCCCCCCATTACTAAATGACTCGGTTTTATCATTACCTATATTAATCGATTTGTTTTTTACACCATATTTTTGTTTTCTTGAGGGATAATTACATGCCATGGTTTGCATTTAAATACTTGTCATCAAAGTTTCCATAGGTTGAGTTCATAGAAGATATAACAATGTTTTATACGCAGAACAAAGTTGATTACAAGAACTAGTCTATTCTTGCAAACGGGGATTGGAACGCTAATTTTGAAATCATTTTATAATTTAATATGTTATTTTAAATACTTCAACCATTTGAATGGAACCTTCATACATGCATGATCATAGACAAACACCTCCACACCATATTACACTCAGTTCTATCATTGCACAACATCAGTTATGATCTTGAGAACTATACCAGTTCATCATGGCCACAACAACTTGAATTGACAGTTAAACATCACACATATATCGGTTTCGATATGAAGAAATACGCATTCACTGCATTATCGACATTAGAGTTTCTTTTCCCACCATGGTTCCTCCTCTAGAACAATGGAAATTGAACCGAACCAAGCCACAAGGCCTAGAATTGTTTGAAGCCATACCCGAAATTAAAGACATTTTTGTAAAGGCCGAGTGGTATGATTTCATGTGCGCATTTGAAGGACAACACAGAGGCTTGGCTATGTTCTTCACGCATACATTTGATGGCTTCCATACCCTTCTTGGGGATACCTAGATTCATGTCACATAACATTTTATTGGAGCAACTTGCACTCTCTCTGTCTGTGGGGAAAGATGGTTTAAGAAAGGCAAGCTGCCTCCTGATCTCTGCAACAAATTCCTGGTTCCTGAGCACCAAGACCCCGACTGGAGCCAAGGAATCTTTGTGGCTTGGATAAAGGAATACTGGAAAGGGGACCTAACAACAGTACATAGATATATCATAGGTGAGGGTCGATTCAACATTATTCATTGCTATCACCTTCGTTTCCTTATGCATATAAGTGGAGATAGAGAGCTTAATTTATCATATTACCTACTTAAGAGACTAACCAAAATGGCCAGGAGGGTTCAAGTTCACCCAAAATCCGCTCACATAACCATGTACCATCAGGGCTTGATTAAATTGTTGGTAACTTTCACTCTTGAGGAACTTGAAATGCCCTCGGATTATTTCTTGAAGTTTGTGGGATTGAAAGAGTAGGAGTAGGTGCTCGATTCACAGAATGAAGGTGACGCAAGTGAGGAGGTTAGGGTTTCTTTAGAGCAAAGGATCTCGACCGAACATGCCCAACTTGCAGTGACTAAAGGGAAAGGCCCTAAAACAATAAATACGCCCTCAAAAGAAAAAAAATCCAGAAACCCCCATGGAGGAGTCCCCTCGCATGAAATTAAGGTCTTCTATGAAAAAGGGGAAGGAAAAAAAAAGTTGCAATGCTTCTAGCTTGCATCCACCTGCACTAGAAACACCATAGAGGTCTTTGTCGTCCATCCATTTAGAGGAGGGGAAGAAACCCCCATCAATCAGCAACCAAATAAACCTATGACTCAAATGAGAGAGAAAATTGGACCCGATTCTTGCAACAAGGAAGTAATTAAAGGGAAGGTTGTTACTGCAGAAGCTTCACCTAAAACACCCCCTCTAACCAAACAAGACAGGAAGAGGAAAGGAGAGAAAAACATTGAATTTCCAAGCAAGCCAAACAGAAAGACTAGAATTACGAATCAATTGAGGCTGAACTCCAAGGCTCTATTCTAGCCATCATTAAAAGACCCCCAACCAATTTTGATCAAGGATGATGACAATCCTAAATTCACCAGTATGGAGGAAATGACAATCAATGTCTTGAAGGGAATGGTAGTGAAAGAGGAGAAATCAAATTTTAGTGAGAATGAGGCTGCAGAAACACCATTTGTGACAGCGAAAAAGGAGCATCCTTTAAACTCCATTCAACAAGGAATACATGATTATGGATTTGATCTTGAGAAAGATTCTATTGGCACCTCGCTACATGCAAGGGATCCTTGTCACAGTTTACAAGACATTAAATAAAGTTGACACTGTGGGAGTACAACAGTCCACTAAAGGAACTAAAGGGAAAGAACCTCAGGTTATAAACAGTCAAAATATGAGAACAAAAAGTAGAGCATTGGTTGACCACAACAAGTCTAGCACAAAGCAAGAAAAGAAGAAGATGCAGGTTGAGGTCAAAACAAAGAGGGTCAATGACAACCAACAAGTGCATAAACTGAAGCTTCAAGTCCAGACCTTGCAACACCACAACCAGGATTTGGAGAAAGTGTACTCCAGACTACATAAGAAGTATCAAAGACTCCAGAAGAAGAACCATAAGACTTTTTTCTTTTTAAAGGAGATAATTTGAAGGAGTACCTAAAGAAGTTGCCAACACATCTAGTTATCTCCCAGTTGGCCTCCAACAGTGCGCATGGACACCAGTGATCGATACAGAGCTTAGTTCTGTCACTCCTAGTCTTTTTTGTCAAAATGTTAAGCCCTAATATTGGCTCATTACCCCTTAATTGGGGCATATTATATTAGTAATGTTATTTCAGCTTCACAGGATATTCATAGGATATTCACAGAAAGTAGTAAGGCATCTTTGGTAAAAATTTCAGCTTCTGGATCATCTTAAATTTGTAGATACACCCTTTGTAAGATAGGGTATCTGACTAGTCTCAAGAACGTGTTCCAGGTAAAACAATCATAAATTCTTCCTAGAGTATCCAAATTGAGTGGGACTAGTTTCATTGGATCATGGACAATCTATACTATTTCTTATATGAGTTTCAGAATTTTATATCAATTATTTTGTGTGGGGCACGCTATACAAGTGAGATCTCCTGGAAAGGCCAAAAATCAACAAGTTGTGGGGAAGTTACCATAAATTCCACTTGGCACATCCAATTTTTATCAGACCTATGGCATTACAGAGAAAAAATATCAGAGAACTACATAAAAGAAAGTTTCATACCTAGAAGGGCCGAAACTTGGGAGATACAATAGAAGAAATATTTTCTAGCAGAACCACCTCAAAATCAAGGTTCAAAAGTGATACTTGGCCAACATGCCACCCAAAATGGGGAACTTCTACACCAAATAAGCCTCAAGAAAATCCTACTTGGACTCTTGATGAAGGTGAAGAAAAGCGTAGGGACATAAATTATTTACAAAATAAGATAGTAACAAAAGATGAACTACAAGAGATGGAAGCTAAGTTGGCAAATAATTTATGGCAAATAAGTTGGATGGTTTAAAAGAGGAGATCATGGAAGTATTGAAAAATTTTGTAACAGAAAAGACACCTAAAAGTGAAAATGAATCCCATGAAATTCATGATGAGGACACAAGGAAGGTGAATCAAGAATGAATAAACTCCAACTTTGGTTCGAAGACCAACCACGTTCCTAAGATCGATATGAGGAAGTTTGATGGCAAGGACCCAATCACATGGATACTTCAGATGGAGCAATTCTTTGGTCTACATAATGTGCCACATACACAAAAGGTATGAATTGCTTCTTTATATTTAGAACCTAATCAATTTGTATGGTATCGATGACTTTCTTCTCACAAATCACTTGTCACTTGAACAATTTTCATGGAATAAATGATAGCACACTATGAGGATACAAGGAGAAATACCTTCTTTATCCAATTGATAAATCTCAAGCAAAAGGGTTCAGTTACCGAGCACATTGAGAACTTCCAAAGATTGAATACAAAGGTAACCGATATACCAGATGAGCACTTGATTGATGTATTCATAGTAACTTCAAAGGATAACATTCAACATGAGGTTCGCCTTTGGGAACCCAAATCATTGGAGAATGCATTTAAGGTGGGAAGAAATGTTGAAAGTAAAATATGGTTATGGCTACTAGAAGGAACAATCCTAACATCTATAGAGAGAACAATTCTCCTTCTTCTAAAACACCTCAACCTACAAGGTTGACACCTCAACAATTGGAGGAAAGAAAAGAAAAAGGTTTATGCTTTAATTGTGACAGAAAGTACAGTAAGGGACATAAGT
>ML785116.1:685406-704486 GCA_009831015.1 Picea engelmannii | reverse complement strand
GGCATATTATATTAGTAATGTTATTTTATTTATGTCGGCTTTAGGCCATTAGTTGTAATTATACCTCCTAGTCTCCTATATATACCAAGGATACATTTTCATTTTGAATCATCTTGTACTTGAACATTTAAGTGGGGTAAAAGTAGGTTGCCCCCTCGAAGAGGCTTATTATCTGAAATTATCTCTTTTTCAAGGCGTTGAGCACTTTTTCTGAAGTTTTTCTATGCTATATTGATATTTGGTTCTTAACACAAAACTCAGTTCACTCCAACATATGTATCAGTCTAGTTTTATCATTAGTAGCAGTTTGTTTTTAGTTGTTTAAAGTTCCAGATTGTTTAAATTAAGGCACAATAAGTGGTCATTTGTGTTTGATATGAACCACTTATTTTTGTTAAGTCAAGTTCGAAGTGTACATTACTATACTCCAATAGAATTTTAGTTAAATCAATAAGTTGTTTTCGAACTGATAGTGTAGAGTTAAGCCTCAATTCCAGATGGACGAGAGCCTCTACAACTTTGATAAATATGCAATTTTTGTATGTTTTGGGGGTTCAACTTTTTGGGAAGAATATCAATACATCAAACTGGTTGAATATTTTCTATGCATGGATTGAATCTCTCTACTTGGTGAATATACTCTTGATGACAGTGTGTTGTGTCCAAATCTACATGTGTTTTTTTATCTTATCTTGAATGCAGATTTTTATTTGAGCGAAGTACATTTCATTTCCTTTCAGCTATTGTATAACTCATATTTATTGATATGAAGCTTGTAAAACAACTAATGCTTTGGTGAATATTTTTTTTTATTGCAACCTGTGGGATTAATTTGTTTGGATACTTGTTTAATGCCTTGAAATAATATTTGAAGACTTAAACTTCTTACAACAGATTAATCATTGAGTGGTTTTTTGTTCCCCTTTGTTTTTACATCTATTATCTCACTTGTATATCATTTGTGTGTCATTGGCCAAGAAGGACCCTCATCCATATCATTTTTACAACCCAACCATGTTCTTTTCTTGGTAAGCCAAACCTCCAACTGACCAACAAAATCAAATAATAAAAAAACCAATCTTTCCAAACTTGAGGTGGCCTAGCTCTTCCCTTTAGCAGTCAGGTGCAGACTTTAGGACCAACATAAGTCATGTGAGGTGATTGAGGGAGTAATTCACAACTGGGTACAAGTATTTCCTACACCATGTGAGGTGGCTAGGTGTGAATGGGGATATGGTCATAGTCTTTCCTATGCCATGTGAGGTGGCTAGGTGTGAATAGGACTACTGGGAGAGGAGAAATATCATAGCATAGTTGTGGAGACTATGGCAATAGTTGTGTACTACTAGACAACATGCTAGTAGTTGTGTGATACTAGTTGATTTCTACATAGCCGTGAGACTATGCTAGTAGTTTTGTACTACTAGACAACGTGCTACTAGTTGATTTCTACATAGTCTTGAGACTATGGTAGTAGTTGTGTACTATTGGACATCATGATAGAATTTGTGTGCTACTAGTTGATTTCTACATAGTCGTGAGACTATGGAAGTAGTTGTGTACTACTGGACAACATGATAGTAGTTGTGTGCTACTATTTTATTGATATGTAGTCGTGGGGACTACTAGATATCATTGTAGTAGTTGTGTGCTACTAGTTGATTGCTATGTAATCATGGAGACTACTAGACTGCTTGGAAGTAGTTGTGTGTTATTCGTTGATTGCAACATAGACATAGAGACTCGGGCAGATGATTTGAGCTATCGATGGCATGGTAGTAGCTATGTGATACTATTTGATTGCAGGGTAGTCAGTGGATTACTAGAAGAAGACATCATGGAAGAATAACTCTCTAGCTAAGAGGGAGTTTTGATGTTTTGGTAGCTGCGGGAGGTATTCCCTCTTAAACAACTTTTCTTAGAAAGAAGAAGATTCCAAGAAGTCAAAGGAAGACATTGAATAGTTGAAGAACACCCTAGAAAATAATAAAGTGAAATAGAATACCACAGAAGAGAAATCGGCCCCAAATAGGTGACCAGATTAGTATAAATACAAGTCTAGGTCACTTCATGTGTACGACCACACAGTTCTCCTTCTACAGTGCACACTAGACAGTTGTAGCAGTTTCACTATTTATGGTTTCCGATTCTCTTGGAGAGTACACTCCACTTGGGGAAAAATATTCTTGGTGACTCTTGTTGGTTTCTCTTGTGCGCTACCTCTGAAAGAGTTGCGCTAACATTGTGTGGTGTTGCTCAGTTGCTTCATGTCAGTTTCAGTTACAATCATGGTTGTATTTGTAGTTATAGTTGCAGTCTCATTTGCAGTTACCAGTTTCGAGTTGTGCCAGTTCTATGAAGCGTTATATTTCTCTAGTGATGCACCTACCTTGCGCCAGTTTTGTGGTGCTACTCAGTTGTCTACCCTCGCCAGGGTTTGAAAAGAAGAAGAGATAAGTATATGTTATCAAGGTTTCTTCATTGTTTCTTTTCTCTTGTGATTAGACCTTGTTCATGGTTGTATTGGAAATATTATCTCTAAGAAAAGTTGGCTTGGTTTTTTCCCCCAAGTTTGGGGTTTTCCCAGAAAAAATCTTCATGTCTTCTTGTTCCTGTTTATTTGGTTGTTATATATTTCAGTATATGATTATTTAATGTTAAAATAAGATAAAAATGATATGGTAAATCTAATGTTAATGAAACTAATGAAAATCTAACACTATGTGTGCGAAAACATGACGGAATTGGTTGGATTAAGGGTAGGGTTCATCACAATAGTTCAATAGATAGTTGTAGTCAGTAGCTAAGACACTTGCAGCAATATGAATTCTTGCTAAGGATGACAAATAATTTGAGTGAGGGAGCATGTAACGCCTTAGGACTCGACTTGAGCATGCACCCTCCTTCCATAAGTCAAGACAAATGGACTGAGCGATCTAGAGGGTAATTCATCCCCTTTATAGGTGAAGTTGGGATATTCGCATGCCCAAAACATGTCGAAGATAACTTCACCCACACTTGACTTGCGATGGAAATTATGTACAAAGACTTGAAAGAAGCGCAAGAAAGTGGGCACCCCATGGTGACCATGGATGCCCTCACTGAACGAAAGCTTGAGTAACTTGGATGCCTTGGGCATTGACCAAGGGGATCCAACCAAATGAAGTTGGAAATGCTCCATGCCTTAGGTGTGCACCAAAGGAAGTTGCCCAAATGGACGAAAAATGAGTTGCAGATGCCATTCGAGAAAACGATTGAAGATGTATATGAAGGAATGGCCTAGGCACCCAATATTAAAGATGAGTCAACAGGATATTGAAACACACCCATCGAAGGGGCGTGTGCCTATTTGAAGAGTCATCTCAAGTAATACCAAAGGTGGCATCCCAAGTTGGTGAATGGATACACCAATTGGGAACCTATTTAACCAAGGGGAGAACTCACTTGGAAATGAAATAATTTGATCAAGGAAGATCAAGAAAAAAAGGCAAGAAGTAGAGTGGTGAGTAGGCCGCGAGACCAAGAGAGTGATCATCGAAAATATGGCAAGGTTGGGCACCATAGTTGGGTGGATTGGAGTTTTCTTCCAAGTGTGGGGTCTGTGGTTATGTTTGAGAACTGAGGAAATGAAACTGGGAGTCTTGTGATTAGACCTTGTTCATGGTTGTATTGGAAATATTATCTCTAAGAAAAGTTGGCTTGGTTTTTTCCCCCAAGTTTGGGGTTTTCCCAGGAAAAATCTTCATGTCTTCTTGTTCTTTTTTATTTGGTTGTTATATATTTCAGTATATGATTATTTAATGTTAAAATAATATAAAAATGTTATGGTAAATCTAATGTTAATGAAAATATAACAATAAGTGTGTGAAAACATGACGAAATTGGTTGGATTAAGGGTAGGGTTCATCAAAACAGTTCAATAGATGGTTGTAGTCAGTAGCTAAGACACTTGCAACAATGTGAATTCTTTCCAAGGATGACAAATAATTTGAGTGAGGTAGCGTGTAATGCCTTAGGACTCGACTTGAGCATGCACCCTCCTTCCATAAGTCAAGACAAATGGACTGAGCGATCTAGAGGGTACTTCGTCCCCTTTATAGGTGAAGTTGGTATCTTCGCATGCCCAAAACACGTCGAAGATAACTTCGCTCACACTTGACTTGCGATGGAAATTATGTGCAGAGACTTGAAAGAAGCGCAAGAAAGTGGGAACCCCATGGTGACCATGGGTGCCCTCACTGAACGGAAGCTTGAGTAACTTGGATGCCTTGGGCATTGACCAAGGGGATCCAACCAAATGAAGTTGGAAATGCTCCATGCCTTAGGTTCTCTCCAAAGGAAGTTGCCCAAATGGACGAAAAATGAGTTGTAGATGCCAGTCGGGAAAATGACTAAAGATGTAGATGAAGGAATGGCCTAGGCACCCAATATTAAAGATGAGTCGATCGGATAGTGAAACACACCCATCAAAGGGGTGTGCCCCTATTTTAAGAGTCATCTCAAGTAATACCAAAGGTGGTGTCCCAAGTTGGTGAATGGGCGCGCCCGTTGGGAACCTCTTTAACCAAGGGGAGAACTCACTTGGAAAGGAAATAATTTGATCAAGGGAGATCAAGCAAAAAAGGCAAGAATTCGAGTGGTAAGTAGGTCGTGAGACCAAGAGAGTGATCATCGATAATATGGCAAGGTTGGGTGCCACATTTGGGTGGATTGGAGTTTTCTTCCAAGTGTGGGGTCTGTGGTTATGTTTGAGAACTAAGGAAATGAAACAGGGATTCCGTGATGCGAATGGTAGGTTGGATTGATCTCATGAAGGGGACTATCTGTGAAGGTATGGAACACCATGGAGTGAACCTCAGAACTTAGAGATAATTGGCATTGGTGGAAAGTCTATGGTGGATTCGACACAAAGGCAAGGAAGGTGACAAAGGGAAGGACGCATGACTTGGATTAGACGAAGAAGACATAGGAAAAGTTGGGCAAGGATGAGATAGCGAAACGAAGAGTCTATGAAGGGAACAACCATATGCACATTGGTTGTTTCATTGAAGAGGCTCTGTTGATCTAAGAGTCACGTGATCCTCTTCTATTCTTGTATTTTTGGGTGTGGTGTGGATGACAAGTCCAACACACTTGTATTGTTCGTTGTGACTTGTATGAAAATTTGAAAGTCAAGTGTTAGGCCAAGTTGGGACGCCCATAAAATTTACTTTCCTTTGTTATTTTTTGTTTCAAATGTAATTGAATGAGATTGAACTAAGTAACAAATGTAATTGTTATAAAGGTTTCATAATTCCACTATTTAAACAAGTGAAGGCATAGTTCAGGAACGCGACAACTCGCCACGGGAAAACCGGCTAGTCGAAGCATGTCTTGGTGTCGCACGACCTGCAGTGACCGACATCTTGGGTGTGCCAAGTATGTTTGGGTGTCGGGGTAACTATAGGAATGTGACAACTAATCTACCTTCGGCAATCACAACTCTATTACTAAGTCTTCACTTATAGGTTAAATATGTTCCTCCAAAACTTTTGGATGATTAACTTTACACTCATTTTCAAGTTTTGGGTAAGAAGTTAGAGGCTCCTGAAATACTTCACCATGTGTTGATGTGTCTATGAGGTAAAATATTCCATGCACCGATGTGTTGATGGGGTAAAATGCGCCACGTGCATTAACACTGATAGGGAAAACTACGTTGTGTGCCAATGCACTGACACGATAAATTGTGTCACATACAAGAAAAATCGCGTTGCAAGATAATGTTCTAACATGGTAAAACACCATGCACCATTGTCCCACTGAGGTAAAATATGTTTCACACCAATGCATCGACGAGGAAAAATGCACTGTGTGCTAGTGCGCCAACAAGGAAAATGACATCGCGCACCTATGCATTGATGAGGGAAAACTGCATCATGCACATATGAATTGACGAGGGAAAGTTGGGTCACATGCTTGTGCACCAATCAGGAAAATATAAATCACATGCATATGCATTGAGGAGGGAAATTTCTCACTAAAGTCTCATGCATCAACAAGGAAAATTGTGTTGTGCACCTATGCATCGTTAAAGGAAAATTGCATCGCACGCCTTGTACTAGTGAGGGAAAGCTATGTTGGTTGCCTATGCACCGACAAGGGAAAGTTGTGTCGCACACATGTGTTCCAATGAGGGAAATCTATGTCACGCACTTGTGCGCCAATGAGGAAAACTGTGTTGCATGCATGTGCATTGATGAGGGAAAATTTCATCTCAATCGAGGTGTTTCATATCTCTTTGAGGATGGTGCACAGAGGTTTCAAGGGCACTGCTCAACTCTTAACCAAGCATTGAATATTCACTTCTTATGTTATCCATATGCTTCATTCTTATACACAAAAAATCATAGGATATATAACCATTCTTCTCTTTATTTCAAATAACTATATTTCTCTTCATGAATCATTTAGGATTCCAAATCTAAGCAAGAACACAAAAGAAATAACTTGTATTGGAATACATTATCATTTGGAAGGAGGTGTATAATATACATTCATTATAAGGAAATTTAGTCTATGACAAACTCGACCCCCTGAACTTCATTAGTTTGGTGGGGTGTACAAAATTCTTTTGATTTCCCTCTAGTTTACCTTCTTTAAACTTAACTTAATCATTGATTTTGATCTAATGGGACAAATATTCTCCTCAAGATATTTCCAATGACTGTCACCATGCTTGATTATGAGCCCTAGAGAGAAAGATATGATCTTCTTAAGCTCTTATATTTTACCTTTGGGGTGATGTCATCAATACCATGTGGCTTCCACATGAACCACATCACACGTGTTTAATGATGTGGATGCTTCCTTTGAAAAAAGGGGTCAATGGAACCTCACATACAAGATCCTATATTTCCTAATAGTTGTGTTAAAAATCCCAATCAGATCTGGATGATTCAGGTTTTCCTTTTTATCCTGAAGCTAGAGGTCTACTATCTTTGTATAATGCTTTAACATTGAACAAAACATGCTCGGGAACCATGATGGTCCAAATATCCAGAGACCTGGGATTTTTCTGTAAGGATTACAAAAAGGACAGAGTTGGATCTAGATTCCAGATTGACCTAAGTGCTAATGCACGTGTTGTGCCACATCATCACCCATGTGCCATGCCACATCGTCACCCATGGGTCATTCCACATCAAAATAGAATCCATGATAACTTCCATGTGTCATGCCATGTCAACATACATGTTTCCTGCCACATTAGCAAGTGGCCATGTCAACATTCATCTAATCATTGATGAAATATAGGGAAAAAATCTTGCGGAAAAACAGATGGTCTATAATCCAGGGCAATTTTCTTATGAGCAGTGAGGATCAAATCTCAACCATGTGCCCAACAAATAAAACCTTGATGTGAAACCCATGAATATGGGTTAGCGACTCATGAAGGCCTGAGGAAATACAAATTTAATGGAAAACCAGATGTCAAATATGGATTGGAACCTTACTGACAGAATTGCAACCATCTAATCATCTAAGATATGTGCTAAAACCCTTTAAAATGAAAGATCAGAAATGGATGTCAAACCGATGTCACTCCTAAACAAAATTGTGCCCATATATAACCATTTCCATTCAGATATCCATAAATATGGATATCACTTTAAGAATCACAAAAGTTTGGGCCACATCCATATATTATACTAGCTCAACATGTGATGGAGCCATTCAATGGAATTGTGAAAGTCTGGATATCTAGGAATATGATATTTTCCTTACTGCAAATTTATTTTAAAATTTCAGATTCTAAATAGCCCGAATACAACTAGCTTCATTGACATCCACTCCCTAATTGGAATGGAATTATGAGTCGATTTTGTTGGTTGTGGAGCCTGATTATCTTCCGGATTCAGAGGTCTTTTATTTTCAGCCGTGTTTATACCCCATGAAGTATTTACACCCCAGAAGTATGTACACTCTTCCACAAGGGGAGTGTAGACAAGGGTTACCCCCTTTGCGGGGTTTTGGGGGGATATCCCCCTGGATGAGGGGTCTGGGGGCAAGCGGACCCCTGGCGGGGGTTCGGGGGAAGCGTCCCCCGATGGGAAAATTTTCATTGTAAATCTGAAAAATTGCCTTGTAAAAGTATATTGTAATTTCGTTGTAAATCTGGACCGTTCATTATAAGGTCATAGATCTAACGTTAGAAATTATGTTAGGGTTTTTATCCCTAGAAGGAAACCCTCTGTTATGAGGGAAATGTATTGCGGCTATGAATCATGGTGAATATTGTATTCTGAGATAGGAGACTGTGAGAGAAAGAAGAGGAAGTTATCGCAGGTTTGTTGTAGGTTGTATCCATTCATTTGATAGATAATAATAAAGGAAGGACCTGACAATTTCTCTGGTGGACGTAGCCCACACTGGGTGAACCACGTATATCTATGTCTCTATTGTATTGTGTATCATATGTATTTTATTTCTGCATTTGTTTTATTTTATTGCTCCACGGTCCTGTTTTTCTAACATATTTCTTCTCATGTATACAATGGACTCCATATTCCTCAAATTTACTAAGTCAATTCGTCGAGTTCAGAAAAATTTATAAGGTTTTGGCCCTTAAGACATTTAGATTTTTTCTCATAACCCATACAGATTCATAAATTACACAAACATAGAAATATTACAAATTAAACATACATCAAATTCAACTAAGATAAATATGCACTTATTTGTTCATAAGTTTCTATCCAAACCAACTAACCAAGGGTGTGTCAGACACCCAACCCCTAAGTAACCTTTTAAGGGATGGGGTATAAATTTTCACCTTCCTACAACTTCTTTGAGTTCCTCAAATAAGGGCACCATTGCCTTCTGCTCTCCAAGAGCTTTCTAACGACTATAAATTTGTCTAAAACTGATTTCTAAGTCAAAATTTATGGCTCCCTAAACTTCTCTTGGTACCGTTGGTCAAAGGCAACATGGCTCCACCTCATTCATACCATCCCACCTGGAACTAACTCGACCTTGGTCATCATACTTTAGTGATGACATGCCCACTGGAGGGGCAGTTGCAGGAGATATCTCCCTGTCTTCGTGAATACTGGACCTTCGACCCTCCGTCATTCTTGTACAGGTCTTCAACATCTCTAGAGACCAGAAGTCCTGAAGTCTCCTTTCGCTCCAAAATCTATGGTGGGGATCGATCCACCCTTAGATACGATGGTTGAGAATTGTCTGCACTTAACACAAGGTTTAGACTTGATAAGGGGTGGGGGTGTCACAGCTAACTCGCAACCAATCCCATGACACCACGTGGAACTATCCAGGCATGCCACATCATCATGGTGTATGTGGGTCCGTCCAATTGGAACTAGACACTACAACAAGGGAACTCCGATGCTTCGATGCTTAACGCACTCTCCTATATCCTCTAATCTCCTGGAGTTCTGAAGTTTCAAAGATTTCAGAATTACTCGTCACGTACTATGGATTTTGATTCTTCATTTTTTTTCCTGAGCACCAACATGTCAAATATCTCAAGGCCCAGAAGTATCGGAGTTTCAAATCTCCATACTCCTAGAGTAATACTTCGTCCAAGTACTTATGTTGTCCTTCCACTAGTTGATCGAACAGTTGAGAAGGGTCCCCAAAGGATCATTATATCAACGAATTACATTTCTCCTGAATACTTCCCCATGATCTAACAGTTGGCGATATTTCACCACTTCATGGATTCGCGAGTTTGAAACCCTTACCATTCTTAACCCTTCGATTCCCCGAAGGATTACCTCTCGAAGGGGTCATAAAGTGGGGATGATTTCTTGTTGTCGGTTAATGATTCCACTTATTCTATCCTTCCACTATACTTGATATAACAGTCGAGAAGGGTCCCAAAAGATCCTTAGATATACAACTCATGTTACTTCGCGACTTCAACATTCAGGGATTCTGACCATTTAACACCTTTTCACTCCCGAAGTAGGTCAACATCGAATTTGACCGTAGCGTATATCCAACAGTCAGGAAATATATCGATGTTTCTTGGATCGACGGCTCGCTTAACTTCGCGGAGAAGTTGGTCAAGGTTTAATGATAAAGAGGATCTCACGACAATGGATAGGAAACTACCAGCTGTTGGTCAATTGTCGGGTCACCATTTTGATAGGTTTTCTTCAGTGGGATTTGAATGTTCCGAGGTTCCAACATCCCGAAGTCCTGGACCTCTGAAGTCCTAAAGCCTAGAGGGCTTAGCTCCCTTTTTCATAGAGCAGAGTTCTAGGGTCATGGTCATATGGAGCTTTGACAAGCCCCTAAGGGATACACTCTCAGATCTTATCTAAGATTTGGTTAAGGCTGCATACTTGAGCCTGTGGTCACTAGGGAGAATGGTTTGAAGGAATCACCTTTCACTTTAGAATCCAAATCATGTAACAACACAATGGTAATTCTAGGGGATTGATAGGTTAGGAGTTATCCCATAGAGTCTTCCCTAGCTCCATATTTCTAGGTTTTGTCCCTAGATAGTCCCTTGAGGACTTTCCAACCAACATAGGGGTCAAAGTATTATGCTCCCAAATTCATTTAAAACTCGTTACTAACAATTCTCCTTCTCTAAACAGAGGTAGGAAGAAAACCATATACAAAATATGATATTCAATCTTTGCTTCCAATTTCCCAGGTTGTTAGGCCATCAAAGCCACAAATTATACCATTCAATCAAGGTAAAAGAATTTTCCATTTTCTATCTAAAGAAAAAAATGCATATTACAACAAAACATCCAAGACAACATAAAAACTATGAGTCACACTTATCTGAAATTGGAAATTAGTTGGCAACTGCTGAAATGGGTTTTTTTTTCCACCCAACCATAGGCACAATTTCTCTTGGAGTATTCCTCCACTGGCCACCCCCTAGCTATATCATGATGCCATGGGAGGGATTTTTCTTGATCTCAGCAAGAACATGGGACAAAGGTTAGTATCCTTTTCCCATAGGAACCTGGCAGTCTAGTTTTCCATCTACCAAGTAAGGGAGACTGCTAGTATTGTTCACTCAATCATTGTAACTCCGTTTATCAGCTTGATTAGAAAAAAATGTCCAAGCACTCATGTAACCAGAACAAATTAGTTCTCAGTTCTCTTCCTCATAACCATATAGCCTTGTGCACTCTCTCTTCTTCTCTATTGTTCCTCAGACCCATTCGTGTTTCCTCTTCCTCTTCTCTGCTCGTGATTTTTCCTTGTCTCTTGCCTTCTCCAACAAAATTTTGTGGGTCAAATCCCCCAATTCGTGGGTCAACCCAGAATCCTCTAGACAAGTACTTTTCTTCCTATGCTTCTATGGCAAGGAATTTCTGGTAGAACCCCCATTCCCTTTCATAATTGTGGGAAGATGATAGTTCAACTACCAACCTCCTCCATTAACTACAATTCTAGAAAAATGGGCAATCTAGTTTTTTCTTGAATTTTAAATTGGAAAGGGAAATTTCCTCATTATTTCCTTCTCATAGCATCATAACCTATGTAGGAAATCCCCTTCAGTAGTTGTTCAACAATTTCCCTTTTACATTAATAACATAAATATTTTCATCATAACAAGTTTGTCCATAGTATTTTAGAAAAATATAATTGTGTTTACAGGCTAGGGGAAATAGGGGTGTTACAATCGTCTGATCCCATTTAAAGGAACATTGTCCTCGGTGTTCATTGCATCTCAACAACACCAATCATGTCTTCTTATTTTACTTTCTTCAGCAATGTTGTTCCTCTTTCTTGGTCTGGTCCATTCCAGACTCTTGGCCTCTGTCACATGCCTACAATAATTTCAAGAAACAAGCATATTAATCACAATTACATGAAAACACATTTTAATGTTGTTCAGAACTCAAGAGGAAATATTCACAGATCAACACAATACTTATCTGTGCAATTTCATGGATCTGCATCTAGTTGGTTGTCTTACTAACTTGGACCATTATTTTCCTTGACATACCCATTGTGTGCATGATCCCAACTAGTAGTTTAAAATAATTATTGAAGTCTCATCTTCCTTGCGGTCACTCACCCTCCAGGCCTAGGCTCAGGCATCTTCTCCTCTACTATACAGTCCCTCTGGCGATCCATCTTTCCTTTCCAAGGATTTCTCGCACAAGAATATTTTTAGAGACTTCATCGAGTCTTACACTTGACGTGTCCCTCTAATTTTCTTTGTCGAGGCGTCCCTTTGGCCTGTGTTACAAAATAACATATTCTATGGAGATCATGCCTTATCATAGGGTTTTCATGTCACAACAATAGCTTGTTTCCATGCTTTCCATCTTGAAAACCATTCTCTGTCATTTCCTACACAAAAAAAATCATTATCACATTCAAAATCATGTCAGTTGTCCTATTAATTAAAATGCATGTATTTAAATTAATAAAACATTTTTAGATATGCCCCAACATATCTATATGCATTGTATCACATTACCCTTAAATTTTGTGAGTGCAATCACAATCAAATTTCCAGTTGTCTCTACAGTCATATTGTTATCAACATTCTCATGCCAAAAACATTTACATGTATCAGCATATCAATTTCACATCCCAAAGAAACACAATAAACAATGAGAAAGGAGTCAAGGGACTCTTCCCTTTGTCCAATCTCCTCCTACATAGTCTGGAACTTTTCATTTCAGCTGATTTATCATGGATCAACCAAGCCCGATCATTTAAACATACTTTTTTTTTTTTTTCATTTCACCAGTTGTACTTGTTTCCACAACTATTATTTTAAGGATCACAACTCTGTTAATCAATTCATAGTTTTAAAGTGAGAAAAGTACTCCTCCTTTTCTCCTTCTGCAATCTATTCCCTACTGATATCTTCTTGCTCTTTTCCTTGAGCAGTCTTGATTAGTTTCACCTTAACCTTCTTGGATAAATCAGCATGCTACAATCATCAATCTTTTTGTTCACAACAAATTATGAACCTGTGCATTCTTCACTTTACCATTTGGCCATCAGAATGGTTAATGCTCATTTTTAGTATTCCATTCATGCATTATGTTTTATAATGTAATCCAGGATCCTTATATAGATAGGCTTTCATCCAACTTCCCAATTCTCAACAATCATTAAGGTTGTGAATTTGTTCTCCTGACAACATCTTTACACAGTTCCTCCACAGGGAACTCCTTCAGCATGCAACTCTTTCATTGCACACCCATCACTATCTGGAGTGGCCTTAGCTTCATTATTTCATAGGATTACTCAAAATTCCATAAGGGATATAAACATGCATCTTTATTATGCATCCAGATTATATATCCACACATGTTCATTTTTATGCTAACTTACATTCATAATGCACTTACCCACATGCATCATCATAAGTCTATGTGTGTGTACCATAGGCATACTCTACACCTCACTTGCATATTTAATTTAAAATAATTTCACTCCTGATGGTTCACAATCATTCTAATGAAATCCTCAAAGGCATAATCATGTTGCCCTTTTATCATGACAACATAGCATCCATGCTCATTTATTCTTTCAACAATTTACTCTATCTTTTCCTGAGGAAATGGGACACATCATCCTCAAGTTATTATTCTGTCGATATAATCAGATCCTCCAACATAGGGTTAACCATGCATCCATGGCATTGCTCAGATCTGGAAAGTACACATCATGCCACACATCCTACTTGATCAAGTAGTCATATTATACCTTTAGTATACATATACTCATACATCATACATGTGCATCACTTGCAAATTTTATATCATTCATTCATATCTATTTGGTCTTAATATCAGTCTTCATACTGGGAAACCTTATAACACATTCATTCCATGCACTCAAGCATATACAAACATAGATAAATATTCAGCATGCAAGTTCATTGCTTTCACCTTTTTCCATGTCATTCACACACATGGACATTTAAAACTTCTGTATCCTTCCTCCAAGATATTGTACAACCATTCTTATGACAAGTCTCATAGGATTACTCAACTCCATGTTTTCCTCTTGATTGAGAGTTTATAGTCATTCACATGATATGCACATGGAAAGTCTCACACACATATTCATAACTATGTTTCCCTTTTCATATGACTACAACCAATAAGAAAAACACTCTTTCCTCAACTACTATAAAATTATTCAACAACCTAGAAATACCATCTAGGCAATTCCAACAGTGCCCAAGGCAACAAGACAACTTATCAAGCTTATATTCATGCCTTAAACCATTCTTGCTCAACACACCTTTTTATCAATGGAATCCTTTCCTAGAGTCCCTCTCACTAGAACTCGAGCACACCAATCCATATCTAGAAATGCCCCAACACTTCCTTTACCACATTCAGGACAAACATTTCATTAACCATTCTTCGTTATCCTCATAAGGTAATATGTAATCAACATCATTAACATTTCACATCCAATGACAAACTATAACAAGTATATATATGCATGTTATATGCATGCTCAATCTTTTCCATATGCATTTCAAGATATTCTCGTCCACCAAGCATTTCACCTATGTCTGCAGTGAAGACATATTCCATTTTCTTACCTCTTGCATAGACACACCCTTAAGTTATTAGGTATATACACTCCCTTAGCATAGCCATGATATCTTGAACTTTCCCATGTCACTTTATGTCTTTCATGAAGTTTATTCTCAGTCCATAGGACTCCTTTTTATTTTGCAAAAAGGGGATTATCCCAATAGAAGGTTTTCAGTTATGATAGGTCAAGTAAGTTGACATCACATATTTCCATAAGGCCTCTATTCATGGAAAATTATACTTACAAGGCATAATATCTTATTTAAGAAGAAATTGTGATTACCAGAGGCTTCATAACCCCACATTCGTAGGCTACCTTGCAACCTATTTAGTCCATTCTCTCCTTGGACTCAAGTATCCCGATAACAAGTTTATGCCATTCAAATCCAATTATTTTTACTAGTGTCTATCAACATAATTCCACTCCTGTAGGAGTGGCTATCATTCCATGAAA
Organism: Picea engelmannii; assembly: GCA_009831015.1. Classification (NCBI taxonomy): domain Eukaryota; kingdom Viridiplantae; phylum Streptophyta; class Pinopsida; order Pinales; family Pinaceae; genus Picea; species Picea engelmannii. Next base: position 689,477 of record ML785116.1, on the reverse strand, counting down.
AAAATGATCTGATTCTTCTACTACAATCCAACATAATTCAAACTTTTTTTGTTGAGTAAATTTTCAACAAAATTTCAATCTCCAATCCTTCTCCTCAAGGAGCTTATGCAAATAATCTCCTTGTGGCAGTAAACACTTACAACAGGCTTTTCTTATCCTTTCTAAGCTAGTATTGTGACTATTCTTCGGCCCATCTAAACTTGGTGTTTGAATCATTCTCTAATAAATAGGGTAGGGTAGGATTCCCTCCCCCTTAAAAGTTTTATAAGAAAATTTATTCGACTCTTTCATTAGCCCAAGCAGGACAAGTGGTGTTTCCTGCTCTGATACCACTCTGTCACACACCCAACCCCTACGTAAGGGATGGGGTATAAATTTTTCTCCTTCCTACATCTTCTTTGAGTTCCTTGAATAAGGGCACCATTTCCTTCTTCTCTCTGAGAGATTTCCAATGACTATAAACTTGTCCAAAACCAAGTTCTGAGTCAAAAGTTATGGCTCTCTGAACTTCTCGGGGTATAGTTGGTCAAAGGCCACGTGGCTCCACCTCATTCGTACCATCCCACCTGATACTGACTCGACCTCGTTCGTCATCCTTTAGTGATGACATGGCCACTGGAGGGGCAGTTGCAGGGGATATCTCTCGGGCTTCGTGAATACCGGGCCTTCAGCCCTCCATCATTCTTGTACATGTATCAAACATCTTCGGAGACCTGAAGTGCCAAAGTCTCCTTTCACTCAAAAATCTATGGTGGGGATCGATCCACCCTTAGATACGACGGTTGAGAATTTTCTACACTTAACACAAGGTTTATACTTGACAAGGGGTGGGGTCACACACCTAACTCAGGACCACTCCCACGATGCCACGTGGAACTATCCAGGAATACCACATCATCATGGTGTATGTGGTCCATTCCAATTGGAGTTGGATGCTACAACAAGGGAAATTTGGCACTTCGGCACTTGACACACTCTCCTATATCCTTGAATATCCTGAAGATTCCAAAATTCCTTGCCACATGCTCCATCCTTTGATGATTCGGCATTTGTCCTGTGCACCAACATGTCAAATCTCCAAGGGCCCCGAAGTCTCAAAGTTCTGAAGTTCCAAACTCCCAGAGTAAGACTTCACTAAAGTACTTATGTTGTCCTTCCATTATTTGATCGAACGGTTGGGAAGGGTCCCCAGTGGATCCTTAGATAAATGACTCACATTGCTCCCAAATTCTTACCCACGATCTAAAGGTTGGCAGGATTTTTCCACTTCAGGGATTCATGATTTCACAACCCTTACCATTCTTAACCCTTCGATTCACTGAAGGATTACCTGTCGAAGGGGTCATAAAGTGGGGATGAATTCTTTTTGTCGGTTAATGATACCACTTACTCTATCCTTCCACTATACTCAATCTAACAGTCGATAAGGGTCCCGAAGGATCCTTAGATATACGACTCATGTTACTTCATGACTTCGGCATTCAGGGATTCCGACCATTTAACACATTTTCACTCCCGGAGTAGGTCAACGCCAAATTTTACCGTAGTGTATATCAAACAGTCATGGAATATCTCGATGTTTCTTGGATCAACCACTCGTGTAATTTCATGGCCGAGAAGTTGGTCATGGCTTAACGATAAAAAAGATTTCATGGTAACGGATAGGAAACCGCAAGTTTTCATTCAACCATCCGATCACTGTTTCGACAGGTTACCTTCAGCAGGATTTGAATGTTACAAGGTTCCAACATCTCGAAGTCCCAGACCTCCGAAGTGTCAAATCCTAGAAGGCTTATCTCCCTTTTTGTGTAGAGAAGGGTTCCAGGGTCCTAGTCATATGGGGTTTTGAAAAGACCCCAAGGGATACACTCTTAGATCTTATCCTTTATTTTGTTAAGGTCGCGGACTTGAGCCTGTGGTCACTATGGATAATGGTTTGAAGGAAGCACCTTTCACTTCAAAATCCAAATTCTGTAATAGGACAACGATAATTCTAAGGGATTGACAAGTTCAGAGGTATCCCATAGAGTCTCACCCAACTCTATATGTCCATGTTTGGTCCCTAGATATTCCCTTGAGGACTTTCCAACCAACATAGGGGTCAAAGTCTTATGCTTCCAAATTCATTTAAAACTCATTACTAACAATTCTCCTTCTCTAAACAGAGGTAGGAAGAAAACCATCTACAAAATATGATATTCAATCTTTGCTTCCAATTTCCCAAACCGTTAGGCCATCAAAGCCACAAATTATACCATTCAAGCAAGGTAAAATAATTTTCCATCATCTATCTCAAGAACAAAATGCATATTACAACAAAACAACCAAGACAACATAAAAAATCAGAGTAACACTTATCTGAAATTGGAAATTAGTTGGCAACTGCTGAAAGGGGTTCCCTTTTCCACCCAACCATAGGCACAATTTCTCTTGGAGTATCCCTCCACTACCCACCCCCTAGCTAGATCATGATTCCATGAGAGGGATTCTGCTTGATCTCAACAACAAAAATGGACAAATGTTACTATCCTTTTCCCACAGGAACCCGACAGTCCAATTTTCCATCCACCAAGCAAGGGAGTCTACTAGGATTGTTCACTCAATCACTACAACTTCGTTTACCAGCTTGATTAGAAAACATTGTCCAAGAACCCCTGTAACCAAAAAAACTTAGTTCTCAGTTCTTTTCCTCATAACTAGAGAGCCTTATGTGTTGTCTCTTCTTCTTTATTGGTCCTCAGACCCATTCGTGTGTCCTCTTCCTCTTCTGTGCTCATGATTTTTCCTTGTCTCTTGCCTTCTTCAACAAGATTTTGTGGGTCAAATTCCCCAATTCATGCGTCAACCCAGAATCATCTAGATGGGTACTTTTCTTCATATGCTTCTAAAGCAAGGAATTTTTGGTACAACCCCCATTCCCTTTCATAATTGTGGGAAGATGATAGTTCAACTACCAACCTCCTCCATTAACTATAATTCTAGAAAAATGCGCAATCTGGATTTTTCTTGAATTTTAAATTGGCATGGGAAATTTATTCACTATTTCCTTCTCATAGCATCATAACATATGTAGGAAATCTCCTTCAATAGTTGTTCAACATTTTCCTTTTTGCATTAATAATGTAAATATTTTCATCATAATAGGTTTGTCCATAGTATTTTAGCAAAATATAATTATGTTTACAGGTTGGGGGAAATACATGTGTTACAAGGTGAGTGAATTCCACCAAACCATAGGCTTAGTTGCACTAGTCCTCTCTACAACCACGTGCTAGACCATGATACCACAGAAACCCCTTCCTACCTATTAGCACCATGATTTTCATAGCTAGAGTTAGAGGTTTGTCCAAAGTTTTCAAAGTCATGACATGATCTTGGGAAAATCAAGGCATTCCTAGATGCTTCATAGGTTAGGGTGAATATCGTGTAAAAGGTATTATGGTTCATCATCACCTTTCATGAGGTTAGAGAAGGAACAATCATGACACTCCATGTCATTGGTATTGCAAACTTCAAAAGAATACTCGTTGTGCAAGTTCATTGCACAAATGCTTTTGCTTTTTTCATTTGTTGTGCGTGTTGGTCCCCGGTTTTGACTATGTTCTTCGCCCATACTACTTACCATTGACCTCCAACTATATGCCAGTATCACCCCTTTTGACCTCCTTTTGATATAATCAACATCCCTTTACCACCCAAAGGGGTCACCTAAGGTATCTTTGAAATTCAAGTTATTATTATGCATTTTAATACTTTAATTTGATAAATGAGCTAATATCACTTGGGTAGGTACCATTGCTATTCTTGGCGCAGGATTCCGGTACCAGGTACCAACTCACACCGTAGCGGTACCAGTGGAGCAGTTCGAAACCGATGCATCATGGCATGCGTTATGGTTCGAAGAGGGAGATAGCAGAGTCACAGGTCCGCTGGAGCCGTTGCCACAGAGTGCTCGAGAGTGTGATGATTACTTTGGATCGATTATGCTTCAAGTGTTCACACTTCGTGACACTACGTGTCACGAAGTTGTGAAACGAGTTTTTCAGTTTCATTGCAAGATTTCTCTCGGAT
>ML785116.1:654739-674440 GCA_009831015.1 Picea engelmannii | reverse complement strand
CCTTTGAGTACTAGACTGTTTGCTTCTGTTTATGATTCCATAGGAAATGCTCAGTTTTGAGTTAGTCATCAGAATTCAAATTCTTAGAATAGGTGTGTGCTTTATTTTTAGGATAGCATTTGAATAAAGACTAGACGCTTGCCGGCACATACTGTGTATCAGCTCGAAGTATACCAACCCTGGTTTGACAATTTAGTGATTCATGACACTTAAAAGCTACAATTTAGCAGCCTGACAGTGCGCTACACAAAGGATTTCATCGCGCAAAGGATTTTGTTGCACAGAGGATTTTGCCACGCATAGGATTTCATTGCGCAAAGGATTTTTTCATGCAAAGGATTTCATCGTGAAGATGATTTTGTCACACAGAGGATTTTGTCACGTAGAGGATTTTGTCACGCAGAGGGTTTTACCGTGCAGAGGATTTCATCGTGCGGAGGATCTTGCCACGCAGAGGATTTCATCGCGCAGAGGATTTTGTCACATAGAGGATTTTTTCCTGCAGGGGATTTTGTCACGCAGAGGATTTTTCCTGCAAAGGGTTTTGTCGCACAAAGGATTTTACTGCGCACAGGCTACAATGCACATTGCGTAAATGACTTGTTTAGTGGTCAACTTCAATATCAATTTCTAACTAATTGGAGAGGAATTTTGAAAATTCCCGAGAGGTTTTTGTCAAGGACAACCCAAGTAATAAAAATGTCTCTCATATTTTCAAAAAGTGTCATATTTTGGTAGATTCTAAGGAATATTTGAGCCCTATTTTTTAGTTTACATGATTTCATGTTTGAGACATGTTTTTGCGACACGTATTCTGGTAAGATGGAGATGAATTTCAAGAAACTGATAGAGTCTTTTCTTTAAAACGAACTTACCTAAAACAACTGTTCTCATATGTTACACAACTATTACAGTTTGAGAATTATAAGTGGTGTTTTGAAGCCTATTTTTCATAATTTTTCCTCTTTAAAAGAAGGAAATCAGTTAAAACGTGTCATTTTCTATTTGTAACTATTTCTATTTTGGGAAAGGGGTTGGATTTAGAAATGGTGAGCTAGAAAGGACTTATAGTGCAGTATATTTTATGGTACAAGAGTAGAGGATAGAAGCGAGGGCCCTAGGGAAGAAGACTTTTTTATTTCTTTGAAGTTAATGCAGAAGCTTCCTCTTTCTAAAATTTGAGATTCATCATGGTGTTTATGTTCAGTATGTGTTTCTCGTATATCATTTCCATGATTATGTTTTTATGCTAGTATTGTATGAGAGTAAGTGGTAGGAATTCATCCATGTTTGATGCTCCTTTCACACTGATGATGCTTGTTACGTGTTAAAGGTTACTTTTACATAATTCATCTTCATTTGATGCTCTGTTTAGTAATTAAGTTGTGTGTCCTTTCTTCTAAATCTGCACTGGAGGTTCATTCATTGATTGATGCATGTAGTGTAGTGGGATATCTTCTCCTTTCCATATCTCATTTCATATCATTTATTTGTTGAGCATAGTAACTATTTTTCCTCAAATCTGCAGAAAGGAACCAACCAGTTGTTGACTATAAAAACATTGGAATTCATGCCTTGACTCCATTGCCCAATGGAACCTTTTCCTTGTTGGTCCTACCAACCCTTTAAAAAATAAAAAAACATGTGCTTTTGCAGAATCTGACCTATGTGCATTTATTGATGAATCCTTGGGGTTATTACCAGTCATTAGACATATGAGAGAGCCCTCTCTGGTTGTATAGGTCATAATACAATCTAAAGTTGGTTGAAATAGTTACCTTGGGGTTTTCTTTGATACAACCCAAAGAAAGTTATGAGTTCTAACACTACCCACCAAGCTAGGGTTTCCACTAACTTCTCAGATGCCTTCCTAGTTGGATTACCTCAGCACAAGGAAGTCCCTTCACTACCTCTGCAATCCCTAAGTGCCCTCCCCTCTTAGTGCCATTTTCCTTTCCAACAAGCATCAATTCAAGCATCAAAAAAATGTTATAGTTAATAACACATGCATCAAATACAAAGAAAATTATGAAACTATTATAATCAAAGCATAATCATAATATAACCTCTCTCATCTAGTGTCTTAGGTGTAGTGAATAGAAGGTTCAAACACCCCTTCCAATCCATTCCCACATATGGATACTACACAAGATCAAGGATCTTATTATCCTTAATATCTAACATAGAAATGACATCCTCACCCACTGTGTTAACAATAACTTTGAATGGCCTGTCTTGGGAAACATCTAGTCTCACATGTGCATATAAACATCAGTCATCTTCCTAGGAGGGTGGTGGTCAAATGATGGTTGAGTCACTAGAAACCTATCAAAAAATAAACAAAATAGCTCTAAAGAAAAGGGGAAGAGTTGCTTCCCCTCCAACACACTACAATATCTATCTAAAGAAATACAAAATTATTGTAGTAAAATAGTAAAACGCCTTATTAATATGGGTCATTGAACAAATCTGTCTATTTCATACTTCATAGGGAAACTAATGCACTTCCCATTAGTATTATGGTGTGTTCGTGTGGTGATTATAATCCACAAGAACCTAACCTCCTCAACTCCAAAAGAATGTAAGCATCATTGTCCCCCAACAATCTATAAGTCACTAGGATCAGTAATAATTGGACTAACATATTATTGGACATATGCCAATTGACTCTTTCTTGCAATAGTAAGAAACCCATACGGGAAATGGGGAAAATATGCCCCCTCCTAGGTAGGCCAACGATGAAATAAATGTCCTCCTTTATGGGTTGGTACCACAAATCAAGCCCAACCCCAAATGTTCATCTACCATGATCCCAACGATGGATCAACTAAAACAATAACTCAATTTTCCCCTTAAGGGAATTATCCTCCTCAAAAAACTTGAATAGGCCAACATCCCTCAAAAGGAAAAGGAGGTGAGTCTCAACAGTAATCGAATGAGGAAACAAATCCTTCTCCCTTTCCTAGAACTCTTAAACATGCATGCATGAAGTTATACATATTGACTTGTTGATGTTATCTCCATGTTTGATTGACATACATACCTCATTAAGATATAGTATATACAATCTAAGCTATATTACCATTCATAATTATATTCATTCAATATTGAATTTTAAATTTGGTGCTTTAAAAATGATTAAAACACCCAAGTGCACCTTTTTCTCACACCACATACTTTGCAATGTTATACACTTCTACACAAACAAATACAGGTGCACTCCTATGAATAAACACATTGTAAAGTCATTATTTCTAGTCCATGTCAATGCACCATGAGAGTGAGGCATGTGCCCCGCCAATGGTGTGCTAAGTATTTCTGATACTATGTAGTCATTGATTTCCCTATCTTATGTGTTGTGTAGGTATAACTATCTTATGTTTATCAACGGGCATTAAATAATCCCTAACACCAAACAACAATGCTATTATTCCATGCCAGTAAACTGCATATCGTAGGCACATAAAAAATTGTCAATTTGACGCACCAATGTAAGAGGGTAGAATTGTTGATACTTTGTTGATTCATCTAGCCACACACCAACATCATAAGGCGCACCTACATATGTTTCACGGTGTATGTGAATATTGTTCCCTGATAACAGTACTCCATAACACCCCTTACCACACTAAATAGCACAAGAAATGCATGTGCCAACCATTTAGCAAGTGCCATAATGTAACTGTTAGATAGACTCTTTTACAAAATTCAAGTTTTTTTACTTAACCCAAAAGTGGCATGCCTTGTATCAAGATGCACATATGCAGTTGTATATTTAGTGTGCACCACATGGAAATTGTTTTAAAAATAACTTTTTTTACAAAATTCAGGCATGGTTTGGTATTTTTTTATTTAACCCTACTATGGTGCACCTTGTACCATGACACACTAATGTGTTTATAGCTTTAGTAAACACCATGGACTATTTTTGTAAAATAGACTTTTGAACAAAATTCAAAACCTAATGCAATGTGCCTTGTATCAAGATGCATCAATGCATTTATATGTTTAGTGCACATTGTGGGGAAATTTAAAATAAAATTGTGTTTTACAAAATTCCAGCATGGAAGTCCACCTTTTGAATTGTTATTTACAATGCATTTAGATATATAAGCACACCAATGTGTGTTATCATAAATCACCCATGTCCCTGACTATTTTTAGGCACATGGAATAGAAAACTTTTGCTAAAACCTCTATTTGTGCACCTCCGCTAAAAGCAAAATAGGGAGAAGTGCTTCCACAAAAGCCTATTTTACTTATAGTGTATATATTTTTGCAAGCATCATTTAATTGGAAACATCATATTACTAAGATTCTATAGGAAATGAAGACACTATGAAGTGGGAGAAAGCAAATTTAAAGAGAAAAAACAATGGGAAATTTGTTTAATTTATTTACGTCCATGTATGCAATGCATTTGGAAATAAGCAATGGACACGCCATCCCTAATTATTGAAATGACAATAGTCAAAAGACAAGAGAAAGAAATGGCAAAGGATTTTTAAAAACCATAAAATGTACGTGCATTATCATACATTATGTGAAGTAGCATAGCGTATAGTGGCAATGGTTTTGAATACTAAGCACATTGGTGTTGGAAAGGCATGTATATATTGTATGAACTTTGAAGACTACCAACAGAATAGAGATTCATTCTATTGTTGTCAATGGTTGCTCTTAGACATACACTACCATATACAAAAGAAAGATAAGAAACACCATAGCTTAGCTTAGACTTGTACCATAGCTTGGCTTAGACTCTCGATACAATAGTAAAATATTTTTTGATTTTAAAATAAAAGAAGCACCATAGTATTTTGGAGGAAATTAAAAATTAAGAAGTGTAATAAAATACATCTACCAAAACCACACAATCCAAATTTGTAATGAAAAAAATCCGATTTTCTATTCAAAGCTACAACCACGCAAATATTAATTTTAATCTATGTCATAAAAAGTTGTTTAATAATATATTTTTTTTAAATAGCTTTTATATATTTTTATTTTATTGCATCAATATAATATATTAATATATTAAGTTGACTTCACACACATACTACATAGTTTTCAATTTAATTTGTTTTAACTACTATTATATATATATATATATATATATATATATATATATATATATATATATATATATATATATATATATATATATATATATATATATATATATATATATCCCATGAATGTTATATTATGTTTCACATCTCTTAAGGTTTAGAAAGAAACTTTAAATCAATAATGTCAACATACAACATGATGTATTTTTCTATATGAAATGATACAATGTTATCAATTTAATTTGTTTTAATTATTTGTTATATTATGTTTCACATCTCTTTCATATTGAGTTTTAGAAAGAAACTTTAAATACACTAATGTCAACATGCAGATGGAGATGATTTACATGATGTATTTTTCAAAATGAAACGTATGATGTATTTTTCTTTATGAAATGCAAAGAACATAATGTGACATTTTCATTACTTTCTAAAATTTCTATAAATCAATGTTGTTGGAGAGGGTTCCTAAAATAAATCAATGTTGGAGAGGGTTCGTAATGATGAGTTGGATTTCATCACTACCTATTGCATGTGATAAGTATTCTCTTCTGAAAAATATTTGGGTTTATAAGATTGTAACTTTTTATAAATAATGAAATATAATGTGACATTTTCATTACTTTCTAAAATTTGTATAAATCAATGTTGTTGAAGAGGGTTTCTAATGATGAGTTGGATTTGCTTACTACCTATTGCATGTGTTAAGTATTATTTTGACTAAAATACTTGGGTTTATAAAATTGTAACTTTTTTATAAATAATGAAATATAATGAAACAATACGTACATATTTCAACTTTTTAGATCCACAACTTTTTATGAGAATTTTTAAATATAACTTAAGTTTTTTAAAAGTTTGGGAAAGAATAATCAGAAAATCTTTAAATACAACTTAAGTTTCTTAAGAGTTTGGGAAAAAATAATGAATAATCAGAAAATCTTTAAATACAACTTAAGTTTCTTAAAAGTTTGGGAAAGAATAATCAGTTGCAATAGAAACAAAGAATAATCAGTTGCAATAGAAACAACTAGAACATTCATATAACCATAAGTAATAATATGAGAAAAAAAATGATGTTTCAGGATAGCCAACTTCCATAAAATAGTTGGCACTTAAGAGAAATTGTGCACCTTGATAATATAAATATAATATATATACCAGTTTATATAAATACATCAATTTTAAAGAACATTTACATTATTGTCATAATAAAGTAAGGTTGGTGTTATATGTAGTTATAATGCATGTGAGAGGCTTAGTTTTTCATTCATTATTCATTTGTATTATACTTATTTGTTGATGTGGAAGAGGCTTAACTCCTCATATACTATCTATTTACACATGGGATATAAATACATCAATTTTGAAGAACATTGACATTATTATCATAATAAGGTTGGTGTTATATGTAGTTATAGTGCATGTGAGGCTTAGTTTGTCATTCCTTATTCATTTGTATTATACATAATTGTTGATGTGGAAGAAGCTTAACTCCTCATATACTTTCCATCTACACATGGGATTTTCCATGGAAAGTTATAATACTTAGGTAATTTTGGATTTCATGAAGCAATGAATTTAGAGTTTTAAAAAATTAATAATTAGATGATGACATTATTGTATGTTATGACTTATAAGATATCACATTTGTTCAATTGGATTAATATTTCAAAAAATTCCCCAAATGGGATGCCACGTTGATAGCATACAGAACATTGTATTAAAGACGTCTGTCACCGCCCTCATTATCATTTTTCGTATGGAGGGTAGCATTCAAAGCGCTTTCGAGCAGGCTCGATAGTTCCCTCGTGTAGGTTTAATGGAGCCTTTAGTGTGCCATGGTTGGTGGACGACGATGGGTACGGGAGGCATGCGCAAGGTCACTTTAGCTCCCTTGGCGCCTCTCCACTTCCTCTGGGTATGTTATGGTTCCTCCCACTCATCTCAGCTATTGCATTTAGGCTTTGCCCCTATCATTCTCCTCACTCTGCGTTTCTCAAGCCGCTTCCAGTCTGGTTTTCCCTCACCTCTATGACTCGGGACCATGGTAAGCCTAAGAGAGGGAATTCCTGGTATAGCTATGCATCCAGGAAACATTGCATTCACAGGCTTTCTCAGGATTCTTCAACCTCTTTGATTTTTTGAGATAGGGAGACAAAACTGCCTCCAATGGCCTTTGTAAAGGAGGAAATTTTGGAAGAGCCAATTATGGGTCTTTCAGACTCCCTCCTCTACACAGTTCTAGATCCCCATGACCCGCCTAGTACCAGTCACTTTTCCCCTGCGACAACATGTGTTGTGGAAAGAGTGACTTGCATAATTCAGGAAGAGATTATGTCGGTCGACTGCCCATTAGAGCCTCCACCAACCTTCTCATCTCTGGTCTGAGACTCACAATCCACTTGCCTCCTTGTGCTAGAGAATATAGAGCTCATCTTCGATATGCGAAGGGACATGCAAGAACAACTTCACGGGCATACATTACTCTGCAGCCGACTCGACATTCTGTATGAAGCTCTCTCGAGCTCACAAAGCTAGCAACGATGCCCAACATGTGTACGATTGTATGTCTTCAGTCCTCAAGGCGGAACTCAGGGTAGCATGAGTTTTAATGGTTCATTTGATGTTTAATCCTTTTCTTTCATCTCTATGCACTTCTTTTGCAAAGAAACAATGAATTTTCCATACTCCTGTTCAGGATTCTCTCTGCATGTCCAAGCAGTTCAGACACTACATTACCCTGCCACCTGTTCTGATTTCCAAATGTTTGGCGGGACGAGTGGTGATCATTTTGTCATGATAAAGCTAGAACATGAGGTCGCCATCTGTTTTGGTTTCCACTTGTCTGGCGGAACAGGTGGCAGACCTCCATAAATGGCTTTGTTTTGTATAATTACAACAATGTTTTGAGGAATTAAATCTTTTTATTTACAAAAAAAAAATATTTCAAAAAATTGATTAATTGGATGATGTCATTTTTATTATTAAACAAATGTTAATATATGTTATATTATTAATAAGATATGTTAGAGTTGTTTTTTTTTGTAACAAAAGCCAGAGAAAATTTATATTAAAAGAGTTGTGAATAATCGCAAGAGAAGTACAAAAATTGATTTGTAGGACCTGTAATTACAAAAATTGTCTCCCTGTAGGCTCCCAGTGGGTATGTGGTGAGCGGAGGAAAGACTTTATGCTATTCTAAAGCCGACCAAAGCTTTTACAGTAAAGAGCATACAGTAAGAGATTAACAAAAAAATTGTTAAACAGAGCATACACTTAAATATTGTTCGCGTCTAGTGCTGGAGGTTCTCCTTTTGTTGATAGCCTCATATTTAGGTCCAGTCACAGTCAAGGTCCAAGAGAAGAGGCTGCAGAAGAAGCTGGGGAAGTCGAACGTGAAATAGGTCCAGCCCCAAACTAAAGAATTGTTATCTGTTGCCTTAGTGCCTCGCACTCGTCTTTTGTATGTTGAATCTATACCCGGTGTTGGATGGTGAGTTTCGTTATGGATAGGGCTTGAGTTGAGAGGGCTCTGAGCTGAATTTGCATATTTTTCACCATATTAACCAATTCCTCATGCTCTTCCATTGAGATGGCGCGCTAGCTACCTGTATTCCTTCTCATTTTGTTGGGATTGCTATTGTTGCCTGTCTGAATTATGCAAGAATCGATATCTGCGATCGGAGGAAGGATAGATTTCTCTCTCTTCTTCTGAGTATGAAATAGGCCCATGTAAGGCACCATTATTTTTCTGATATGTTCCATCATCTGTGCCAGATTCATAGGACGATTTCATTTTCCCATTTTTGGATGGACACACGAGTTGCTATCATGCCCTCTGTTGATCCTGGTATTTCTTACATTGCACGAATTAAATGAATAGTACTCCCATGGAGTCATGCTGAGTGAATTTGTCCCCCTCCAGGTCTTGTTATTGCAGTCTGAAGCAGCCCGAAGAGTGCCAAAGTGACTTCCCAAGCCAGGGGAGATGGAGAGTGTGTAAAGAGTGGCACGCGTTGAGGTGAAGGAGGGAAGGTCAGGGTGGCGATAGGTGAGGTAAAGTAGCGTGAGGGCCCGGATCCAAGAACCAAGTGTCGAAGTGTTGTGACATGAAGGGTTCATGCTGGTGGCCAAGTTCATGGTCCAAGTGTCAATCTGAGCGATCAGGTGAGATGGACGTCAATTGTCGAGTGCTTGCCGGATGGGTGATAGGGTCATGGAATGGGCCTTAGTTGCATGAGTCCATTGACAACCAACAAACCCGGCTCCAGAGTGGTTGCCAGATTCGCTTGAGAATCAACCATTTGATTATTGCGTTTAAGAACATGAAAAAATGAAACATTGTAGAAGTGTTTGATAATTGTCGAGATTCGATGAAATATGGCATTTAAGTGGATATTCGGGGGGTGGGAGCCTTTGCGGGCATGATTTATGATTATCTTAGAATCACCAATGAACGAAAGGGAGTGGATGTTCATATTTTTGGTGAGGAGAAGGCCTTGATACAAAAGCGTAAGCTTTGGCTTGGTTATTGGATGTAATTCAAAGGCTCCAGTGGAAGGTGAGTGCTTGATTTCCTCGTGGGCTAATGATGACCCCTCCCGCTCCTGCCACCCCGTTAAAAAAAGGTGAACGGGCTTGGCCTAGTAACGTTTAATTCCACAGCTAGACCACATCCTTGCTTGGGTTTGATCACAAGACTTGACCTTTGTTGCAAGAACGACTTTACCATCCAGCCGTCTCCGCCGACCTTAAAAATTAAAAATTAAAAAAAATAAAAGGTGAATGGGATTGTCCCAGTAACGTTTAGTTCTGCAACTAGACCATGTCCTTTCTCGGGTTTGAGCACAAGACTTGACCTTCATTGCAAGAATGACTTTACCTTACAGTGGCCTCCGCTGACCTTTAAGGTGAACGGGCTTGGCCCAATAACGTTTAATTGCGCAGCTAGACCACGTCCTTCCTCGGGTTTGAGCACAAGACTTGACCTTCGTTGCAAGAACGAATTTACCATCCAGCCACCTCTGTCGACCTTAAGATATGTTAGAGTTGTTAATATATGTTATAGTATTAATAAGATATGTTAGCGTTGAATGGATTTTATTATGGAGGTTTGTCAATGCGTATGATGTACGAATGGAAAGTAGAAATTATGCGGCTTTAATGCACTATTGGATGCTAACAAATCACATAGGTGCATGTATCTACCATTCCATGCATCATTTTTTTTAAATTCCATAAATCTCCTTGGTGTTTGTGCAAATACCTAGTTCCTACATTAAATCATTTTTTAAATATCATTTATAATCAACTTCTTACAAGATCGTATTCATTATTTTTGTTTCCTACTTACCTCAAGCGGTTAAAAAACTTAGTGTTCATGATAAAGTGTATATTGTTATGTGCAAAAGGTCATAATTCAAACATCTAACATGAAATTACTTGAATGGATTTGTGGTACCCTTTAGAACCATAATACCATGCATCATACACCTCTTAAAAATTAATGCAAGAATAATAAGAAAATAGATTTAAATGATTTTGATTTTGATTTAAATATAGTTAATCTTTCATTTACTTGCATGAAGATATAAAAGAAAAAATGAAAAAAATTGGTGTTAGCTCAAGTGATCATTTATATGTTTATGATAAAAATTACATATGAAAGATGAAGATTTTTCCATTATTTTTTTTCAAGAAGAGTGGATTTTTTCCTCTCTTAATACAAAACAATATGCTTTTGATATTTCCTATTAATCTCATAATATTTTTGAGACAAAAATCTTAAATATTATAAATAGTAAATTGGAGAAGATATCATTTAACAACTATTTTGCTTGAAATTCTTATATAATTCTTGTATATTACATCAAAATGACTTTGCCAAGTGAACAATATTTTGTCTTCTTCATCGTATTCAAGGTATATCCTTTCTACTTTTTTTTGTTTTGTGGTTAAAAAACTTAGTGGTAACATGAAATTCCTTGAATGGATTTGTGGTGCCCTTTAGAACTATAATACCATACATCATACACCTCTTAAAAACTAATGCAAGAATAATAAGAAAATAGATTTAAATGATTTTGATTTAAGTATAGTTAATCTTCTATTTACTGAAGAAATAAAGGAAAAAATGAAAAAAAATTGTTGTTAGTTCAACTGACCATTTATATGTTTACGATAAAAAATTACATATGGGAGATGAACGTTTTTCTTTATGATAAAAATTACAGATGGAAGATGAACATTTTTCTATTATTTTTTTTCAAGAAGAGTGGATTTTTCCATGTCATAATACAAAACGATATGCTTTTGATATTTCATGTTAATCTCATAATATTTTTGAGAAAAAAATCTTAATATTATAAATATTAAATTGGAGAAGATATTATTTAACAACGTTTTTGCTTGAAATTCTTATATGATTCTTGTATATTACATCAAAATGACTTTTCCATGTGAATGATATTTTGTCTTCTTCGTCCCACAACATAAAAATGCAATAATTTGTACTATGTCAACTCATATAGTGAACACATAGGGGCCATAGTGAGAAACAGTACAAACCAAAAGGATTAGCATGTTTTTGTCTAATAATTCTTTTAAGATTTTATGGCGATCTATTTTCTAGATTTGCAACCACTAATCCACTTATTCAATGTTTGAAATATCATATTCAAGGTATATCCTTTCTACTTCTTTTGTTTTGCGGTTAAAAAACTTAATGGTAACATGAAATTCCTTGAATGGATTTGTGGTACCCTTTAGAACCATAATACCATGTGTCATACACCTCTTAAAAGCTAATGCAAGAATAATAAGAAAATATATTTTGAATTATTTTGATTTTGATTTAAGTATAGTTAATTATTTTCCATTTTTTTTGCATGAAGAAATAAAGGAAAAAATGAAAAAAATTGTTGTTAGCTCAAGTGATCATTTATATGTTTATGATCAAAATTACATATGGGAGATGAACATTTTTCCTTATGATAAAAAATACATATATGAGATGAACATTTTTCCATTATTTTTTTTAAGAAGAGTGGATTTTTTCTTATCATGATACAAAACAATATGGTTTTGATATTTCCTATTAATTTCATAATATTTTTGAGAAAAAATTCTTAAATATGATAAATATTAAATTGGAGAATATTTACTATTAATCTCATAATATTTTTGAGAAAAAAATCTTAAATATTATAAATATTAAATTGGAGAAGATATTATTTGACAACTTTTTTGCTTGAAATTCTTATATGATTCTTGTATATTACATCAAAATGAATTTGTCAAGTGAACGTTATTTTGTCTTCTTCATCCCACAACATAAAAATGCAATAATTTGTACTATGTCAACTCATATAGTGAGCACATAGAGGCCATAGTGAGAACAAAGCAAACCAAAAGGATTATCATAATTTTATCTAATAATTCTTTTAAGATTTTATGACAATCTGTTTTCTAGATTTGCAACCACTAATCCACTTATTCAATGTTTGAAATATCATATTCAATACATATCCTTTCTACTTATTTTGTTTTACAATTACATACAAGAGCAAATTACACATATAGACATTGGAAGGTAGTTAGATAATAGAAAATTGATTTAACAAGATTGTTACTTATTGCATAACATAAAGTGAAAGGAATTGCACTCTTTATATTTATATGAAATGGTAGTTAGTTAATAGAAAAATGATTTAACAAGATTGTTACTTATTGCATAACATAAAGTGAAAGGAATTGCACTATTTACATTTATATGAAATGGGTTTGAAGTAAAGCAAATTGCTCTTGATATGACATTATAAATCATAATTCTTATTTGTTTGTCCATTATATGATGACTTCCCCCTTCATTATCATATATCAAATCAAATATCAAAGATCTTAAGCACCGAGAGGGATTCTAAAGAAATCTCAACATGAATTCATCACTGCTTAAAAAATTAAGTTAAGATGGATTTATGTTGGTTTATTTTATTATTATTATTATTGTCTTTTTTTAGTTTATGATTATTATGGTTGGCTTTCTAAATTATTGTTATGGTTCTTTCTTTTTCACTTTTACAAAGTAATTTTTTTCATTTTAGTTTATTGGTGTCATGGGTGTGACACATCGACAGTAGATGCATCAACATTGATGTCATGTTTTTGAAATGGAACATTGATGACCACAAATCTAAACTAACAACAAGTGAACAAACAACATAAACTAACAACAAGCAAACAAGCAATCAAAATAACATCTATCTTGGAAACAAAAGAAAAGGTTTCGATGTGGTTGTATCTTCTTTTGGAGAGAATCCTTAAGCGACCAAATGACCTTAATGGTTCTCAATATTTCCATCCAAAGAGAAAATGATTTTGTAAATCTATTTACATCATGGTAAAAACATTAATCCTTAGTGGAAGAGGTATCAACTCCAAAATATGAATTTTCATGAATGAGTTGTATTATATGTCATATCATCTTCCCACTCTCACTTACCACAATCGTTTTCATAGGACCAAGGATCACATGATGATCATCAACAAAAAACAAAATGAATTTATCGTGTTTCTTCTAAGCGCAAGTCTTCCAAGTATCTAAAGCATCACAAGATCAAAACCTATTTCCTAAAGAATTTTGAATCCTACTTGGGACTCAAGCCAAACCAATATAAAAATATTAAGTGTACAAGGAGCAACTTAAAGAAACCCAACAAATATTTACCTCATCATCAAAATCTATAAACATCAAAACTAAGAAACGATGGAATATCAATACGAAAAACATAAGCAAAATCAAATAATGAAAGAGAAATTGAACCAATGTCATCATTTCCACTCATTATTTCTTTAGCATATAAACCATATAAAAAAAATGCCAATAATTCCAATTGTCAAATATATATCAATCACTCTTTCATTCTAATTTCTTCATCTTCTCATCCAAAATAAAAGATTAACTTTTGCTTATGACCATTCTTAGCCTCTTCCTATCAAACCAAAAACTCTTATCAAATATATATCAATGAAGTGAGCCACCATTTGCTTATGACCAGCGTTTATAGTCCAGCGGTTACAGCGAGAGCAGTTGTAGTCAAACTGCTAGAGTAATTACCTGCTAGCCTCTTCTTGTTAGCCACTTACAGCAAGGCGTTTGTAGTCCAACGGTTAGGTTAATTGCCTTCCAAGCAATAGACCCGGGTTCGACTCCCGGCAGACGCACCTCCATTTAAATTATTTGCTTAGAGGATTTCGGATTTCTCGATTTAAAACGAAGAAGATCTCCGCAATGTTGTTTAAACATCGCCCTATAAAACAATTTAATTTCCGTTGCCGCTCTCTCGGGTGAGAGCCGAGTATCCTAACCAACGGAGTGGACATTGATAGGTGTGTGGACGTCTTTCTTGAAGTTTTATGAAGCAAGTGGATACACGAAGAGTTGGTCATCTACATTGAGTCACTTTGAAAGAACACTCAGAAGACCAACTCTAAAGAAAGGTCCAATTTGAAAGATTTCACTTTGGGCTACTTTAGACCAATTATAAAGGTACTTTGGGCTACTTTAGAATCATAATCCTTGGTCCAATTTGAAAAAATTATCATTGAGTGAGTTTGGGAACCTCCAAGTTCTCAATCTTCGAGATTGTAGGGGATCTCTTGGTGACCCAATTCAAAAAAATATTTAGAAAAGGCAAAGTGAAGAATTACTTCAATAGCTATTGTTTGTGTGGACATGGACATTCACCAGGTTTACGGGATTTTATCATGATTGAGGCAGGTGAAAATCATTTCATGCAAACCTTGGACTATAAGAATGTAGCATATGGATACACCCATTGTTTCTCATATGGCCTCCTAAAACTCCCTACTCCAATAATAAAATTGATACTCCAATAATAAAATTGATATGGATGGGGGAACACATTTAGTTATGAGCCCATACAATTTTGGTATGGAAATGCTTAGGTCTTAGGTTGGGAAATGCAAGTGAAAACTCAACATAGAGGAAACATGCTTAGAAGGATGATCAAAGGCCATACAATTTTAGTGTGGAAATGCTTAGGTCTTAGGAGCCCATACAATTTTAGTGTGGAAATTCTTAGATCTTAGGTTGGGAAATGCAAGAGAAAACTAAGCATAGAGGAAACATACTTAGAAGGATAATCAAAGGCCCAAGTAGATGCATAGATTATATAGGTGAACAAACAACTCATTCACTGAATATCTGAACTAGAGGATAAAATCACAAATTCTATAAGTATGAGTTTGAATCCATTACCTTCTACAAATGTACCTCAACAACAAAATGGGGTTTCCAATCTGAATTTGGAGGAGACATGGCGACCCTTACACCCCACAAAAATCATAGTGGAATATATCATCGACCCACAAAAATCATAGTGGAATGTATCATCGAGGAGGAGGCTCAAGCTACACCCTTTAAGCCAATGGGCACAAGTGGCTCCCTTGCAATTCCATCCACTACTAAGAGGTATTTAACAAGATACTAGGATTGAGAGGCTACACAATAGTTAGGAGTTTTGGAATTTGTGGCTACAACCACCCCATTGGAAACAATGGAAAAAATAACGCACCTATCACATGCTAATCAAGATGCATAGCAAGAAGTACTCTTAGGTTGTCAACTTGCTATCCCTGGGGCCTTTAGTAGAGAAGTCCCAAAAAGTGTGACCCAATGATCATTATCTCACATAATACAAGGGGTATTGGGATGGACTTGAAGCACTGATCTCTTAGAAGGCTAATTTATAAAAACAAGATGAGCATTTTGTTATTTCAAGAGACTATGTGCTCTTAACTTGAAGCAAAGAAGCACTTGAAAATATGTCTCCCATACTAGTCTTTCATTGCAATAAGCTTGATGGGTAAATAAGGAGGGATATATTTTGGATGGGCCTATACATTGGACCTACCTACTTCGGTAATCTCCCCTCACTATATAATATTGAATATGATATCTCATGCCCTGAATATGGAAGTGGATGTACTCAATACATATGTGTTAACACAGAACATGAAGGAATCTTGGTATAACCTAGAGATTTCAAGCATTTTGAGTGTTACAGATGAATTTAGTCACTCTTATCCTTTGAGTAGAGCTAAGCCACCCTAACACTTTCACAAGTAGTTGGAGATCCTTTGGATAATTTTTTAAGTTTTTTTCCTTATGCTCTCTTCCTACAACAGTGAAACCTGTAAGAATTTTTTTGTGTTTCCATGTTGCTAGTTAGTATCCTACAAGTGCATGCAAGTTGGTAGTTAGCATCCCTCGAGTGTTGTAATGTCCCCCACCTCTTGATGAAGAGGTCCGGAGAGACTTAGTAGTCTAGCTATCCCCACTAGACTATAGTCTCAAAAATTTTGGGGATAAAGTCAACTAGAAGACACTTCCTAAACATAACCTTCTATTATTGAGTTGACTTTGTGTGAAAAAGGGTAACTCAATGAAAGAAAAGAAAACGTGAGTTAAAGTTAAGAGTTAACCCTAGGGGTTAACTAACTCAACAGATGAATAGACTTGAGCTATAAAAGAAAGGGAAGGGCACACTTCTAAGGCATTATGGATTATTATCTTATTTTGCATTGGAGCTCTTGAGCACAAGCAGTTTTGAGAGTTTTGAGTCTAAAACCCTAGAGATCAACTCGGTGGTGAAAGATTCCATCTTCCTTGATCCAGACTTGGTCCCGAAGGTGAAATAATCCTCCCACACCATTCTAAAGTGTTGCAGGGGTATGATCTAGTGGAAAAGGCAAGATAGTGCGCAACCTAGGGGGTTTCCAGCTAGGGGGGGCACACCACCTTGAGGAGTTTGGCTCGATCTGAAGAAAGGGGGGAGCTTCTTGACAAAGGAGCATATGGGTTTTCTTCGTATGGTCCCTAGCATTATTTCTAGTCTATTCCGGAGGAGGTTATCCTAGAAGTTTATTTTATGGAGCTTGGCACGACTTGGAGGAGAGAGGGGCACATTGCAAGAAGTGGTTTTCCTTGTTTACTGGCCCATATCTTCATAGATTATCTTGAGATTTCATCAGCTTGTTCGTATTGGCCCGATCTATCATTTTGAAGATTTTGGTGGCAGTTGGAGGCTCCTATGTTGGGTATGTGTTATATTCTTTGCACGAGTAGTAGTGTCACCTACCTCGAGAAACGTGACACCTACCTCGGGAAATGTGTCATGTATTTAGGTGGTTTTTTGGCACATGGTTTTTGCCGATGGTTTTCTATTTCCAGTTAAGGAATTAGGGTTTTGGACTAATCCAAGTCATTGAGTTAGGGTTTTGGATGCTTCTAGCTCCTATATGTATATTGTATTGTAAACAATGTAACACAATGAATGAATATAGAATATGTTGGTTTTCCCGGTTTGGGTTTCCAGGGGAAAAATCTTTGTGTAATGTTTGTATTTGCCATTGTATCTTTTCTATTCTTTTCTGAATCTCTGTTTGCAGTAGATATTGTACAAGGTTAGGATTTACATATGGTATCATAGCTTTATTGGCTTCAGGGGGACGCCTTTGCGGTCAAGGGTTTGGCTTGGGACTATGATAAGCCTTGTTACAGTGGGAGATCTGCGGTATTGTTTTTCAGGTGAAAAGAAATGGCAAGCAATTCGAAGATGGAGATCGAGAAGTTTAATGGGAAAAGCTTTGATTGTGGAAGCTCAAGATGGAAGATCTTTTGGTGGACAGAAATCAGTGGATCACGGTAGATCCAGGTACTGCACCTATAGGAACTTCTGCAGATGACTGGAAAAAGATGGATCGGAAGGCAAAGAGCACAATCCGACAGTGTCTCTCCGACTCAGTATTACTGAATGTGTCAGAGGAAGCTACAACCAAGGATTTATGGGAAAAGTTGGGGAAGTTGTATCAGTATAAGTCCCTGGTAAATAAACTATTCTTGAGAAAGAAGTTGTATAACTTGAGGATGAGAGATGGAGACTCAGTGGCAGACCATGTGAATGCCTTCAATACTGTTGTAAGTCAGTTAGTATCTATTGAGATTAAAATTTCAGATGAAGATAAATGTATCAGTTTGTTGTGTTCTTTACCAGACTCGTGGGATAGTCTGGTTGTGGCCATAGGTAGTAATACAACTTCTTTGAAGTTTGAAGAACTGGTCTCATCCTTGTTGTCGGAGGAGATGAGACGGAAGAATATGGAAGGAAATAGCACAGACTCATTATTTGCAAGAGGATGTTCCCAGGAAAGAAATAGATCTAATTTCTCAAGTGGGAGATCTAAGTCTAAGGGTAGATCTAAATCTCTCGGAAAGTTTGTAAGGGTATGTTGGAGGTGTGGAAAAGAAGGGCACAACAAGAAGTAGTGTAGATCCAAAGTTGAGAAAAAGAAGGGATCTGAAGAATCTTCTTCTATAGAAGAAAATACCTCCAAGGAAGAAGGAGGGGATGTGTAATTGGCCTCTTCAAGCACACATGCAGATCATGAGGCATGGTTGATTGACTCTGGTGCATCCTTTCATATGACTCCCCACAGGGAGTGGTCCTGCGAATATGAAAAGTATGATGGAGGTAATGTTTTCTTAGGTAATGATTCGACAACCAGAATCATAAGAAGAGGAAGGGTCAAGTTGAGGCTCATAGATGGAATAATGAGAACACTGCCTGGTGTTCTGCACATCCCAGGTGTGGCTAGAAATTTGATTTCCGTAAGAAAAATGGAAGATGCAGGGGTAAAAACAATTTTTGAAAAGGGAACTTGCAGGATGGTTCGAGGAGAAATGGTGTTGATGAAGGGAGTTCGGTTTGGAACTCTGTATAAGCTACTAGGAAGCACTATTAGTGATGGGTGTAATAGCTCCATTGTTCCTGATATTGGAGTTGAAGAAGAAAAAACTCCTACAGTCTCTGGAGAAAAGGTTATGGTGTGGCATCAAAGACTGGGGCATATCGGAGAGAAGGGTCTTCGACTACTACACGGTAAAGGTATGGTTGAAGGTATGTCTAACTGCTCTCTGGATTTTGATTTCTGTGAACATTGTTTATATGGGAAGCAGAATCAGGTAAGATTCCCCTCTGGTGCAACGAGGGAAGAAGGAATTTTACAACTAGTTCACAGTGATGTTTTTGGACATGTGTCAGTCCCATCATTGGGAAAATCTATGTACTATGTCTCATTTATAGATTACTTCTCAAGGAAAACTTGGATATATTTCCGCAAGAAGAAATCTGAAGTCTTTGACAGGTTTAAAGAGTTTAAGGCTCTTGTTGAGAATCAAATAGAGAAAAGAATTAAGGTGTTGAGGACAGATAATGGCAAAGAGTTTTGCAGAAATGAATTTGAAGAATTCTGTAAGAAGTGTGGTATAGCAAGGCAAAAGACTACTCCATATACACCTCATCAGAATGGAGTTGTAGAAAGGATGAATAGGACGTTGTTGGAAAAAGCAAGGTGCCTGCTCAGTGGTGCTGGTTTAGGGCAAGAATTCTGGGTAGAGGCAATGGGTACTGCATGTTATCTGGTCAACAGATCACGCTCATCAGCGTTGGGTGACAAGACTCCACAAGAGGTATGGACTGGTAAGGAACCTTCTCTCACACATCTTAAGGTATTTGGCTGCGATGCATATGTTCATGTTCCAAAG
>ML785116.1:626891-653639 GCA_009831015.1 Picea engelmannii | reverse complement strand
CAAATTTCATTTTGGGCATGGAAATTAAAAGAGATCGAAAAAAGAGGAAACTCTGGTTAAATCAGAGAAAATATGTTGAGACAATATTGCAGAGGTTTAATATGCAGGAATGTAAACCGGTCAAGGTTCCTATTCCTGTTGGTTTAAACTTATTTGTGGATCAGTGCCCCAAGACACATGAAGAAGAGGAGGACATGTCTCATGTTCCATATGTGAGTGTAGTTGGCAGTTTGATGTATGCAATGGTCTGTACTAGACCGAACATTGCACATACAGTGGGATTTTTGAGAAGGTATATGCAAAACCAGGGAAGGAGCATTGGACAACAGTAAAAAGGGTTTTTAGGTATTTGCATGGCACTGCTAGCTATGGATTGTGCTACGAAGGAAGACCGGGATTGGACAGAATGGTCGATATACATGGCTTTGTGGATGCAGATTGGGATGGAGATTTGGATCGTAGGAGATCTACAAGCGGGTTTGTGTTTAACCTGTTTGGAGGAGCAATAAGTTGGATGAACAAAAGACAGGCTGTAGTGGCACTTTCAACTACAGAATCTGATTACATGGCAGCCACTCATGCAAGTAAGGAAGAAATATGGTTACAAAGATTGTGTTCAGGTATTGGGTTGGTACAACAAGCTGTAAGGATAGAGTGCGACAGTCAGAGTGAAATTTCTCTGGTGAAGAACCCTGCTTATCACTCAAAGACAAATCACATTGATGTTCAATATCACTTTGTGAGAGAGATGATTGAAGAAAATAAAGTATCACTGATGAAGGTGGACACTTTGAAGAATGTTGCAGACTCATTAACAAAATCTGTGAGCACTGAGAAGTTCTCTTGGTGTAGAGGATCCATGGGCATTGTTGCCCTGGATTTTTGACTATGTAACCCTGTAACCACCTATATGCAAAGAAAACAACAAGTGGGAGAATGTTGGGTATGTGTTATATTCTTTGCACGAGTAGTAGTGTCTGAGTGTATGCGCCAGACGCGCATGGGGGGTTAGAGGGGAGGTGCAGGGGGCAGAGCCCCCGGGAAAAAAAAATCTGCCTCGGGAAACGTGACACCTACCTCGAGAAATGTGTCATGTATTTAGGTGGTTTTTCGACACATGGTTTTTGCCGATGGTTTTCTATTTCCGGTTAAGAAATTAGGGTTTTGAACTAATCCAGGTCATTGGGTTAGGGTTTTGGATGCCGCTGGCTCCTATATGTATATTGTATTGTAAACAATGTAACACAATGAATGAATATATAATATGTTGGTTTTCCTGGTTTGGGTTTCCAGGGGAAAAATCTCTATGTAATGCTTGTATTTGCCATTGTATCTTTTCTGTTCTTTTATGAATATCTGTTTGCAGTAGATATTGTACAAGGTTAGGATTTACATCCTAGAGGGGAGAATGAAATCTGGTTGATTTAGTCAAACTAGGAGGGTGCAAACCAGTTTAGGGTTTGCTTAGTTAGAGGAGCAGAACTCCCCCATTCAGCTTGAAACTTGGCCAGGAGGATTCTACTAGCCCAATCTACATTCCAGGAACGTTTGAAGGCATTTGGAGCACAAAAAGAGGAGGGTCGAAACTTGAGGGTTCATCAGCAGCCAGAGCAGGGCGCAACTCATGCAGTTGGAGGGGTTCTGCAGTATATTGGACCAGCTTCTCTTATCTTCAGTCTTCTCTTGCATGTTGTTAGCCTTTGGAGGATTGGATCTTCTTCTCAGACAACCTTTGGGAGATTATTATCATTGTATTGCTTATTATTGGATCGGTTGGCAACCCATCTTTGATATTATTGGGGTTTTCTTCCAGATCTGCAGATCTCTTGTTCAAAGAATCTTCCTACTATCTAAATAAAGGTCATATTTGACATTATTGGTCCTATACTGGTGTTCTTTGTGTATCTTGTCTTGTTTATTATTGTATGCTTTAGATCTATTATTCCATTGCTTAATCAACATCAAGTAAACCCTAATGTGCAACTCCATGAGTAAACCTGCAAATACATAAGAAAACATAACAAACAGTAAGCAGTTAGTGTTCCGAGCAAAATATTTGGCTTGGGAACATTACAAGTGCATTCAAAATGTAATATGTGTGTGTGTGTGTGTTTTGAGTGGAGCGTGTGGGGGTTGTACACTTTTATATCCCATATCCCAAATTCGAACTACTTTAATCAACTTTTCTCCATATAAATAAGAGGTTCAAGGTAGGATACAGATAGAGTTAAATACTACACCCTTATGTTGGAGAAATCATTTGAGATATGTTATCCTTTGGCCATAATATCATCTTCTTGAGTAGAACATTCTAGGTTATGCAAGCTTTATTTGATCTTTAATAGGGTTTGAGTCATCCTTTTATCCCCATTTCATAATAAGATCATGATCCTTGGTGTCGTTGAGTTTGATAAGTTGTCGAGGTTGGATGAATCCAAGCTTGAGTGACAAAGGTGTTGGCAATGAGGTTAGGTATAATTTTGTTGTTCCCCAAGCAAACTCCCATTGTGGAAAAAAAGAGAGATGACAGAGAAAGAGATACTTTGAAAATGTTGCTCGAGGAATCCCTCGCATGACAATAGAATGAGAAGATGGAAAATTTTGCCAAGATCCTTCAACAACTGCCAACGGTAGACGAGACACCTTCAACAAGCAACCATTTCATGGTTGTGACACCCTTCAAGGTATAAGTTAACTTTGATATCCACTTATTTGAAGGCCGGATATATGTAGATGCTTTGGAGAATTAGAAGGGTATTACTCTGTTCAAAAATTTTCCGACACTAAAAATATCACCTTCATTGTCCTTAAATCCCTCCCCCATGTCAAATATTGGTGGGAATGTTACTGGGAGAGACATAACAAAGACGATTATATGGCATTCATGACAGGACCCACTTAGGCTGCCTTTGTTGATCCCCTCAAGGAGGAGTTCTACCCTATCGGAAACTATGATGACCAATACTCGAGATGGACGACTTTGTGTCCAGAAAGAGACCAGACGATGTCAGAATACACCAACATATTTCATACCTTACACTCAAAGTTGGGTATCAGAGACTCCAAGCGACACTTATTTTTGAAGTACCACAGTGGCCTACACAGGTACATCCAAACAGAGATGGATTTTTGGGACATCTTTTCACTGGGAGATGCTTATCGATAAGAAAAATCAAAATGTCATCAACAAATAAGAAATGACAAAGAAATCAGGAACCCCCATTATGCACACCCTTAAAATTCATAGAACTCTTTGTTGCAATTAAGGCCCTACGAAGCCCTTCAACAAGAATGATGAAAATAAGAGGTGACAAAGGGCACCCTTTCCTTAATCCTCTCCTAGGTCTATAAAAATAAGAAGTTGTACCATTAATCAAGAAAGAGAAGGACATGTATATCACATAGTTCATAATCCAATTTATAAAAGATATAAAGAACCCCAAGTGAGTAAGAATTAATCTTAAGTACATCCAACTGTCCCTATTGTTATTCATCGAGATGTTCTTGGATAAGTTGTAGTGCCAAGACACCCTATAAAGATCTTAGTAAACCTCCCCACTTTAGGTTAGTATTAAATAATTTAGTAGCCACAATAGGTAAACCTCAATCTTTATTGATATTCTATTAAACTCATTTTCAATGGGATTTTGAAAATAAAGCAGTGTTAGGAATGGATTGATTGAATTAAATACACAATTCCTTAGTTTAAAAGGGTGTATTTATCCTATTTTATCATATATAAAAAGAAAAATAACGAAGATGAAAAATGTAAAATATATATTAAAAAAAGACTTTAGACATTAACAAATACTATTGAAATACTATAGATATGGCACAAATGTCAAATAAATATGGAAATATAAAGACATTAACAAACCATGAAATGAAAAAGGCATTAGAAAATATTTTGCAGTTGAAGACCATTCACAGGAGTATAAGCAAACTTAGGAAATTAAAGACACTAGTTCATAAAATAATGAAGCAATAAACACAAATTACTACATCAAATGTTCCTAGCATATTCATACTTTAAAGTCCTTAAAACATTTCAAGGTTTCACGTGACATAGAACATCCAGTGAGTCACCATAAATTTGAATTCAAGATACTCCAATGGGCCAACCTCAATACCAACTTATAGAGCCATAATTGTAGTTATTTGATAAACCTAATTAGTTATATTGATAAATTGGTATTTAAAATAAGGGTTCTCTTCCTACTTGTATAAATAGGGTTTATTTATTTACATTTAACACTTCAACAATCTAATCAACAATGCTTTATTTGGAGAGAACTTCGAAACAATTTAGATTTGAACGTAATCGACTTCAAGTGTGCAAGTGACCTTAATATTCTTTGTTTTTAATGTTTATTTATGCCATTCATTATTTATTTATATCATATATCGTCTTGTCTTTTTTTAGTTACTTCTATGATCCCAATTTTGGTGTCATTTTGTATGTAGAAACACTTCATAAGATGAGAACAATTTAGTTTCTCATCCAAATTTATATATCTATCTACTTCTTAATCACTCCTTTCAATTTATTATTGTTTTCCAATGCTTTACAAAACATGATTTATCTGATTCAATATTTCTTTATGAATTTGTTATGATTTTAGCCAAACATCTTGTGAGTGAAATACAACCTCTAATTCATATTATCTTTAGATCAAGAAACCCTTATGAAAATTCAAGAAAGCAATCACGAAAATTGAAAAAGGAACGAGAGACTCTGCGGCTAGGGTTCCCCTAGTCGCATCCCCTGCCTCTGGCGTCTGTAAGCTTGTGGGTGCTCCTCTTCTAGTCAATGTGTCTCCCATTTCTCTTTCCCCTCATGGGCTCAGTTGTTAGTGGGAGGTTCTCTTATGTTGATGGTCGTGCTCTCCCTTGTGCTGATCTGGTTTTCTATGCGTATTCCAACGTGATGCTTGGAGGCCGCGCTCTCCCTTGTGTGGATATGGTTTTCTTTGCTCATTTCAGATTGGTATTTTTGGATTTGGGTGCGTTGTCCATGATCTGGTGCCTTGCAGTGGTTTTTCTCTTGTTTATGCTCTAGATCTGGACCTTTGATGTCTAATCTATCATATGCGAGGTTTCGGTCTTTTGTTGTTGCAACCATTAGCGTGCACAAGGGTTTTTCTGAGGCTTATTTGTGGATGGATCTAGCCAATCCATCCCTACTGGTACATTCAGGGCTTGATGCAATGTCAGGGTTTTCTCGGAGGCCTTGGTGGTTGGGGGGTCTCTGTGCTCCTCTCCGACTCTATTTTTTTGTGGAGTGGATGTTGGGGTTGCTACTTCTTTTTGGTGGTTGGTTCAGAGCTTTGAGGTCCTTTCTTTTTGGGCATGCAGTGTTGATTTGATCCCTTGGTCAACACTTTGAGGTCCTTTTTGGGCATGTCGTTTTTGACTTCTTCTCTTCCATAGTTGCAAGACTTTTTTTTTTTTTTGTCCCTCTAGTTCTGGATCTTGAGGGATTTATTTGCCGCTCTGGCCTGGCCCATTTGAGATTTCTCTTGGTCTACCTCTGCAGCTTCTTCTTGGTTGAGTTTTGTGGCTATTTTTCCTGAAGATTTTAGTTGTACGAGGGCTGCTTTTAGAGGGCTATTTTTATTGTGCCTTTCTTCGTCTTGGGTTGAAAGGTTTTTCAGACTAAATGCATGTTTTTAGCATGCATTATTCATAATGCAATTTTTTTTTTCTTTTAATAAAAGTCACGCTTTTTTCCTTCGAAAAAAAATCCTTATGAAAATTCAAGACACAAATTCTAAGAAATCTTCTAAATCCGCCGAATTAAATTGATGGAGTAGTGATCTTAAACATCCTTACAATTTATTTAACACTTTTATTAAAAATTCATATGCTTTTGATACCCATTTCTTATCTTTCCAGGAATGAAGGATACAATTATATTATTATCTTACCTTTGGGCCTCTATTTCCATGGAATTCCCTTCATAGCTAGAATTTCATCTTATCATTCATTTAAAGTGGGAGTTAGTCCCCTCTGTCATATTTTTCTTTCTCCACTAAGTGCAGGTGCTTCACTTCTAACCTTTTAAGGGGTGATCAA
Source organism: Picea engelmannii (assembly GCA_009831015.1). Taxonomy (NCBI): domain Eukaryota; kingdom Viridiplantae; phylum Streptophyta; class Pinopsida; order Pinales; family Pinaceae; genus Picea; species Picea engelmannii. The sequence goes on along the minus strand of ML785116.1, from coordinate 647,564 downwards.
TATCAATCTTTCTCTCAAGGAATTTGTAAACCCACCACTGGTAAAGTAGTTTGGCCAACAATCCCTCAACTATACTTCATCAATTACAAGTGGCTTGCTAATGGCCAATGACTTGGATGAATCACAATATGTATAAAATACCATGTAAAACAAGATACTCTTATTTGTAAGGTGGGCCCTTTCTCAAAGATTGTTGTTTTAGAATGAGTTGTCCTTGTGTTAGAGTTCTTATTTCTTATTGTAAACATCCATAATGTTGTGGTATTTCTTATTTCTTGGGTTCTCAGAAACTCTTTGTGAAATGTCCATACTCGTGACAAGTATTGTGTTTGAAAGGGATCAACGCAAAGTATAGGGCTTGTAGATGGCTCTGATGAAAAAGGGCCCCGATTTGAAGTTCGGATCTCTCTCCTCCTTGCTACTAAGTAAACACATGAAGAATCCTCGACAATAAGAAAAGATGGATATATTACCTTGAACCTTGGGAGTCAAGTGCTATGAAAATTGTTCGAGGACTAAGCCAAAGGTTTGTGAACTTTCCTATTACAACTTGCTCCTGCAAATAAAAAGATTTTATCTTTGAATTTGAAGATTAAAATATCTAACTTGGGAATGGCTTTTGCATTCTTAACGAACTTGTTATGCACTGGATGCTTCGCATTGTTTCGCTTCAAAGATTTGATCATAGAAATGAATGCCTCCTCCTTAGATATAGAAGGAGTTTCCATACTGTAAATGTCAAGGGAATCTGCCTCGACTTAATTTCTTCAAACCGTAAAATATGAAATCCATAATTACATCGACCTCATATGTTAAGAGATATTACCCTCTCTCTATTATTATTATTATAACAATTTGTTTTTTTAATTAATGATTATGTTCATGGTTCTTTTTACAAACTCGATGTAACCATCAAACATATCTCAATGACTCTCTTGTTCTAATTCTTCATCTCGTGACCCAAAATAAGAGTCCGCCGAACGACTGCATCCAAATATTGTGAAGTGAGCAACAATTTGCTTATGATGACTCTTAGCCTCTTTAGGGGTCACTAGTAGGAATGTGAGGGAGTGCAACGAATCGGTTGAAAAACAAGAGGGCGAATTTAGTACTATTATCCGCTCTCACATTTTGTGGTTTGCAAATAGCGTTTATAATTCAGCGAGAGAAATTGTAGTCCAACTATTAGAGTCATAGGCTGGTAGCGTCTTCTTGTTAAAGATCCATAGCGAGGCGTTTGTAGTCCAACGTTTAAGATAATTTTCTTCCAAGCAATAGACCCGTGTTCGACTCCCTGCAGACGCACCTGTTGTCAATTTTATTCATCGTTTTGTTTAGAGGATTTCAGTCGATAAAGACATTTAAAACCAATCCGCAATATCTAAAATCCCATAGCACGAAAAAAATTAAATTCTGTTTTCGGGACTTGAACCTGGGTGAGAGCCGGGTATCCTAACCAACTAGACTCCAACAGAATTAACAGTCAAGTCAAATCCATTATTGTATTTTCCAAAAATCAAATCTCCTAATCTCATAGATTCTCCAATATTTCTAATCGTACCCATACTTGCGAGCTGTGTGAATCCACCTGAAGATTATAGAAGTAGCACACGGGAATCGTTAAATTACTTATCCTTACCGACGACTTTCTTTAGTTCATCCTCTCTCTTGATGTTCATACAACAATCTCTCTAAGCATGATCAACCATCACTTATTCTACTAAAACCTCTAATCATCCTCTAGATTGATACTCTAATTCACTTCCATCAAGCAAATTGCACATATATCAACCTTAGTAGCGTAAGGTAATTTTATGTGGCAAGCGTTCAATTACAACTGCTTGGATAACTTAACCATGCGTTATCCCTAGACTATATGTTTCTCATCTCTGAACTCTAAAACATCTTGGATAACTTAACCATGCGTTATCCCTAGACTATATGTTTCTCATCTCTGAACTCTAAAACATTCGCAATGGGAATTTTTTGGTATTTGAATTCCGATATTTCTCTACTCCCAATCACCTGGAGTGGCGACGACGAGTTTTGAACGTGGGACTCCAATGATACTAAAATCATACCTTCCTCCCGCTTTAAAACAAAAATTGGAGGTTCCACCGAGATTTGAACTCGGGTTACTGGATTCAGAGTCCAATGTCCTTACCACTAGACCATGGAACCACATTAAATTTCAACAGTGAGTTATCTATAAAACCTACCTACAACTATGGACACTCGATCTCAATTACTTGCTTGGAGTAACATCACTGTTACGTAATTTGCAATATTTCACTATTTCTCCAATATAATTGGACACCCATTTGTTGCAATACTCGTCAATGATCATGTGGTTATTACAACGAGTTATATTTATGTCTTCAATATGAGAAAATACAATGCGTTGAGTGATACATATATAGTAATGCCGATCAGATTTGCAAAAATCCTGTAAGTTGCATGTGAGTGATAATGTAACTTTGTTAGAGTCGTTCTTCTTATGATAGGACTGTTTTTTCCAAAAAAATTCAACAAACAAAATAGTACTGGAGCGAGTTTTATCCCAAGGCCTCTATAAAGGGGTGGTGGAAGAAATCTGATGTGTCTTCTTCCTTTGTTTCCAAAATGTGCCAGGTTCCATGTGGAAGATGTAGTCCATCTTTGGAGAGTGAATCAACTAGCTGGTTTTGTTCCTTGTAAACATGATTGAATGAGTAATCATTAAGAGTGTGTAGTAGTCTGAAGATTTCCTCTAAGATTGGATGCAAAAGGATATTGTGGCAGGATTGTTGCTTGCTAGCCCAGTTGATTACAATTTTGAAATCTCAAAAAATTTGGAGATTTTGGACCCCTTTTTCCCCAGTGAATTGTAGAAGTAACTTTAGGGCCAAGAGTTCAGCAAGGTTGTTTTTTCTTGTTCCCAATCCCATTTTTATTTTGAAGAAGTGCATGTTGGAGAGGTAAAGGGCTACACCACCTCCACAAAGTTGATTTTGTGAGGCTCCGTGAAAAAAATCCCAAGGCTTTGTAGAGTCAATAGAAGGGGCGGTGGGGGGGGCGGGACTTTTTCTTGTGGGAAATGTGAGAGAATTGCAAGTCCTTTGGCAACTGTGAGTTCAGGAAGGGAGGGTTTGCCTTGAAATATTTCCTTGTTGCGTGATAGCCAAATCCCCCAACATATGATAAATGGCAGGGCTGGTACGTTTATGTGGGTCTTTGATGGGTCCAGTGTTGCCAAGTTGTTTCAACAGAAGGTCCCTCCCAGATGAGCCTCTGATTTAAGAGTAGAGATAAGTCTTTACAGACCTATTTGGTGAAGTGGCAGTGGATGAAGAGGTTTGTGTTGTTTTCATTTTCTTCTTTGCAAAGGGCACACCAACCAGGTCCTTCAATGCTTCTTTTTCTCATGTTGTCCCAAGTGGAGGATTTTTTATTGAGTACACACCACATGATTTTTTTTGCTTTTTGGGGACACTTTAATTTCCAGAGTCCTCTCCACCACCAGGTTGGTTCTCCTTGTAGTAAGTCAATATTTAATGAGATATATCTCAACTTTGGGGTGTAATTCCCAAGAGGAGATTTTTTCCAAACAAGTTTATCTTCTTCTTCTATGATGCAAATGTGACTAGAATGGAGGGAAAATATGGATATGTTCCAAGGTTCTAAGAGTGGATCATGTAACCCAAGGGCTTCGAGATTTTTCCAACCTTGTTTCCAGATGTTTGTGGTGTAGAGGTCTGATCCCTGTGTGAGGTAGAAAATACCTTGTTGGTGTAGAATGTCAATCAACTTGGGGCTCAGTGAATGATTGACCCCACTTCCTGGCCAGGGGTCTCGTCCTATTTGTAAACGAGATCCATTGCCCACTTTCCATGCTAGTACATCAGAAATTACCTGAAAATAATTTTGGATGGATTTCCAAATAATGGAGCAGTTTGTGAGATGTTTTTCAGGTTTTCGAATTTAGACTTCTAGGGAATCTGGTCTTATGTACTTTTGTATCAAAATAGTTTACCAAAGACTATCTGTGGTGAGTAATCTCCAACCAGATTTGGCTGCTAGAGCTTTTGCAAATAGGAAAATTTTTTTTAGACCCCATCCCCCCAAAGCTTTGGGGAGAGCTAAAAGATCCCATTTGGCCCAGGGTGTTGTAAATGTTTCCTGTGTGCCAGACCAGATAAAACAAAAGCATAGTTTTCTAGCTTTTTCTAGTAAGCCTTTGGGGATCCATGCAAGAGACATTCAATAGAATGGAATGGCTTCTAGTACCGATTTTGTCAAAGTGAGCCTTCCTTCTCTTGATAGCCACCTGTAACTCCAACTTTTTAATCTATTTTCTAGTTTTTCTAGTAGCCAACGCCAGTTTGACTTCCGATAATCATTTGGTTTTAAGTGAAACCCAAGGTATTTTATTCCTTCCTCATAATCTCGAAGGGGAAAAAGGATTTGAAAAAATCTTATGTTCCCTCTTCCATCCGATAAAACAAAATTGTTAATTTCTGAACAATTATGATCATACCCGTGGCGAGGTGAAATATTTTTAAAATATCAACCAATTTCTCAGCATCTAGTTGTCGACTGTTGCAGAAAAAAAGTATATCATCCATAAAGAGGAGGTGAGTGATTTTGTAGCCTGTGGCGATTGAAATTCCAATGAGATTCCCGGAGCGGACTTCGTGGTTTATAGCTCGACTGAGGCACTCAACCACCAAAAGAAAAAGAAGTGGTGAGAGTGGGAAACCTTGCCTCAGACCTCGTTCAAAGTGGAAGAAAGGGGTGGCTGCCCCATTTATCAGTAGAGAAAAGGATACCAAGTTTATGCAAGCCATAATCCATTTGATAAATGGAACTTCAAAACCCAAATGAGTGAGAAGAAGTCTAATGTAGGACTAGTTTACTCTGTCGAAATCCTTTAACATATCAATTTTTAGAATGGCTCCCGGGGATTTTGTGATTTTTAGGCTATGTAGAGTTTCCTGAGCTACTCTGATAACTTCATGTATCTGTCTTCCTTGCAGAAACCCAAATTGTTCTTTTTAGATTTTGTTTGAGAGGATGGGTTTTAGTCTTCTCGCAATAATTTTGGCTATAATTTTGTAGAGAAAGTTGCATAGAGAGATGTGTCGAAAATCATCAAAGGATTAAGGTTCATCTTTTTTGGGGATAAGGGCGATAGAGGTTGTATTTATAGGTGCACATATATGCCCATTTCCCCTTGATTCCTATACAACCTGAAGGAGGTCTGCTCCAATTAGATCAAAGAAATCCCCAAAGAATTCGATGGTCCATCCGTCTGGCCCTGAGATTTTATCATTTTGAAAGCTCTGAATTGTTTCTTTTAGTTCTTTTTCCATGACTTTAGCAAAGAGATCTTTGTTTTCATATTCATCCACAAAACTGGGGAAGTAGAGTGTCGATTTAATAATGCCTGCAATGTTTTTTCTTGGATCGACTTTAAATAGGGTTTTGAAATGTGTGATCCCTAGCTACGCAAGATCCTCGAAGGAGGTGGTTGGAGAGTCCCCTTGGCCTTGTAATTTCCATATAGTGTTTGTGGCCTTTCTCCCTTTCACAAAGACGTGGAAGAATTTTTTGTTTTCATCTCCTTTTTCCAACCATATGGCTCTACTTTTGACATGCCATTCAGATTCTTTTTCATCCAGGATTTTTTTGCGACGGGTCTCCAATGATCTTAAGTTTTCTTTTGACTGTTGTGTGTGAAAGCATCCCCCTTCTGAGAAGGAGATATGTTCAAGATGTTATTCGATTTGTCTTATTTATTCTTCTTCTCTGATGCGCTTTCCACTGGCCCAAGTTAAGGTCGGTTTTTTTAATCGCTTTAAGTTTTCAACAAAATGTACAGCAAAAGGGGAGCCCTCTGTTGGATCGTAAATATTCCAATTTCTTTTGACCAAAGACTGGAAGTCTTCGTCCTCAATCCAATTTGCATTGAATTTGAATGTACTGACTGGTTTCTTTGGCCCATAATTTAGTTCCAACCAAATAGGGTAGCGGTATGAGTCTCCTCCGCTGCCAATCCATTAGTTTAGTTGAAGGGGGGAATTTAGGAGAGATTCTTGTACAAGAAAGTGATCTAATATTTTTGCCACTCTGGCATCACCAGTCCTCATGTTTCATCGGGTAGGAAGTAGCTTGATGGGTGGAAGATCAATGAAACCCATAACATTGAAGAGGTGGGAGAAGCGGGCAGAAAGGGGGTCTGGTTGGGTTGACGGTCCCCAAATTTCATCATTTCCAAGGGAGAGGTTTAGGTCTCCACTGAGAATCAATAGTTTTTCTTTCAAGAGGTTCTTTTTGAAGAGTGTATCCCAAAAAGTGATCCAATCAGAATATGGACCATACACATTTAGAATCCTAAGTTCTAGCCCCAATCCCTCCAGGAAGATATCAACCCCTAGGAAAGACTCCGATGCCCAAGAGTTTTGTAGCTTGACTGATTTAAATTTTTTGCACCAACCAAATGCAAGACCACCCAAGAGTCATGTTGCATCTATACCGAGGAAATACCAAGAAGGAAAGAGGGATTCAAGTGCAAAGGTCATTGTAGCTTCCAGAGACATCGTTTCTTGTAGTAGAATTACAACGAGTTGATATAGAGTGATCGACCTTTTTAGTGCAAGTTTTTTTTGGGGACTTGCCAAACCTCGACGGTTGAAGGAGAGGGATTTCATTGGGAAACCCTTGATGGGGTTTTCGATGCTCCAAGGGCCCCAAAAATGGATCGTTTTCTTCTAGAAGCGATGTCAATTAAGGTACGGTTTTGTGCTTTGGAGAGGTGGGAGGATCGACCACGTCCTTTATTTGATTTTTGTAATCCCGACACTATTCCTATCCCAGTCCCATTTGATTTCGGAATCAATATGTTTTGGTTTCTGAGGTTGAATCTGACGGTTGAGTCCTCATAGCCGGATGAGGAGGGGTTTTCAGAGGAATAGGCAAGGGGGGTTTCGGGAGGCGAGGGGAGGAAAAGGGTTGGGGGGGGGCGTGGTTCCAGGGGGAGAAAGGGAGGGAAAAGGGAGGTTTTGTAGAGAGGGGGGCATCCAATTTTAATAAATGAAAAGAGTGAATGAAATTGTTGATAGGAAAATGGACATGATAAGTTAGATGCTTACCAACTAGTGTGTGGAGAGGTGAGTGCAGAAGTTGATTGGTGGGAGGGTCAGCTGCTGGAGAGACTTCCATCCGGGGGAGCATGTGGCTAAGCTTCATTTCCTGAGGTAGTATTTTTTCTCTCCGAAATTTCTTGTTTCTTTCCTAAGAGTTGTCGATACTCTGAGGGTGAATGTGACGAGCCGGTGCTACGGTTGGAAAAAATTATGTGGTGCGATAAGTTTTTTGTAGGAGGAGAGTTTGAAGAATGACCATGAAAATATTGTTGACAATCCCTTAGTATGTGCCCATGTTCATGGTAGCATCTAAAATAGAAGGGTATCCATTCATAGTCTAAAATCTGTGTGCGAGTGCGTCCTCCGTTCGTCATTTTGAATTGTTTTTATAGACCAATCATGATATTGGGGTAAACAAGAATTCGGGAAAAAACCATCTCTCCAGTTTCCTTGAATGACATATCCGCCTTGATGAAAGTCCCTAATTCATTTCCAATCACTTGGAAACATTTTGTTGACCAATACTGAGGTGGGAGACCTGGTAGGTGAACCCAAATGGGGATGGTGTCCATCCTTTCTGTGGCTACATCGAAAGTGGTTTCCTATTTTTTTAGGAGTATAGGGGTGGAGTTGATGCTCCAACCACTTTGAAGGGATTTTTCGGCTAAGGTGTGGTTGGCGTATTTTAACATAAACCATCCTTTTGAAATTCTGTTGAGTTGTGGGGGAGAGCCACGCCAAGAATCAGAAACCCAAGATTGCAGGGTTTTGAAGCTAAAGTGATGCCCATCTCATTTCCCCACAAAGGTTTTGTCAGCCATGTATGAAACTTCTGCCATAGTGATATCCTGACCGAGGATGATATTTGATTCTATTGCTGCAGTCGAAATGCACTTGTTTCTTCTATGCTTCCTGTGACTTAGGTTGGGTGGAGGTGTAGTATCTTCTTCTGAGGGACCAAGAGTGCCTGAGGAGTCACCCAAAATGTCATCCCAACCATTTAGATTGGAAGGGTCCAAACTGGAGGATATAAGCCCAATCTCCTGGTGTGTGCTAATGGGAGGAGAGAAGGCCTACTCAAGGTCTGGGTAAAACCAGGAAGGGGGAAACCCTAGTTCCCGATGGAGAAAACCTTCAGGGGAGGGGTTCAGGGTGGGGGGTGGTTGTAGAGGGTTTGTGTTCGGGAGAGGGGGAGGTGTCCAATAGTCTAGTGCCGAGGAGGGGTTTTTCTAGGGAGGGTCGAGGAGATAATTAGAAAGCGAGGGGGGGAACAGAGGGTTCATGATGTGTTTGGTTGGAGAGAAAGGAATCGAGGGAGAAAGGGAAAAGTAGAATTCTGAGTGTAGAGGGGGAGGTGGGAGGGAGATGGAGGAGAAGGTGGAGAGTCCCGAAGGGTTGGTGGAGGAGTAGTTCAGGGGGGGAGGCAGTGTAGTAGGGTCAGAAGGGTCTGAGCCGACGAGAAACAAGAGTGGACTACCAGGTGGCGAGGTCCAGGGCAGGAGATCAGTCGAGGTCGGGGAGTAGTCCACTATGTCGTCATAGGTTGCCATGGTGACCAAGCCTCGGTGAGAGAAAGGTCGTCGTAGAATGGAAAAGGGGTGCAAAAAAAGTGGGGGAGATTCAAGTTGGAGGAGAAGGAAGTCTGCAGCTTGAAAAGGGTGACGGAAGAAAAGGAGAGGGAAAGCGCCTGGAAGAAGGTCGGGGAAAAGGAGAAGGGAGAAAGGGGGTATAGGAGGGAAAAGGGCCTGCGGCCCTAGCGACCGGGCTTAGAGGACTACGACCATATGTGGGAAAAGAATAGAAAGTCCCCAAGAGCTCCTTCTCAAGATCCCTTCCTTGAGTAACTTCAATAGATAAGTATTTCGTTTACCCTGTGCATTGGAATTGAAATGCATGTTTTGAGTGTCTGTGTCTATGACTAAGATTTGCAGGGTTTGATTTATATTATAAATGCTTATCATTCCTCTATAAACCCATGCATTTGAATGGTTTTCTATTTGCCTCTACTTAGCAGCATGAGAAGCATTAGTTGTGGGTATGTAAATGAATCTAAGAATAGGTTTACAATCTCTGTATTGGTTGGAAAATCCTTAAGGGATTTTTCCCCAAGGATTGAATTTGTAATGCAAGAGTCAGTGTAGATTTAGGTGAAATACTTCAGTCCTTTTGACCCCTCGAATTTAACTTCGAAGGATTACTAAATTCCATCTCTATGGAGGGAGGGCGCCTCCTTCAAACCATATGTTCATGTGACCGAGAGCTCATGTCCACGACCCTAACCAAATAATGGCTAAGAGTAGAGCGTACAACCTCGGGGCTTGTTAGAGAATACATATGACTGAGACCTTGGAACCCTTTGCTAGGTCTGAAAGGAGCTAAGCTATTATGGCTTCAGAACTCTGGGAGTTCAGAGCTCTGGGATGCTATGAATTTACAACCTTCGAAACCAACCGAAGGTAACCTGCCGGTTCGGTTACCTACGAGGTTGACCGATATTTGGTGGTCTCTTAAACATGACCATGGGATCTGTCCCACCGATTAAACCCTAATCCACTTACCGGTCATGAAGTAACGCGAGCCGTAGATCCGAGGATACTCGAGATCTTCCCTGACCATTGGTTCTATGTCGTGGTCAGCCCGATGTTGACCACTTCGGAAGAACAAAGGTGTCATAAAACCCTAACCCCGAATGTTGGAGTTGTGAATTAATGTGAACCATGGATCTAAGGAGTCCATTGAGATCCCCTCCCACCCGTATGATCAACCAGTGGAAGGATTTTTGTATAGCACTTCGATGAAGTCCTACTCTGGGAGAAAAGGAGTGTTAAGCAGGTAGAACCCCCGAATGTCGAACTCACAAAGTGACAAGAGCTGTAGATCTGAGGATGCTTCAAGACCTTTCCTAGCCATTGGATCTAAGTCGTGGTCAGTTCAACGTTGACCACTCCAGGAGAAAGGGAGTGTTAAAAGGGTAGAACTCTCAAACGTCGAAGTCGCAAAGTAACACGAACCGTCGATCTGAGGACGCGTCGGGATTCCTCCTAACCATTGGATCTAGACTATGATAAGCCCGACGCTGACCACTTCATGAGTAAAGAGGAGATTACACAGCCAAACCCACGAACTCTGAATTCGTGAAGCAATGGAGGCCGTAGATCTAGGGATCTACGTGGAACTGTCTTAACAGTGGGATAAAAATTAGTGGGAGTTGGCTGGCAGGAATTCGAAACTTTGGGAGGTTTAGGATGTTATAATGTATGCTCCAAAAGGGTCGAAGGCTAGAGCTACGTGGCAGGACCTCGAGATTCCAAGATTTTTGCAGGTATGTTCATAGCAACACGATGGGGAACCTCGTCGAAGGTCGGAGCCATGTGGTGGGATTCCGGGAATTTGGGACTCCGAGAATGGTTCAGACATGGATAGGAAGGATGAAGGGCCGAAGGCCTGGTGATCGTGAAGGCGTGGGTAACATCCCCTGTAACCACCTCTCCTGCAGGTCAAGTCTATGCCAGGTGGAATGGTATGAACGAGGAGAACTCACGTGGGTGCCACGTGGCCTTTGACCAATGATGCCTGAAGTGCTTCGAAAGGGCATAACTTCCAATCTAGAGCTCGGATTGGAGCATGGTAATAGTCGTTGGAAAGCTCTTGACGAGAAGAAGGTGATGGAGATCTTGGAAAGAGGATTTGACATGATGAAGGAAAGAGAAATTTTGATGCCCCATCCCTTAAAAAGGCACTTAAGGATTTGGGTGTGTTACAAATTGGTATCAGAGAGAGAAACAACACTTGGCTTGCTTGGGATCACGAAAGAGTCAAGTGATTATTTTTCTTTCTTAGAAAACTTTAAGGGAGAGGGCACCCTGTCCTAACCTATCTATCAGAGCATGATTCAAACAGAGGCCTAGATGGGTCAAAGAATAGTCATAATACTAGTTTATCAAGGCTAAGATGAGCTTGTTGAGAGTATTACTATCGAATGGAAATTATCTGCATAAGTCCCTTGAGGAGAAGGATGCAGATTAAAATTCAATTGGGATTTTACCCAACGATATTGAATCATACTAGATTGTGGCAGAAGAACCCATCATTTCTTTTGGAGAAATGATATCCATTCCTACAAAAATGGGCTTATGAAATCTTTGTTAATTAAAAACGTTGGTTAAATGAAGGATTTGGAATTGGGAGAAAAATCCTCCATTTCTAGTGGCCTCATTGGAGTAGGTAAGATCAACATGCTTGACCTCTTATAACTTAAAGACTTCCTGCTAGGGTAATCATTCTTTGCAAAATAAATGAAGTCATGAGGATTGAGAATGAACCTCATGGAAGAAGTGAAATGACATGAGCAATTTGAAAATCTCATGGTTGGGCTAGGGAAGTGTGTACCCCTACTAACTAAGGGTAAGTATATACATGAAAATGCAAGAGGAAAGTAAGTGGAACCCGCTTGCACTGCAAACATGGGTATAACGCTTGGTGCATGTAGATATGATGAAATGCATATCGCAAGGATAGAGCATGCATATGACATGCATATATACTTATTATAGTCTGTCATTGAATGTGAAATATGGTGATGTCATAGATCATTTGGTTAGTGATGATCTAACTATGGAAGCATAAGTAAAAGGTTGATGATGTTGAGTGCATAGTACCTTATGAGGATAAGGTAGAATGGTTAATGAAATGTTGATCTTGAATGTGGTAAAGGAAGTGTTGGGACACTTATAGAGGACCAATGGGTTAGGTTGACATACAGAGGTGGATGATATACACATAAGGCAGGGCTTGGTATACTCAAGTAGTAGTGAGAGGGAATCTAGAAAAGGATTCCCTTGATAAAAACACCTGTTAACCAAAAATGGTTTGAGGCATGAAAAAGAAGCTTGATAAGTTGTCTTGTTGCCTTAGGCATTGTTGGAATTTCCCAGATAGTATATTTGGATTGTTGAGTAACTTTATACTAGTTGAGGAAAAAAATGCCTTCTTATTGGTTGTTGTCGTATGGAAAGGGGGACATAGTTATGATTATGTCTATTAAACTTGTCAGGTGGATATCATGTGAATGACTGCAAGCTCTCAGCAGAGAGAGCAACTCATTTTTGAGTATCTCTATGAGACTTGTCATAAGAATGGAAGCAAGACCCTTGGGAGGAGGATTTGGAATTTTGATATGTCCATGTGTATGAATGACATGGAAAAGGTACAAGCAATGAGCTTGCATGATGAATGTTTGGCTATGCTTTTATATGCTTGAGTGCAAAGATTTAATGCATTGTGAGGTTTCTTGATATGAAGAATGATATTAATACCAAATAGATATGAGTGACCGATATTAAATGTGCAAGTGATGCACATATATGATGTACGAGTAAATGAACAAGGATGCTCTGTTGTCAAGATAAGAGGAAAAATGTTTTTTCCTTTAAGGATCGCGCGAGAATGATTGTGAACAATCATGAGTTGAATGATTTTAAAGGTAAAGATGTATGTGAGTTGTGAAATATACCTATGGTAGCTACACATAGGCTTATGATTATGCATGTGGTTAAGTACATCATGAATGTAAGTTAACAAAACAAGGAATATGTGTGGATAAATAATCTGGATGCATAACAAAGATGCATGTTTATGTTCCTTATGGAAATATTTGGTAAACAACTGAAGCTAACTCAAGGTTGAGGCCATCACAGATAGTGAAGGATATGCAATAATGAAGTTGCATGGTGAAGGAGTTCCTTGTGGGGAAATTGTGTGAAGACTCTGTCAGGAGAATATAGTCACCACCTTAATGACTGTTGAGAATTGAGCAGTGGGCTGCAAGCATATGTATATAGATAAGAACCATGGATTACATTCTAAAACAAAATGTATGAGTGGAAAAATAATGTAACACACTCGACCCCTAAGTTCTCTTTTAAGGGGTGGGGCATCATAATTTCTCTTTCCTTAACTCTCTCTATGTTCCCCTTTCTCCAAAGTGTGGGTTCTTCCAAACCCGCGAGCTCTTTCCTGGCCCCTTTGAAGGATTTGAGAAACATGCGCTAGCTCCCCATGCTAGGCTCCTTCCTTCATATGACCTGACCCGACGCCTACTCACAGGGTGCTTCAGAACTTTGGGCTTCGGGCATTTTCACTTCACCACTCGCCAATTCTTCTGAACTCCGAACTGGTGAAATCCCGAAATGACAGGAGAGGGATCGACGGTCCCTTCTCCTTTTACAAATCAATGACCCACTGAAACTTTAGGCTTAGCGCTTCAGCGAGTTCCAAAAAATCTCCCCTCGAATCTTCCAGAGTGCCAAGTCTCTGGACTATGGGATCTTACGCCACACGTCCATAGAACATCGACGATTCTAATTTACTCTGGGACTCTACGCTTCGGCGTATTCCCAAGTACTCACAACCGCAAACCTCTGAAGTGAAATCCTTCTGGAGTGTCAGATATTTTGAAACCTGTCCTCTGAGATCGATGGCTCAGGTGGACTCTGGCCTCCAAGCCTTCGTGTGTTCTTTCTCCTCCAACTCCATTTCTTCCAGAGTGACTCTTCTCCGAAGTGGCAGATCTTCTGCCATGCGTTCTCCTTCACGGACGAATGAGATGACTTTGGGACTCTGGCCTTCGGGATTCCTTGCACCTACATTCTTCAACTCTTCAAGAGTACTACTTCTCCAGAGTGCGGGATCTGGCGAAACCTATCCTTACCAATGAACGACTCAGATCTTCTCTGGCTCCCTACAATTTCGGGAGTCCTTCCACCCTTCTTCCCTCATTCCTATGGAATGTGGGATCTCCCGCCACATGTCTCCGATTGACAGACGACTGAGATCTGCTTCGCTAAATCGGGCTTCGGGGATTTTCGAAACACCTCACTTCATTTCCTCTGGAGTGGCTCTTCTCCGGAGTTAACAATCTACTACCATGTGTCTTCCTGCACCAATGACTAGGATCTATTCCGACACTTCGACACTTCGGGACTTCGATGATTTCACTCGCTCCCGCCTATAACCTCCTAGAGTGTGCAGTCTCCAGACTAAAGGATCTGTCACCACACGTCATTTATGATGGACGATTGAGACCTACTCCATTACTCCGACCTTCGGGTATTTTTGAAGCACCAAGCTTCAATTCCTCCAGAGTTGACGATATATTGACACCCGTCCCGGTTGATGGACGGTTCAGATTAACTTCAGAACTTCGGGGGATTCACCTCCTATATGACAAATATACCCAATTCGTCAAACCCGCAAAGTCTGAAGGGATCGAAGGATTAACATCTTCGTCCCTTCTCCAGATCCGACGACTATGAAGAGCTTCGACTCTTCCTGAACTAATCTCATCCCTTCGTATTCCAAACGAAAGGATATTCCATTTCAAGACTTGAATCTCGCTATCCTTCCTGAGCTTCGTCAACTTTAAACTACTTAGGCACTTTGCACAATTTATTTTGATCTTAACACTTAGAGGAATTCTTCCGTGCACCCCTTGCGCTTATTCATCAACTCTAGAACTTAAGAGGTTCTCGGTCTCTGCCCGCCTCGTAGAGAGACTGGGTATACATTCACTACCTCTCCTGAGTTTAACAGACTCCTTCCTCCAGGAGACTCAAAATGAATTGGAGTGTCGACATGCACATGTGAAGCTATGCCCAAGGTCGACGAACTCACAGTTCATTTATGTTAACTTGAGCCACCACAGGGATCAAGAATTTACGTGTACAAGACAGATAATTCCTTACTTGCTTAAATACACAATCAAGAAGAATTAAAGGGATACAGTATAACCATTAAGAAAACATGCACATCCCTGGAACATTCATAGGATATCCAACTTTAATCTACAGTTACAGTTCAATTACAAAGGACATGAGAATACTTATCTATTACAGGTTGCAACCAACTAACTGACTATGGGTGTTTTCCTTTCCACCCAACCATAGGCTTAGAGGAATTCATTCTTAGCGCTCTGGCCACCCCTGTGCCAAGCCATGATATCACTAGTAAATTTATGCCAATTATCATAGATCCTTTCTCTTTCACAACTTCTGCGAGGTTTATCAGATGCTTCCTCGACATCAAGCTCGTGACCTTCTTCTCAGGTCCTGTTCTTTGAAAACTCTCAGAGATTTTCTTCTCTGTCATGGCCTCGAAGAGGTTTATCAGATGCTCCCTCAGCATCAATCTCGTGGCCTTATACTCGTTCTCTACTGGAAATATCCGCGGGTTTCCCCACTCTTCTCTTCCCGTGTGTCTTCTTCTGTCTATCTTCCCCCCCCCTTCAGGAAGGTTCTCCACCTGTCTTGTTCCTTCTGTCAGAAGGAAACTTGGGTCAGTCTGGGTCTGTATGACCCTGTGGTACTTCGGCCTGACCTTCTTCAGCTAGACCATGCTTCCATTCATGGGGTGGTTGATGGTTCAACCACCGATCCTTTCTTCATTAACTGATTCCTCCTTAGGAACCGAAGGAGGTTTATTATCCTCATCAAAGGGAAAATTTGGGGTCATTTGTCATAATGAACCCTCTCTATAGTTTTCCCATTATTTCCTCTAGTAATATCATGGCTAGTAGTTTCAAGGCTTCACCCCCACAGTTAGTTATTTGGCAATTAAAAAATAATACATTTACACTGTTCCCATGCCACAACATGGTAATCCTAATTAATGATTAATTACAAGTTGGGGGAAACATGGGTGTTACAATTCCCTCCCCCTTAAAAGGAACATCGTCCTCGATGTTCTTTCTCAGAAACACCTGTCATGCCTTTCTCATTCAACCACTTCAGAAGTGTTGACCTTCATCCTCGGTCAGGTCCTTTTTCAGACTCTTAATCTTCGTCACCTGCCTTCAATAATTCTTGGACAACAAGCACATTAATAATAGTCTCATGCGAAAAAAATTTACTGTTGCAGAAAATTTCATAATCTAGCACAATACTTATCTGCGTAGTTTGTGGATTTGTATCCACATGGCTGTCTTGTTATCAAAGCTCACTATTTTTCATTGACATACCCATTGTGTGCATGATCCCAATCAATAGTTTACAAGAACTATCATAGTCTCCTCTTCCTTGCGATCACTCACCCTCCAGGCCCAAGCTCAGGCATCCCCTTCTCTGTGATGCAGTTCCTCAAGTGATCCATCTTGCCTTGCCAAGGTTTTCTCGCACAGGAATAATTCCAAAGACTTCATTGAGCCTTACAGTCGAGGATTCCCTCATACTTTCTCTGTCGAGGCATCCCTTCGTCTTGTGTTACCTCAACAAAAGATATTCCAGGAGATCATGACTTGCCACGGGGTTCTCATGTCTCAACATTGGCCTCTTTCATGTTTTTCAGTTGATATCCTTCATCTGTCCTTTATGGACAGATCTGTTTGTCTCACCTGTATCACAGGTATACAGAAATTCATGAGACATAATCATAAATTCTAAATTCATAACTTTTCTTGTAAATCTGTCACCCACAAATTTCGAAACTCCACATTTTGTTTTTAGATTTGTTCCACACAGAACCAGATCCACCAATTATGGGACTTTCCTCTCCATAGCAGTTTGTCTCAACAGACAATTTTGGTCTTCCTTCTAGACTTACAACACTGACATATCCAAGACCCTTTTTCTTCCTGCAATTTCAACATTCCTCAACCAAACAAGTTATTGGTTCTCATGCACATTATATGTTCATTGCACACTTGCAGTGGCTCACAAACAATTTCAGGACTGTGCACACTAACAATCAAATGCATTCGTTTCAAAGAAAATACCATTCCTTGTGGTTTGGCTCAGCAAGTAATTAGTATTCCTTATGGACTTATAGCACTTGCCATATCCAAGACTCTTTTCTTCCTGCACTTTCAACTTCAATCATCCAAGGAAATTGTTAGTTTCCCATGCACATATATTTTCATTGCACCTTATAACGTCATCACAAACAATTCTTAAATTGTGCATGCTAACAATCAAATCAATTTTTTATCTATTCGGGGATATGAAGAAAAAGTAAATTTCATTCCTTACACATGCATTAGTTCAATATATCAACCTTTCCAAGTGCAATTCAACATTAAGTGAATTTAATCAATGTGTCAATGTCCATAGCCACATTCACAGATAATGCACCCTTGTATTGATTTTAGATTATCACTTTTTAGGTTAGGCACTCTCGCCAAGGTGTGTTGGAATTCAACCAACTTATTACCTTACAGATTCTCTGTCCATAATTATTATTTTAGAAGAACCATATGACTTATTCCTCCTCATTCACTCTTACAATGTGACTATCCTTCCTGCTACAAGATAATCACGATTCCAAATCAACGCACATGAAATTGATTGTTTCTCTTGAATGTGCCCAAGCCTTCTTCCTTCATTATTAACCAGGGTGCCAACACTCATGGCCACCCAAATTTGATTTTCTTTAACACCTATACAATGTAAGTAGAAATATTGGAAGGTCCTCCTTCCTCAATGGAAAATCCATTGCCTGTACTTTATGAAAACATGCATTTCCTTGAAGCAATTCCATGCAATGTGCTAACTACGAGCACCTGCATTCCCATAGAATCGGTCCTCACAACCAAAGTCTAAAACAAAGTGTTAAACTCTATTTTCCTTGACTGGACCGAAGGAACTTCATTTTTTCTCCATGCGACCAAGAGTTGTGACCTCAACTCTATTCTTTTCAGGAGCTATCCTTTCGGCTCCCATGTCCATGTGCTATGATCCTAGCTAAACCCCTTGTCTCCAAATCAACGGTGTAGATTCGTTTTCCACCAGATCCAACGACTGCAAGGGATTGTGAAACCTCAACTAGCTCGCGTTTTAATTCTCCTTCTGATCTCCACAATGAATACGGGTCGTCCGATCTACGATCAGATCCCAAACTCAAAACAATGCTATATTGAATTTAAATTATAGGTATAGGTCTCGAAGTTAACCCGTGTGCATATGAAATCTCCACAATGATCGCAGGCCGTCGATATTAGCCCTCGATCAATTTTAACCATACGATTTCTAGATAATAATAATAATGTCAACAAAAAAGTGTTTGACCGAGAATTTAGGTTGATATAGAGCTTCGATGTACTAAACTCAACCACATAATCCAATCACAGTATGAATTTTACATGACATTAACATGTGGGTTCTTGCAGGTTCTCCCACCGATCGTTCACAGATCGATGGTTCACAACGATTGAGAAATCCCAATATGATCGCTCTTTATCGAAGATTTCAATCTCTGCAATCTAAAAAGTGCTTTCCCAACTCTTTTAATCATGGTCGTTGATTCTCCGCCCTAACAAGATCAACGACGTTGGTTGATTGCGGGTCATGAACTAGCACATCTTTTAATTTCACCTTCGCGCTCCGCAATGATTCCCAACCATCGATCTTTGTTCACAGATCAATGATTCACAGTGATTGCGGGGCCCAATCTGGAAAATTTTCGCCCAACTCTGTCTAATCTTGGTCATTGATCCTCCACCCCGACAAGATAAACGACGTTGGTTGATTACGAGCAGTGAACTAGTATGTCCGTTAATTTCACCTTCGCGCTCTGCAATGATACCCGACCGTCGATCTAATTGAATGACTGATGTTTGATCCATTAAATCCAGTGGATAGTGAAGTCGATTTGACAACTGTGATCAGTCTTCCCTCCGATGAGTGGCTCACATTCATTTCCTCTGTCAGGTTCTTGAGTATCCTGATTCGATCAAGGTTTCCTCGCTAAAGCATACTCTACTTGGGTATCTGAGGCATACAACTGCCTTTCCTGAAGCATACTCTATCTGGGTATCTGAGGCTCCAGTATGTCACTACAGATGAGAAGATAGAAGACATGTTGACCAAGCCTCTATCGAGAGTGAAGTTTGTGTACTTCAGAGACACACTTAGTGTGGTCTAGAAGGATTTCCCTAGTAAGAGAGAGTGATGAATTATAGATGTGATTCCAGGGCAGAAACATCGACATATGACAATGGTAGTGGGTAGTCATCCACATACACGTTACTTACTGTGGCACCAGTCAGTATGACCCTGCACAAGACCAATAGATGCCAAGCCTTTGGGGCTAGTGAGTTACATAGATTTTCAAGTTGGTGGGCCAACCTGTGTGGTTGGAGGTGTTTCCTAGCCTTGGGCTAGATGGGTAGTGTGTGCACACTACATCACCTAATCCTTGTGATTAGATGCTTAGTCACTGTGGACTGATTTCATGGTGTGCCAACCATATGTTACTAGTTCTTTATGAACTAGATGTTGGTGAGTTACTAGTTCTTTATGAACTAGATTTCAGATTTTGTGTGAGCTGACGAGTTACTAGTTCTTTATGAACTAGATGTCAGATTCCGTGTGAGCTGATGAGTTACTAGTTATTTATGAACTAGATGCCATATTCTGTGTGAGGTGACAAGTTACAAGTTCTTTATGAACTAGATGTCAGATTCTGTGTGAGCTAACGAGTTACTAGTTTTGTATGAATTAGGTGCTAGATTTTGTGTGAGTTGGCGAGTTAAAGCCCCATGATGACATAAATCCTGGGTGGATGATGAGACATTGGATGTTGACGTGGTTACAAAACTTCTTCAATATAGATTCATGGAAATTCAACAAGTCAATGGTCGAGTGTACAGAAGAGAAGAAGTAGTCGTGATGATCATGCCAGAAGAATACCTTCCTTGCTAAGAGGGAGTGTTGAAGTTTGAGTAGGTTCGGAAGATATTCTTATTGTATCAATATTGTATTAGACCAAGTCAAAACGCTAAGATTAATATTATGTTCTATTTGTAAATTCGGCCCTATTGTGCCTTTGTAAAAGTCGGCCCTATTGTTCCTTTGTAAAATTCAATTGTAAATTAGAAAGGGTAAAGTATACAAGTTGGCCTTGACCTAATTAAGAGGTGGCACAACTTGTATTTATAAGAGGCTAGGCGCATCACTTGAAGGGCACACAACACAATCTCTCTCACACAAGGAAAAGTGTGCAAGTCAGAGGAGGAGACATAGCTATAGAGTAAGGGTGTTTTGGTAAAGGGTTTTGGTAATCTCTTGGAGGACTATCTTGGTCCAGTGGTGCGCTACCCTATTCTGGTTAGGGTTTCTGGTCTATCTTCTGGTTATCTTTTGTTTGGTGAGATCTCTCTTGAGAGAGACATTGTACTTGTTGATGAATCTATATTGAAGAAGCTTTGTTGGGTTTTCTCCCCCACGAGGGTTTCCCGGGATAAATCTTTTGTATATTGTGGATGTTTTTCTTTCAGTGATCCTTATGCATGCAATTATTGATTTAATAGTTTAAAGTTAAAGAATATTGAATACACTTAACTACTTAAGCAAAATTTTAACAACTAGCTCATAAAATAATGAAGCAATAAACACAAATTACTACATCAAATGTTCCCAACATATTCATACTTAAAAGTCCTTAAAATATTTCAACGGTTCACATGACATAGAACATCCATTGTATTTGAAGAAGTGAGTCACCACAAATTTGAATTCAAGATACTCCAAACTTTTGGGCCAACCTCAATACCAACTTATAG
>ML785116.1:576823-626185 GCA_009831015.1 Picea engelmannii | reverse complement strand
TTTATTACAAATTCATATGTTTTTATACCCATATCTTATCTTTTCAAGAATGAAGGATACAATTATATTCTTATCTTACCTTTGGGCCTCTTTTGCCATGGAATTCCCTTCATAGCTAGAATTTCATCCTATCATTCCTTTAAAGTGCAAGTTAGTCCCCTCTGTCATATTGTTCTTTCTCCACTAAGTGCAGGTATGTTGGAGTTCTTATTTCTTATCGTAAACATCCATTAATGTTGTGGTATTTCTTATTTTTTGGGTTCTCGAAAATTCTTTGCGAAATGTCCATACTCGTGACAAGTATTGCATTTGAAAGGGATCAACGTGAATTCTAGGGCTTGTAGATGGCTCCGATGAAAAAGGGCCCTGATTTGAAGTTCATATCTCTCTCCTCCTTGCTACTAAGTAAACACATGAAGAATCCTCGACCATAACCAAAGATGGATATATTACCTTGAACCTTGGGAGTCAAGTGCTATGAAAATTGTTCAAGGACTAGGCCAAAGGCTTGTGAACTTTCCTATTATAGCTTGCTGGTGTAAAAACATGGATTTTCTCTTTGGATTTGAAGATTGAAATATCTAACTTGGGAATGGGTTTTGTGTTCTTAACGAACTTGTTCTGCATTAGATGCTTCACATTGTTTAGGTTCGAGGATTTGATCATGGAAATGAATGCCTCCTCCTTAGATATAGAAGGGGTTTCCATACTGTAAATGTCAAGGGAATCCGCCTCGACTTAGTTTCTTCAAACCGTAAAACCTGAAATCCATCATTACATCGACCTCATATGTTAAGAGATATTACCCCCTCTCTATTATTATTATTATTATAGTTTTTTTTTTAATTAATGATTATGGTCATGGTGCTTTTTACAAACTCGATGTAACCATCAAACATATCTCAATGAGTCTCTTGTTCTAATTCTTCATCTCCTGACCCAAAATAAGAGTCTGTCGAATGATTGCATCCAAATATTGTGAAGTGAGCAACAATTTGCTTATGACGACTCTTAGCCTCTTTAGGGGTCACTAGTAGGAATGTGATTCAAACCACCAACTTAACCATGTTAGCCTCTTTAAGGGTCACTAGTAGGAACATGATTCAAACCACCAACTTAACCATGTTAGCCTTTTTAAGGGTCACTAGTAAGAATGTGATTCAAACCACCAACTTAACCCAAAATTTCTAGTCCAACTTAACCATGTTAACCTCTTTAGGGGTGACTAGTAGAAATGTGATTTAAACCACCAACTTAAATCAAAATTTCTAATCCATTACCTTTCATTCAATGAACCAAAAACACAAGAAGAAATATGTGCAATAATATAAACAATATGAAGAGAGATAATAAAATGTTGTACAAAATATATGACATTAAACAATATGCATTCCCTCTTTGTGAGCCTCAATATCCTTTCCCTTTCTCTGTGCTGTTACCCAAAGAATGTTTGTTTCTATTTAGGGTTTCAATTTTAACACGTGAGGGAGTGTAACGAATCGGTTGAAAAACTGGAGGCCGAATTTAGTACTATTATCCGCTCTCACATTTTGTGGTTTGCAAGTTCAGCGGTTAAAGCGAGAGCAGTTGCAGTCCAACTGTTAAAGTAATAGCCTGGTACCCTCTTCTTGTTAGCCACTTGCAGTGAGGATTTCAGATTTCTCGATTTAAAACCCAGAAGATCTCCACAACGTTTGTTTAAAATCCTATAAAACAATTTAAATTCCGTTGCCAGGACTTGAACCCGGGTCTCTCGGGTGAGAGCCGAGTATCCTAACCAACTAGACTACAACGGAATGTGTAAAGTTGTGTTGAATTAACAATTAAATCCCTTATTGTATTTTCCAAAAATCAAATCTCTTAATCTGATAACCAACTAGACTACAAAGGAATATGTAAAGTTGTGTCGAATTAACAGCCAAATCCATTATTGTATTTTCCAAAAATCAAATCTCAAATTTCTATTCATCTATAATTACTTATCCTTGTCCGCACGGGTGTAGATCGATTGGTACGTGTAATGTAAATGGAAGGAAATGTAAATAAAAAAGCTTCACGTTCAATTCTCACTCCAATTTACCCCGTACCCCATGTCACTCCAATTTACCCCGTACCCCATGCTTGTAGGCTGTATAACACATTTCATTCAGTCACAAAAAAAAAACTACTTATTCTGAGTCTTTTTAGTTCATCCTCTCTATTTATGTTCATGCAACAATCTCTATTCTGACGTCTTTTTCAGTTCATCCTCTCTATTGATGTTCATGCAACAATCTCAATAACATGATCAACCATCACTTATTCTACGAAAACCTCTAATCATACTCTAGATTGATACTCTAATTGGCTTCCATCATGTAAATTGCACATATATCAACCTTAGTAGCGTAAGGTAATTTTAGGTGGCAAGCTTTCAATTACAACTGCTTGGTTAACTTAACCATGCGTTATCCCTTTAGCCGAGTGCTCGTCTACTAGACTATATGTTTCTCATCTCGACAGAAGTTGAGTTTCGAACTTGGAACTCTAAAACATTGGCAATGGAAATTTTGTGGTATTTTAACTTCCTGCTTGAATTCCGATATTTCTCGACTCCCAATCATCTGGAGTGGGACTTCAATGATGCTAAAATCATAGCTTCCTTCCGCATTAAAACAAAGAATGGAGGTTCCACCGAGATTTGAACTCGGGTTACTGGATTCAGAGTCCAATGTCCTCACCACTAGACCATGGAACCCCATGAAATTTCAACATTGAGTTATCTAGAAAACCGTACTGTTACGTAATTTGCAATATTTCACTATTTCTCCAATATAATTGAACACCCATTTTGTTGCAATGCTCATCAACAATCATCTGGTTATTCCTATCATTGAACTCAGAACCCGTCGCTGTCTGTGGTGGAGATCCATCGCCTTGGAAGGCAGAAGCCACGACAGTATGTGCGTTTTGTCTTCCACATCGTTGGCATATCGGAGGGCAAAACCTCTGCGGAAATTGTTGCGATCGTCGAGCTTCTCAATGAGATGACCTCTCACGGGGCAGGCAACAACCTCTCCTATCCATTTCATCTATCTCCATGGATTCTCAACCTGATCTTGATCTTGGTCCAAGAATCCTTCTCTTGTCCCGCACAACTCGCTCCCGTTTCTCTCCATGGCTTCCCATTCATTATGCTTAAAAACCTGCGCTGTGAAGCCTTGGGGTTTTCAAGCCGCAGGAATGCCAATCCCACTGCCAAGAAAGCCAATACTGTGTGCATGCGGTTCACATAAATATCTAGAAGAACGTATGTGGAGAGTATGAGGACCAAAGCATAAAGCAGACATAGATGAATCGTTCCGCTTCGTCTGGTCCATTCTGTCTCTGAGAATGAGAATGGCAGCAGCTTCTTCTGCCATGGCGGAGAGGGGGAGGAATGGGCGTGAGGAGCCATTGCCGCTCGTGGATACAATGGTACTATGCATAGATAACATGGTACTGATAAGAATAGAGCGGGCAATGCTGAGAATGGGGAGGAGGTGCGCTGGAGGAGACGGAGGCAAATGCATAGATAACATGGTATTGATAAGAATAGAGCGGGCAATGTTGAGAATGGGGAGGAGGGGTGCTGGAGGAGAAGAAGGCTTGTAGGAGAAGAAGGCTTGCAGGGGAGGCCACCCTGCATTGAATGTCTGAAGGGATGTCCACTTGCAGAAAAGGCGCTGGAGGAGACGGAGGCAAATGCATAGATAACATGGTATTGATAAGAATAGAGTGGGCAATGTTGAAAATGGGGAGAGGGGTGCTGGAGGAGAAGGAGGCTTGCAGGGGAAGCCACTCTGCATTGAATGTCTGAAGGGACGTCCACTTGCAGAAAAGACGTCCACATGCAAAAAGATGGAGCAACGGGATCAACAAAATAGAGAACGAAGGACACGGAGCTTGGAGTGCCAGCCATGGCGTTTGTTTTACAGGATAAGATCCCAGTGCCAAAGACGTCCCATCGAGATCCATTTCATAAAAACTTTAGTCTACACCGACAAAGAAATGACGGCCAAACGATGTTCGTTAACGCTTTACAGTTGCCAGTTGTGTTTAAGTTGAATTGGTACAATGGGTGTGGAGAATTGGGGGCTTCTGCAAATAAAGCAAGGTCCTGGGGGTTGAACTTGTGATCACTTGGTTTCTCCTCTGGTTTCCGTGGGAACTTTCTAAATCTATGGAATCTAATTTTGGCTTGGAATTTTCTTTTGCTCAAGGAAAATACGAATTTCAGTAAACACATTTCCTTAATTATGGTTTCTTTTCTTTAATTTTTCAACGAGTTTATTCTAAATTTGAAACTCTGCATTCTCTTTTGGCATCTATGTTGCAACATTTTGTTCTTAATTTCTTTCTTTATGTGCTTTGGTGTGCATATTGATCATTGATATTACTGGTGGCTCTTGTTGTGCTCTTCCAAAGCTGTAACATGTTTATCTAGACATTTATTTTATACTGGCTCCTATTATATTTGGCCTTGAGATTAGTTGCTTGTAATATGGCATGCAACTTCATTTTTCTCCAGTAGATTGACCTTTAGATTAGGTACGTGTAGTATAGTAAGCTGTTTGTTCCATGTTTAACCCAAACCCAAATAAAATTCTCAATAATTCTTGTTGTTTGATGACTATTTTGGGTTTTTATACACAAATTATCGTGATCTAATAGCGAAATCAATATTAAAAACAAAACAATTTAAATCCCAGAATGCAAAATGCAACAAAGCTGAACCTGCCATTTACCATATAAGTTGTGTAAAAGAAAAATATCAAACTGTGTAGTTATTTTCAGAAGTGGAGAGAAGTTCGATGAAAAGGGTGTCTCAGAGGTAGTTATTTTCAGAAGTGGAGAGAATAGCGTGGGTTTCAAAGCCACTATCTAGAGAAACTATTAAACCACCCAGGAAAAGTATCATCCATTGTATTTGAGATATGCCATAAAAGCAAGTTCAAGGATTGAACCTATCCACCTTTGCAAATAAAATAGTCATAGTGGGCGGGTTCTGTTGATTTTCTTTGGATTTTTCATTCTAATTTTCAGAAAGTTTGGCATACAGTTGCTTCTCTAACTCAATATTGGATTTTCTTATGTGTGTTATATGCAAATTCGGATTGGGGGTTGCAAGATATCATTTGGGTTGTCAAAGCTCTCCTCCTTTTGGAATTTGATTGCACTAAAACCCATACGGGTTTTCTGAAAATCACTTTTTATCTACACCTTTTTCTTGAATTGGGAGGTGCGAGATTTTAATAAATAAAATTGGAGCGAGAGGCAAGAGATCATTACAATGGCATGGGGAATTTTTTTCAATGGAGAAACAATGCAATTAATGTTTTCATTATACCGAAAGGCTTATACCTATTGATAATGGGCAGATTTAATAGGGGTTTAGTGCTTAATAAGTTTTCTATGGACATGATTAAATATGGCTGGAATATTCTTAGTAGTCACACAAAATAAATGGCTGTGATTTCAATCATTAACTTCCTAGCTATTATAAAGACATCCGTTTATGTGTTTACTTTTTTACATTTACCTAATCATATTTAAAAATTACTTTGATAGCTAACTGATTGCCACCTAAGTGATTAAAAGAAATTAAAATATTAACACAGATAAATGAAGCTCAACAGTTTATTTATTAATCAATAATAAAATTTAATATATTCTTTTAAGGATTCTTTCCATCTTATCAATCTTTCGGCGTTGATCAGCCACAATTATGTGGCTGTGTTAATTATGTGGTTGTGCTAGTTATGTAACACTCTTATTTCCCCCAACTTGTAATTAATCATTAATTATAATCACCATGTTATGGCATGGGAACAATGTAAATGTATTATTGTTTAGAATGTGAATAAATAACTGTGGGGTTGAAGCCTTGAAGTACTAGCCATGATATCACTAGAGGAAAGAGTAAAGAAATGATAGAGAGGGTTCATTATGTCAAAATGACCCAAATTCTCCTTGCTGAAATAATAAGCCTCATCTTGATCCCAAAGAGAAATCAATTAATGAAAGAAGGATTCGTGGTTGAACAATCAACTACCCCCATGAATGGAAGCATGGAGAGTTTGGTTGAGGAGAAAAAAGACCGTCAACCCGAAGTACCACATAGTGCAGTTTTCCTGCACACCCAGACTAACTCGAGTTTCTTCTGACAGAAGGAACAAGACAGGTTCAAAACCTTCCTGGGGAGGAAAAAAGCGTGTAAGAATACACATGAAGGCAAGCAAGAAGGAGACACACCAAGAGGGGGGTGTGCGACCGAGGATATTCAGAGAGAAAGAGGAAGAGCGTGTGAGGCTCTCCAACTGAGAAGAAGAAATGGAAGATTAAGGTGTTCTGGTTAATGGAGAGAAGAAGAGAAAGGATCTCTGAGAAATTCCAGAAAACAGGAACTGAGCAAAAGGTCACGATCTTGATGCAGAGGGAGCATCTGATAAACCTTGAAGAGGTTGTGACAGAGAAAGAACCTCTGAGAAACCGCAAAAAGTTTCATAGTGATATCATGGCTTAGAACGGGGTTGGCCAGAGTGCTAAGAATGAATGCCTATGAGCCTATGGTTGGGTGGAAAGGCGAACACCCATAGTCAGTGGTCGGTGATCGACTATAATAGATAAGTATTTTGTTTACCCTGTGCACTGGAATTGAAATGCATGATTTGAATGTCTGTGTCTATGACTAAGATTTGCAGGGTTTGATTTATATTAGAAATGCTTATCATTCCTCTGTAAATCCCTGCATTTGAATGGTTTTCTATTTTTCTTTTCTTAGCAGCATGAGAATCGTTAGACGTGTGTATGTAAATGAATCTAAGAATAAGTTTACGATCTCTATATTGGTTGAAAAATCCTTAAGGGAATTTTTCCCAAAGATTGACTTTGTAATGCAAGAATCATGGTAGATTTAGCTGAAATACTTCAGTCCTATTGACCCCTCGAATTTACCTTTGCAGGATTACTAAATTCGATCTTTGTGGAGGGAGGGCGCCTCCTTCAAACCATCCGTCTGTGTGACCGAGAGCTCATGTCCATGGCCCTAACCAAATAATGGCTAAGAGTAGAGCATACAACCTCGAGGCTTGTTAGAGAATCCATATGACTGAGACCTTGGAACCCTTCGATAGGTCCGAAAGGAGCTAAGCTATTCTTGCTTCGGAACTCTGGGAGTTGAGAGCTCCGAGATGCTATGACTTTACAACCTTCGAAACCAACCAAAGGTAACCTGCTAGTTTGGTTACCCGCGAGGTTGAATGACATCTAGCGGTCTCTTAACCATGACCATGGGATCTTTCCCATCGATTAAACCCTGACCCACTTATCGGTCATGAAGTAACGTGAGTCGTAGATACGAGGATACTCAAGATCTTCCCTGGCCATTGGTTCTATGCAATGGTCATCCCGTCGTTGACCACTTTGGTAGAACAAAGGTGTCATAACACCAAAACCCCGAATGTCATAGTTGTGAATTAATGTGAGTCGTGGATCTGGGGAGTCCATTGAGAACCCCTCCCAACCGTTCGATCAACCTGTGGAAGGATTTGCATATTGCACTTCAGCAAAGTCCTACTCTGAGAGAAAAGGAGTGTTAAGCAGGTAAAACCCCCGAATGTCGAATTCATGAAATGACGAGAGTCGTAGATATGAGGATGCTTCGGGACCTTTCCTGGCCATTGGATATAATTCGTGGTCAATCTGACATTGACCACTCTGGGAGAAAGGGAGTGTTAAATGACTAGAATCCCCAAATGCCGAAGTTGCGAAGTAACACGAACCATCGATCCAAGGACGCGTCAGGATTCCTCCTGACTGTCGGATCTAGACTGTGGTCAAACCAACACTGACCACTCTGAGAGTAAAGAGGAGATTACACAGCCAAACCCTCGAACTATGAAGTCGCGAAGCAATGCAGGCCGCATATCTAGGGATCCACGTGGAACTGTCTCGACCGTGGGATAAAAAGTAGTGGGAGGTGGCTGGTAGGAGTTCGAAACTTTGAGAGGTTTAGGATGTTAGAATGTATGCTCCAAAAGGTCCGAAGGCAGGAGCTATGTTGTAACACATCCACTACGACATAATAGATTTTTCACCTTTTTCTCTCTCCTTTTTCTCAAGGGATAGAATCCCCGAGTTCCCACGAGGTCCTAGCGCAGGCTTAGTCCTTCCTGTTGGGACCTTCCCTAAACCAATTCGTTGGTTCTTTCATTGAAAAACTGTCTTGTACAACTCAGGTACCAAGTGCGGGCTTCACCTCCATGTTATCATTGGTTATGACCCCGACTAAGCCAAGAGGCGCCTTTCGCACTTCGCGAGTCAGCGATGCACGAGGGTCGAGTCTTTCGACTCTTCAAACCCCGAAACCCAAAATCCTACCTTTGGATGAGATCGATGATTGCGATTTTCTCCCCTGATTCGATGGTCCTAGCCGTATCGGGACTTCGGTAGCTGGGAGTTCGAAAAGCAAGGGGGTCAAGTTTTTCAACTCTTCAAACCCCGAACCCCGAAATCGTACCTTTGGTGATATCGACGGCTGCGAGTCTCTCCCCTGATATGATGGTTCTAGCCGTATCAGGACCTCGGTAACCGAGAGTTCGAAAAGACAGGGGGTAGAGTTTTTTGACTCTTCAAACCCCGAACCCCAAACCCTATTCACACTAAGCTGATTCAGAGTTTCGCACTCTGGGACTTCGCGACTTGTGAAGACGAGGGTTATCGCTCTATGGTTTCCCGGGTGCCACAACGAGGAAAAGACGAAACCTATTCATACTAAGCTGCTTCCGGGTTTCACACACTGGGGCTTCGCGACTTGCGAAGACGAGGGGTCCTGCCCTTTGGTCTTCCGAGTGATGAAACGCCGAAATGCTGAAAACTATTCCTGCTAAGCTGCTTCGGGGTTTCGCACACCAGGGCTTTGCGACTTGTGAAGAAGAGGGGTCCTACCCTTTGGTCTTCCAGGTGATGAAATGCCGAAATGCCGAAAACTATTCCTGCTAAGTTGCTTCGGGGTTTCCCACACCGGGGCTTCGCGACTTGCGAAGATGAGGGGTCCTGCCCTTTGGTCTTCAGGGTGCTGAAATGATGAAAACTATTCCCACTAAGCTGCTTCGGGGTTTCGCACACTGGGGCTTTGCGACTTACGAAGATGAGGGGTCCTGCCCTTTGGTCTTCCGGGTGCCGAAATGTTGAAATGCCGAAGTCTCTTCACGCTAAACCGATGGTCCAGATCACTCCTGGATCAACGACCACGATCATGTCGCGATTTCATGAATCGTGAGCTCATGCAATCCTACTCGTTGACCACTCCAAGTCGCGGATCATCGAAATGCTACCCGACTGCCACGCGTCCTGTGCCGATGGGTGGTTCCGAATTACTTCGAGACTTTCAGGACGTTGCCAAGTCCACCCTTTGGCCTAAGTAAAGGTTAAGGTCGACGGGCAATAGAGCTCCGACAGATCCTCCCGAGGGTTCCTGGGTAAATTATCCCCAGGTTTGGTGATCTGACTAAAGCCTTCCTAAATCATCGAGCTATATACTCTACGGTAGGGGGTAAGGTAAACTCATGGGTCTACTATCATAGTAGCCCTTTCAAGGGACTTTACTTCGACTCGGGAGTGCGAGGAAACTTCCCGGGAGAAGTGCCTTCGGGAAATTAAGCCAATGCATAGCATGAGCCAGGTAGATGGGGCCGTTCTCCAGGGCACAGACTCGTATCCTGAACCTATTCATTCTATGCCTAGACCGATTATTGTCATATAAGTATAAGTATGCATCCATTGTTTCCAAATCAAAACATAGGCAAACACTTCCATACATAAAACTTTCATGAGCGTATAAACATGAACATGCATTCAATTTGAAATATAAGACATAACACTTATCAGGAAACACCAATCGTGTTGCGACTACTGAGAGGGGTGCTCATTTCCACCCAACCGTAGGCTCAGTGAATCCATATGGATTTACCACTAGCCACCCCTGAGCTAGACCACGATGCTTGGAGATTCAGTCTCCTATTTCTAGCTTAACGAAAGTCCAGAACGAAGGTTTTTTTTTTCTTTCTCCTCCACTGTTCAGGACTCCCTGTCTCTCTAGAGTTCCTTTCGTCTTCTTCCTCTGCAATACCCCCTGCGTGTGCGCTCTCCCCCCCACACTTCCTTTCTTGCCTAGTTCTGCAAGGTTGCGTGTGGCGCGAATTTCCCCATCCGTGGTCAGGTATGAGGGCTTCTACAGATGGTCGGTTCACCCCCATCCACTCATTAACTCATAAGGAGCCTCCCCACCTACCATCCTGGCGAGTAATTCATTCCAGGGTTAGAGAGACGCTTTGGTCTTTGAGCCAGTAAAGACCAATACGATATTGGTTCGGTGGAAGTTAATTCCACCATTCCAGGTGCCTTCCACCACCTTTCATTAGCCATTGTGGTCTCTTTCAACACATCCCGCTCCCAACAATCATGCAACACATATTCATAACATTATTTACATTCATCGACCCTTTATATAAAGGCCCGTCAAATCAAACGTTCACATCTTTGAGTTTGCCATAGTTCTTGGCCAATATAGTTATTTTTACAGACTGGGGGAAACAAGGTGTTACAATTCCCTCCCCCTTAAAGGAACATCATCCTCAATGTTCTATCTATCAATAGGATGTGTATGTACAGAAGTAAACAAAATTGGATATGCCTGTTTCATGGCATCTTCCATTTCCCACGTAGCCTCATCTGGGCCAAAATGTTTCCACTGCACCTTGACCTATGCAATGGTTCAGTTCCTGAGTGGGGTTTCCTTTCTGTCCAGTATGCATTGAGGTTATGGTAGGAATTCTCCCTCGGGTTCCACCTGGATCATAGACCAGTCGATTACATGATTAGAATCGTGTACATATTTCTTCAATAATGAAACATGGAAAACATTATGTGCTTTTACTGTGGGAGGAAGTGCTAGCCTATAGGCTATAGGTCCTATTCTATCTAGAACTTCAAAGGGTCCACAATATCGAGGTTCCAACTTGGCACAAGCTCCCATTTTCAAGGAACTCTTCCTGGGCCTAACTCGAAGATATACATGGTCTCCCACCTTGAACTCTCGTGGAGTTCTCTTTCAGTCGATGTAACTTTTCTGTCGGTTCCGAGTGACCTTTAGATTTTGTTTTATTTGAATCACTTGTTGTTCCATTTCTTTCAACATGTCGGGTCCAATAGTAACTATGTTTACGAGATTACTCCAACTGACTGGTGTGTTACACGACCTACCATAGAGGACTTCGAAAGGACTCATCTTCAGGGATTCTTGGTAGCCGTTGTTGTAGGCGAATTCCACTAGTGGCAGGTAATCTTCCCACTTTTTGGGTTGATGCATTACATGCATCTTTAGCATGTCTTCTAATATTTGGTTCACTCTTTCTGTCTATCCATCGGTTTGAGGATGATAGGCTGTGCTAAATAGTAACTTGGTCTCCAGACCAACCATCAGGGATTTCCAAAAGCTGGAAGTAAATTTCGTGTCTCTGTTAGACATGATCTCTTTAGGCATACCATGCAGTCTGAATATCTCCTTCATGAATATGTTGGCGATGTCTATTGCCTTGCAAGTCGACTTGACGGGAATAAAATGAGC
This sequence comes from Picea engelmannii, assembly GCA_009831015.1. Classification (NCBI taxonomy): domain Eukaryota; kingdom Viridiplantae; phylum Streptophyta; class Pinopsida; order Pinales; family Pinaceae; genus Picea; species Picea engelmannii. The sequence continues at coordinate 614,538 of ML785116.1, read as the reverse complement.
GGACTTTCTCAATTTATCCACCACTACCATGATGGAATCATTCTATTTGGTCGAGGTTGGTAATCCGATGATAAAATCCATGGAGAAGGTTTCCCATTTCCATTCTGGGATTGGTAGATGTTGTAATAATCCTGCTGGGTGTCGGTGTTCTGCTTTAACCTGTTGGCATTCTATGCATTTGGCTAAGTACTCAGCTATGTCTTTCTTCAATTCAGTCCAATAGAATTGTTTCCTGGTGGCCGTGATCATCTTCTGGTATCCTGGATGACCAGTATAGGGTCTTTTATGTAGTTCATCCATTATGAACCTCTTCAAGTCGTCACAATCTAGAATATACAATCTGTTTCTGTAAGTGAGCAAACCTCCTTCTATCATCTGGTAGCCTTCATATTTTATCTCTGTGGGTTCTTGCTCTAGGTACGAGGTCACGGTCTGGAAGAATGTGTTTGTTTCTTGTGCATTCCTGACTCTTTCCTTGACATCCGTCTCGCAGGTGCTTACCGCTGCCAGGTGAATTGTTTTCATACTTCTTCAAGGGCATCGACCACCTTATTTTCCTTTCCTTTAATATGTTTGATTTCAAAATCAAACTTGCTAAGGAGGGCCATCCACCTAACTTGTCTGGCATTGAGCTTTGGTTGGTCAAACAGATATCGCAATCCAAAGTGGTTTGTCATAAGTACGAATTTCTTTCCCAAGAGGTAATGCCTCCACATTTTTAAGGCGTGCACTATGGCGACTAGCTCTAGATCATGGGTCACATAGTTGACTTTGTGCTCTTTCAATTTTTGGGATTCATAGCAGACCACACTTCCTCCTTACATAAGGACTCCTTCGAGCCCTTCCTTACAGGCATCTGTGCACACAAGGAAGTCATCTTCAGGATCGACGATCTTCAACATGGGTGCATGGGTCAATAGATGTTTCAGGGTTTGAAATCTTTCTTCACATTTTTGTGTCCACGTGAATTTAGTCCCCTTCTTCTGGAGGGCAGTGATTGGACACCCAATCTTGGAGTATCCTGCTAAGCCCATAAAGGATCTGATATCCAAAACGTCCTTTGGGGTAGGCCATTTCATGATAGACCTGATCTTGTCAGGGTCTACTACTACTCCTTCTTCAGATAGGACATGGCCCAAGTAATGTATTTGCTTCTAGAAGAAGTCACACTTGCTGAATTTGGCATAGAGCTGATGTTCTCTTAGCACTTGAAGCACAAGCCTAAGGTGTTCCTCATGTTCCTCTCTATTCTTGGAGTAAATTAATATATCGTCAATAAAAACCAGTACAAATTTGTCTAGGAATTTTCTGAGCACTTTGTTCATCAAGCACATAAAAGTGGCAGGGGTATTGGTTAATCCGAATGGTACTACCACAAACTCATAGTGACCATATCTCGTTCTGAAGGCAGTTTTGTGGATGTCTTCACCCTTGATTCAGACTTGATGGTATCCAGATCTCAAGTCAATATTTGAGAAGATGGAAGCACCTCCCAATTGATCAAACAGGTCATCGATCCTGGGTAAGGGGTACTTATTCTTTATGGTTACCTTATTGAGTTGTCTATAATCTACACACAGTTGAAGGGTACCGTCTTTATTTTTCACAAACAGGACTGGTGCTCCCCATGAAGACATGCTGGGCCGGATATAGCCTTTGTACATCATTTCCCTCAATTGTAATTTAAGCTCAACTAGCTCAGGTGTGCTCATCCTGTAGGGTGTCCTAGACACTGGCACCACTCCTGGTGCAAGTTCTATCGAGAAGTCAATGTCCCTTCTCGGAGGTAGGCCCGATACCTCTTCCGGAAATACATCTCTATATTCTCTTAGTGTGGGGTGGTTTTCGAGGTTTGGTTTGTTATCTTCAATTGATTTCAACACCTATATCGTATATAGTGGACATCCCTTTCTGCAATACTTTCTCATTTGAAGAGCTGATATCTATCTCACCGAGACAGGTTTCTGGATCCCTTGAAGGGTTATCCTTCTTCCTTATTCACTTACAAATTCTAAGGTTTTATGGTAACAGTCTAGTCTGGCTTTATGCATGGCTAGCCAGTCCATACCAATCAACAGGTCATATGATCCTAGGGGTAATATGTTAAGGGTTTCTTGGGTGGAGAATTCACCCATAATGAATTGGCAAGCTGGTATGACCTCCGCTACCTTTCTTTTGGTGCCAGTGGCTAACTGTACCAACCATGGCCTGGTGTGTTTATGTGGCTATAGTTTACACTTATCAACAACCTTAGGGGCTATATAACTCAAATTTGAACCAGGGTCAATCAGAATAGACACTAGATGGTTGGTGATCATACCTTCTATTTCCACCACTGAAGCTTGGTGGTCAGCTTGGTTGTTATCCAAGGCTGCATAAATTTGCGGCACACTCCTGGCCACATCATTGACGGTGGTAGCTTCTTGAAGGCTATAAATTATCCAGTTATTCTGTTGTCGGTGTGGGCAGTCCCTTAATAGATGTTCTTCTCCACAACCCCAACATTTTAAAGGTTCTCTCTTTGGGTTATCAGTCTTTCCTGGGGCATATATAGAAGGTTTATTTCCACCCAAGGAGGGGAAGTTCTGCTGGTGTACACTTCAGGCTGGGAAGCTCATCCTTGAGTTCTTTTTATAGTTTTTAAATCTTGGGGATTTAAACCCCTTTTTTCGGAATCCCGAACTATTCTTCTGCTTCCAGCCTTTGCGAGGTTCTGTCCGATGCCCGAGCTGTTCATGACAATATCTCGCCTTTCGGATAGTGTCTTCTAGAGTCTTTGGCTCGTCAAACTTGATCCTGTTTTGATAGTCCTTAGGGAGTCCACTGATGAATTGTTGCACCTTTTCCTTTTCTGCTTTTATATAGGGTACGTACCTCAACAACTCGAGGAATCTGCTGACATATTCCTCTATGGTGAGTTTCCCCAGCTTGATTTCATAGAATTATTTAGTCTTTTTGTCGAAATACTTTTCCAACAGATACTTCTTCCTGAAGTATTTTTCAAATCGTTCCCAAGACAGGCCCTCTTCATGAATCCCTTTTACATTCTTAAGGTCTTCCCACCAAATGGAAGCCTTTCCATTCAAGTTGAAGGTGGCCACTCGGGCCTTCAAGTTTTTTGAGAAGTCATGGACTCTGAAATACTTCTTTAGTCCAAGAAGCCAGGCCTCCGCTTTCTCTCCCTTCTTTATTTCATCGTCGAAGGAGGGTGGTTTGGCCTTCTTGAATTCTTCAAGATTATGACTCTTGGAAAGATTTCACTTCTTCCATTTTCTTCGGGAATAAGAACTGGTTTTGCTGTTAGAAGATCCCTCCGAGTCGCCAACTTCCTTTCTAGAGGAATCATCTGACGCTTGTCCCCTATCTCTGGGGTGGACCTTTCTCGAGGTGCTCTTCTCAGTGTGACCACTTAAATGACCACATTTCTATATCTTAGGTGGACTTCGACTTTTCTTTGTCTGTAGTCGGTCCACGTGACTGGTGTCAGGTTCATGCTGCAATTGTCTTTGTATGTCGGATAAACTCTGCAGTAAGACTGCATTAATTTCCATTTGCTTCTCTTGCTCTTTTATCATCCTCTCGTTGTCAGCCTTGCAGCTCTGTAGTTCGACCATGAGGCTCCTCATAGTCTCAGCTAGATCTGGAGGGGTCCCTACCGCCCTCCTTTCGTCAGACTCTTCGTCTCTATTGTGGGAGCCTTCCCCCACCTCGTGGTGAGTCACCATTCTATGTGTCTGTAGTTTCCCATGGTTGATCGTCCACTTGTGTGCAAAATAAAAATGCTTATTGTTAGTCAATATTTATATTCATTCGTAACCAGCGCATAATTCATATTTTTCACATGCATACACACAATAGGAGTTTTCATTCTTAACTTCGACTTTTGATTAAGGGGGTTAAGATAGAGGGTTACTCCTTTTAAGAGTACTTCGAATGGAGTCTCTGTGCAACCCATTCATGAGCCCAAGCAGGCCAAGTGTTGTAACCATGCTCTGATACCAATTTGTAACACACCCACTATGACATAATAGATTTTTCGCCTTTTTCTCTCTCCTTTTTCTCGAGGGATAGAATCCATGAGTTCCTACGAGGTCCTAGCGCAGGCTTAGTCCTTCTTGTCGGGACCTTCCCTAATCCAATCCGCTGGTTCTTTCATTGAAAACCTGTCTTGTACAACTTAGGTACCAAGTGCGGGCTTCACCTCCATGTTATCATTGGTTATGACCCCAGCCAAGCCAAGAGGCGCCTTTTGCACTTCGTGACTCAGCGATGCACGAGGGTCAAGTCTTTCAACTCTTCAAACCTTGAAACCCAAAATCCTACCTTTGGGTGAGATCGACGACTGCGAGTCTCTCCCCTGATCCGACGGTCCTAGCCGTATCGGGACTTCGGTAACCGAGAGTTCGAAAAGCAAGGGGGTCGAGTTTTTCGACTCTTCAAACCCTGAACCCTGAAATCATACCTTTGGTGAGATCGAGGGTTGTGAGTCTCTCCCCTGATCTGATGGTCCTAGCCGTATTGGGACCTCGGTAACCGGAAGTTCAAAAAGCTAGGGGGTCGAGTTTTTTGACTCTTCAAACCCCGAACCCTATTCACACTAAGCCGATTCGGAGTTTCGCACTTCGGGACTTCGCGAATTGCGAAGACGAGGGTTATCGCTCTATGGTTTCCTAGGTGCCGAAACACCGAAAAGCTGAAACCTATTCATACTAAGCTGCTTCGGGGTTTCACACACCAGGGCTTCACGACTTGCGAAGATGAGGGGTCCTTCCCTTTGGTCTTTCGGGTTCCGAAATGCCAAAATGCCGAAAACTATTCCCGCTAAGCTGCTTCGGGGTTTCGCACACCAGGGCTTCGTGACTTGCAAAGACAAGGGGTCCTGCCCTTTGGTCTTCCTGGTGCCGAAACGCTGAAATACTGAAAACTATTCCCACTAAGCTACTTCAGGGTTTCGGACACCGGGGCTTCGCGACTTGCGAAGACGAGGGGTCTTGCCCTTTGGTCTTCTGGGTGCCGAAACGTCGAAATGCCGAAAACTATTCCTACTAAGTTGCTTCGGGGTTTTGCACACCGGGGCTTCATGACTTGCAAAGATGAGGGGTCCTGCCATTTGGTCTTCTGGGTGCCGAAACGTCGAAATGACAAAGTCTCTTCACACTAAACCGATGGTCTAGATCACTCCTAGATCAACGACCATGATCACGTCGCGATTTCGCAAATCGTTAGTTCGTGCAATCCTACCGGTTGACCACTCCAAGTCGCGGGTCAGCGAAATTCTACCTGACTGCCACACGTCCTGTGCCGATGGGTGGTTCCGAATTACTTCGAGACTTTCAGGATGTTGCCAAGTCCACCCTCTGGCCTAAGTAAAGGTTAAGGTCGACGGGCAATAGATCTCCGACAGATCCTCCCGAGGGTTCCTGGGTAAATTATCCCTTGGTTTGGTGATCTGACTAAAGCCTTCCTAAATCGCCGAGCTATATACTCTGCGGTAGGGGGTAAGGTAAAATTGTGGGTTTACTATCATAGTAGCCCTTCCAAGGGACTTTACTCCGACTCGGGAGTGTGAGGAAACTTCCCGGGAGAAGTGCCTTCATGAAATTAAGCCAATGCATAGCGCGAGCCATGTAGATGGGGCCGTTCTCCAGGGCACAGACTCATATCCTGAACCTATTCATTCTATGCATAGACCGATTATGGTCATATAAGTATAAGTATGCATCCATTGTTTCCAAATCAAAACACAGGAAAACACTTCCATACAGAAAACATTCATGAGCGTATAAACATGAGCATGCATTCAGTTCGAAATATAAGACATAACACTTATCAGGAAACACCAGTTGTGTTGCGACTACTGAGAGGGGTGCTCGTTTCCACCCAACCATAGGCTCAGTGAATTTAGATGGATTTACCACTAGACACCCCCGATCTAGACCACGATGCTTGGAGATTCAGTCTCCTATTTCTAGCTTAATGGAAGTCCAGAACGAAGGTTTTTTTTTTTTTTCTCCTCCACTGTTCGGGACTCCCTGTCTCTCCAGAGTTCCTTCCGTATTCTTCCTCTGCGATCCCCCCTACGCGTGCACTCTCCCCCCCACACTTCCTTTCTTGCCTTGTTCTGCAAGGTTGCGTGTGGCGCGAATTTCCCCATCCGTGGTCAAGTCTGAGGGATTCTATGGATGGGCGGTTCACCCCCATCCCCTCATTAACTCATGAGGAGCCTCCCCACCTACCATCCTGATGAGTAATTCATTCCAGGGTCAGAGAGCCACTTTGGTCTTTGAGCCAGTAAATACCAATACGGTATTGGTTTGGTGGAAGTTAATGCCACCATTCCAAGTGCCTTCCACCACATTTCATTAGCCATCATGGTCTCTTTCAGCACATCCCCCTCCCAGCAATCATGCAACACATATTCGTAACATTATTTACATTCATCGACCCTTTATATAAAGGTCCGTCAAATCAAACGTTCACATCTTTGAGTTTGCCATAGTTCTTGGCCAATATAGTTATTTTTACAGACTGGGGGAAACAGGGTGTTACATATGTAGAAAAACATCGAGAGTACAGGAGTTTTGCGGGTATGTTCATAAGAACACGATGAGGAACCTTGCCAAGGGTTGGAGCCACGTGGTAGGATTCTGGGAATGGTTTAGACATGGATAGGAAGGACGAAGGGTCTAAGGCCCGGTGATTGCGAAGGCATAGGGAACATCCCCTATAACCACCTCTCCAGCAACCATGCCATCACTAAGGGATGACAATCATGGTCAAGTTCGTGCCAAGTGGAATGGTATGAATGATGTGAACCCACGTGGCCTTTGACCAATGATGCCTGAGGCACTTCGAATGGGCATAACTTCCAATCTAGAGCTCGGATTGGAGCATGGTAATAGTCATTGGAAATCTCTTGACGAGCAAAAGGTGAGGGAGATCTCAGGAAGAGGATTCGAGATGATGGAGGAAAGCGAAATTTTGGTGCCCCATCCCTTAAAAAGATACTTAAGGGGTTGGGTGTGTTACAAATTGGTATCAGAGAGGGAAACAACACTTGTCCTGCTTGGTCTCACGAAAGAGTCAAGTGATTATTTTTCTTTCTTAGAAAAATTTAAGGGAGAGGGAACCCTAGCCTACCCTATCTAGAAGAGAATGATTCAAACACAGGCTTGGATGGGTAAGAGAACAGTGATAAGACTAGTTTATCAAGGCTAAGATGATTATGTTGAGAGTATTACTGCTGTATGGAAATTATTTGCATAATTCCCTTGAGGAGAAGGATGCAAATTAAAATTCAGTTGGGATTTTACCCAACGAGATTGAATCATGCTAGATTGTGGTAGAAGAAGTCCGTCATTTATTTTGGAGAAATGATAGCCAACCCTACAAAAGTGGGCTTATGAAACCTATGTTAATTAAAAGAGTTGGTTAAATGAAGGATTTGGAATTGGGATAAAAATCCTCCATGTCTAGAGGCCTCATTGGAGTAGGTGAGATCAACCTGCTTGACCTTTTATAACTGAAAGACTTCCTGCTAAGGTAATCACTCTTTGCAACATAAAGGAAGCCATGAGGATTGAGAATGAACCTCATGGAAGAAGTGAAATGACATGAGCAAGTTCAAAAGATCATGGTTGGGCTAGGGAAGTGTGTACCCCTACTAACTAAGGGTAAGTCTATACACTAAAATGCAAGAGGAAAGTAAGTGGAACCCGCCTATACTACAAACATGGGTATAATGCTTGGTGCACATAGATATGTTGAAATGCATATCGCAAAAATAGAGCATGCATATGACGTGCATATATACTTATTATAGTATGTCATTGAATGTGAAATATGGTGATGTCATAGATCATATGGTTAGTGATGATCTGACTATGAAAGCATAAGTAAAAGGTTGATGATGTTGAGCACATAATACATTATGAGGATAAGGTAGAATGGTTAATGAAATGTTGATCATGAATGTGGTAAAGGAAGTGTTGGGACACTTCTAGAGGACCAACGGGTTAGGTTGACATACATAGGTGGATGATATCCATATAAGGAAGGGCTTGGTATACTCAAGTAGTAGTGAGAGGGAGTCTAGAAAATGATTCCCTTGATAAAAATGTATGTTAACCAAAACTAGTTTGAGTCATGAAAAATAAGCTTGATAATTTGTTTTGTTGCCTTGGGTATTGCTGGAATTTCCGAGATAGTATTTTTGGATTGTTGAATAACTTTATACTAGTTGAGGAAAAAAATCCTTCTTATTGATTGTTGTCGTATGGAAAGGGGGACATAGTTATGGTTATGTCTGTTAAACTTGTTGTGTGGATATCATGTGAATGACTACAATATCTCAATAGAGAGAGCAACTTAGTGTTGAGTATCTTTATGAGACTTGTCATAAGAATGGCAACAAGACCCTTGGGAGGAGGATTTGGAAGTTTGATATGTCCATGTGTATGAATGACATGAAAAATGTACAATCAATGAGCTTGCATGATGAATGTTTGGCTATGTTTGTATACGCTTGAGTGCAAGGATTTAATGCATTGTGAGGTTTCCTGATATGAATACTGATATTAAGACCAAATAGATATGAGTGAATGCTATTAAATGTGAAAGTGATGCACATATATGATGTAAGAGTAAATGAACAAGGATGCTATGTTGTCAAGATAAGAGGCAAAATGATTTTGCATTTGAGGATCACATGAGAATGATTGTGAACAATCATGAGTTGAATGATTTTAAAACTAAAGATGTATGTGAGCTATGAAATATACCTATGGTAGCTACACATAGGCTTAGGATTATGCATGTGGTTAAGTACATCATGGATGTAAGTTAACAAAACAAGGAATATGTGTGGATAAATAATCTGGATGCATAACAAAGATGCATGTTTATGCTCCTTATGAAAATATTTGGTAAAGAACTGAAGCTAACTCAAGGTTGAGACCATCACAGATAGTGAAGGATATGCAATAAGGAAGTTGCACGATGAAGGAGTTCCTTGTGGAGGAACTATGTGAAGACTTTATCAGGCGAACAAAGTCACCAACTTAATGACTGTTGAGAATTGAGCAATGGGTTTCAAGTATATGTATATAGATAAGAATCATGGATTACATTCTAAAACAAAATGTATGAGTGGAAGACTATCCTAGGTTCGAATCCCGACAGACGCAACTGTCATCAATTTTATTCATCATTTTGTTTAGAGGATTCTAGTCGATAAAGACATTTAAAACCCATAAGAACTCCGTAATGTCTAAAATCCCTTAAAACAAAAACAATTAAATTTTGTTGCCGGGACTTGAACCCGGGTCTCTCGAGTGAGAGCCGAGTATCCTAACCAACTAGACTACAATGGAATAAGTAAAATTGTCTCGAATTAACATGAAAATCCATTATTGTATTTTCCAAATCTCTTAATCTCGCAGATTCTCCAATCTTTGTACACATCTATAAGTACTTATCCTTACCGGATTCTCCAATATTTGTACGTATCTATAATTACTTATTCTTACCAGTACAGGTGTAGATCGATTGGCATGTGCCATGTAAATAGAAGGAAATGGAAAAATAAGGTCTCACTTTCAATTCTCATGTGTACTTTAACTTCCTGCTTGAATTCCGATATACCATTGGCTTCTTGACTCCCAATCATTTGGAGTGGCGACGACGAGTTTTGAATGCAGGACTCCAATGATGCTAAAATCATACCTTCCTCTCGCATTAAAACAAAAAATGGAGGTTCCACCGAGATTTGAACTCGGGTCGCTGGATTCAGAGTCCAATGAAATTTCAACATTGAGTTATCTACAACTATGGACACTCAATCTCAATTACTTGTTCGGAGTACTATTACGTAATTTGCAATATATCACTTTCTCCAATAGAATTGAACAATACTCGTCAACGATCATGTGGTTATTCTTATCATTGAATAGTAATCGTTCGGAGAATAAAGAAAAACTTCAACTATTCTGCATCCATTTGTTGCAATACTCATCAACAATCATCTGGTTATTCCTATCATTGAACACCCCATTCAAAGTACAAATTAAAGAAGCTTAAACTAAACTATATTTTTATTTTGCGAGTATAGCTCAGTTGGGAGAGCGTGAGACTGAAGATATGAAGGTCGCGTGTTCGATCCACGTTGACCGCATTACAATTCTCCCCAGATTTCGTCTCTCTGCAGAATGACGGGGAGACAATACAACTCTCCAAACATTGATTTCATTATAACGCTCAAGACACTAAATGATTTTCTCCTACCATTTCCCCCTCATTCTTACATGGCCAAAAGGCTCAGGTGCAATGCCTCCTTCCCAGCCAAAAGTGATCCGTTCTCCCCTTCAAGGAACGATTGAAAGCAAAATTTTATCCTCTCTTCTGGCAAGAATATATTACCTTCTCCTCCCACAGTTCATCTATCTTAATTAGGAGAATTGGTATATCCAGGTCAAGTTTGAAGGGGTATCTCTTCTTTATGTGCTTTGGTGTGCATATTAATCATTAATATTACTGGTGGCTCTTGTTGTGCCTTTTCAAAGCTGTAACATGTTTGTCTAGCCTTATATTATTCAATATATCGGCCTTGAGATTAGTTGCTTGTAATATGGCATGCAACTTCCATTTCCCCATTAGATTGACCTTTATATTAGGTACTTGTAATATGGTAGACTGCTTCTCCGACGTTTAACCCAAACTCAAATCAAATTCTCAATAATTCTTGTTGTTTGATGATTATTTTGGGATTTTATACACATCATGATCCAATAACAAAATCAATATTAAAAACAAAACAACCTAAAGCCCAGAATGAAAAATGCAACAAGTGATGCAATTTCCAAAATCTAGACCTGCCATTTACCATATAAATTATTGTGTAGAATAAAAATATCAAACTGCGTAGTTATTTTTCAAAAGTGGAGAGAAGTTCATTGAAAGGGGTCTCTCACAGGTAGTTATTTTCATAAGTGGAGAGAAAAGTGTGGGTTTCAAAGCCACTCTCCAGGAAAACTATCATCCATTGTATTTGAGATATGCTAGAAAATCATGTTCAAGGATTGAACCTATCCACCTTAGACCTCTGCGAATAAAATACAAAAATAGTCATAGCGGGTGGATTTGTGCATGAATCTACTTAGACGTTTCCAAGTGATGTAAGTAGATTTGCTAATTATTTATGTTGATTTTCTTCAGATTTTTCATTCTAATTTTCAGAAGGTTTGGCATACAATTGCTTATCTAACTCAATATTGGATTTTCTCATGTGTATTATATGCAAATTCGAATTGGGGGTTTCAAGATATCATTTGGGTTGTCAAATCTCTCCTCCTTTTGGAATTTGATTTCACTAAATACCATATGGGTTTTCTGAAAATCACTTTTTTTTCTACACCCTTTTCTTGAATTGGGAGGTGTTGGATTTTAATAAATGAAATTGGAGCTAGAGGAAAGACATCATTACAATGGCATGGGGAATTTAATAACTAGAGAAACAATGCAATTAATGTTTTCATTTTGTAACACCCTTGTTTCCCCCAACTTGTAATTAATCATTAATTATGATCATCATGCTATGACATGGAAACAATGTAAATGTATTATTGGTTAGATTTCCAATCAATGACTATGGGGTGAAGCCTTGAAGTACTAGCTGTGATATCACTAGAGGAAAGAGTGAGGAAAAAATAGAGAGGGTTCATTATGTCAAAATGACCCAAATTCTCCTTGCTGAAATAATAAGCCTCATCCTGATCCCAAGGAGAAATCATTAAATGAAAGAAGGACTGATGGTTGAACAATCAACTACCCCCATAAATGGAAGCATGGAGATTATGGCTGAGGATATAGAAGACCGTCAGCCCGAAGTACCACATAGTGCAGTTTTCTTGTAGGCTCAGATTGACCCGAGTTTCTTCTGATGGAAGGAACAAGACAGGTCCAGAACCTTCATGGGGAGGAAAAAAGCATGCAAGAATACACACGAATGAAGACAAGAAGGAGACACACTAGGAGGGGGGTGTGCAGCCAAGGATATGCAAAGATAAAGAGGAAGATCACGTGGGGCTCTCTAGCTGAGAAGAAGAACTGAAATATTAAGTTGTTTTGGTTATTGGAGAGAAGAAGAGAAAGGATCTCTGAGAAATTGCAGAAAACATGACATGAGTAGAAGGTTGCGATCTTGATGCGGAGGGAGCATCTGATAAACCTTGAAGAGGTTGTGACAGAGAAAGAACCTTTGAGAAACTACAAAATGTTCCCTAGTGATATCATGGCTTGGCATGGGGGTGGCCAGAGTGTTAAGAATGAATGTCTCTAAGCCTATGTTTGGGTGGAAATGGGAACACCCATAGTTAGTGGTTGGTGATCGATTGTAATAGATAAGTATTTCGTTTACCTTGTGCAATGGAATTGAAATGTATGATTTGAATGTTTGTGTCTATGACTAAGATTTGCAGGGTTTGATTTATATTAGAAATGCTTATCATTCCTCTGTAAACCCCTGCATTTGAATGGTTTTCTATTTTCCTTTGCAAACCTCTGCATTTGAATGGTTTTCTATTTGCCTCTGCAAACCCCTGCATTTGAATGGTTTTCTATTTGCCTATGCTTAGCAGCATGAGAACCCTTAGATGTGGGTTTGCAAATGAATCTAAGAAAAAGTTTACGATCTCTATATTGGTTGAAAATACTTAAGGGAATTTTCCCCAAGGATTGACTTTGTAATGCAAGAGTTGGGGTAAATTTAACTGAAATACTTCAATCTTGTCGACCCCTCAAATTTACCTTCGTAGGATTACTAAATTCGAGCTCTGTGGAGGGAGGGTGCCTCCTTCAAACCATTTGTTCGTGTGACAGAGAGCTCATGTCCATGGCCCTAACCAAATAATGGCTAAGAGTAGAGCGTACAACCTTGGGGATTGTTAGAGAATCCATATGACCGAGACCTTGGAACCCTTTGATAGGTCTGAAAGGAGCTAAGTTATTCTTGCTTTAGAACTCCGGGATGCTATGACTTTACAATCTCTGAAACCAACCGAAGGTAACCTGCTGGTTCAGTTACCCACAAGGTTGACTGACATCTGGAGGTCTCTTAACCATGACCATGGGATCTATCCCACCGATTAAACCATGACCTGCTTACCAGTCGTGAAGTAACGCAAGTCGTAGATCCGAGGATACTCGGGATCTTCCCCGACCGTTGGTTCTACGTCGTGGTCAGCCCGACGTTGACCACTTCGGGAGAACAAAGGTGTCATAACACCAAAACCATGAATGTCGGAGTTGTGAATTAATGTGAGCCATGGATCCGGGGAGTCCATTGAGAACCCCTCCTAGCCATCCGATCAACCATTGGAAGGATTTGCGTATAACACTTCAACAAAGTCTTACTCTGGGAGAAAAGAAGTGTTAAGCAGGTAGAACCCCCGAATGTCGAACTCGTGAAGTGACAAGAGCCATAGATATGAGGACACTTCGGGACCTTTCCTGGTCGTTGGATCTAAGTCGCAGTCAGTCTGACGTTGACCACTCTGAGAGAAAGGGTGTGTTAAACAAGTAGAACCCACGAACGTCGAAGTCGCGAAGTAACACAAACCGTCGATCCGAGGACATGTCGAGATTTATCCTAACCGTTGGATTTATATTGGGGTCATCCCGACGCTGGCCACTCTGGGAGTAAAGAGGATATTACACAACCAAACCCTCCGAACTCTGAAGTTGCGAAGCAATGGAGGCCGTATATCTGGGGATCTACGTGGAACTGTCTCGACCGTGGGATAAAATGTAGTGGGAGGTGGCTGGTAGGAGTTCAAAACTTCTAGAGGTTTAGGATGTTAGAATGTGTGCTCCAAAAGGGCCGAAGGCCAAAGCTACTTGGAAGGACCTCGAGAGTTTGAGAGTTTTACGGGTATGTTCATAACAACATGATGAGGAACCTCACCGAGGGCTAGAGCCACGTGGCAGGATTCTGGGACTTCAGGATTCCAGGAATGGTTTAGACATGGATAGGAAGGATGAAGGCCCAAAGGGTCAGTGATCGCGAAGGTGTAGGGAACATCCCTTGTAACCACCTCTCTAGTAGCCATGTCATCTCTAAGGGATGACAACCATGGTCAAGTTTGTGCCAGGTGGAATGGTACAAACGAGACGAACCCACATGGGTGCCATGTGGCCTTTGACCAATGGCACCTGAAGTGCTTCGAAAGGGCATAACTTCCAATCCAGAGCTCAAATTGAAGCATGGTAATAGTCATTGGAAATCTCTCGACGAGAAAAAGGTGATAGAGATCTTGGGAAGAGGATTTGAGATGATGGAGGAAAGAGAAATTTTGATGCCCCGTCCCTTAAAAAGGTACTTAAGGGGTTGGGTGTGTTACAAATTGGTATCAGAGAGAGAAACAACACTTGGCCTGCTTAGGCTCATGAAAGAGTCAAGTGATTATTTTTCTTTCTTAGAAAACTTTAAGGGAGAGGGCACCCTAGCCTACCCTATCTAACAAAGCATGATTCAAACACAGTCCTGGATGGGTCAATGAACAGTCATAAGACTATTTTATCAAGGCTAAGATGATCTTATTGAGAGTATTACTACCGTATGGAAATTATCTACATAAGTCCCTTGAGGAGAAGGATGCAAATTAATATTCAGTTGGGATTTTAGCCAACAAGATTGAATCATGCTTGATTGTGGTAGAAGAATCCCATCATTTATTTTGGAGAAATGATAAACATCCATACAAAAGTGGGCTTATGAAACCTTGGTTAATTAAAAGCGTTGGTTAAATGAAGGATTTGGAATTTGGAGAAAAATACTCCATGTCTAGAGGCCTCATTGGAGTAGGTGAGATCAACCTACTTGACCTGTTATAACTGAAAGACTTCCTGCTAGGGTAATCACTCTTTGCAAAATAAAGGAAGTCATGAGGATTGAGAATGAACCTCATGGAAGAAGTGAAATGACATGAGTAAGTTCAAAAGATCATGGTTGGGTTAGGGAAGTGTGTACCCCTACTAACTAAGGGTAAGTCTATACATGAAAATGCAAGAGGAAAGTAAGTGGAACCCACCTGCACTGTAAACATGGGTATAATGCTTGGTGCACATAGATATGATGAAATGCATATCACAAGGATAGAGCATGCATATGAAATTCATATATACTTATTATAGTATGTCATTGAATTTGAAATATGGTGATGTCATAGATCATATGGTTAGTTATGGTCTGACTACAGAAGCATAAGTAAAAGGTTGATGATGTTGAGTACATAGTACCTTATGAGGATACGGTAGAATGGTTAATGAAATGTCGATCCTGAATGTGGTAAAGGAAGTGTTGGGACACTTCTAGAGGACCAATGGGTCAAGTTGACATATAGAGGAGGATGATATCCATATAAGGTAGGGCTTGGTATACTTAATTAGTAGTGAGAGGGAATCTAGAAAAGGATTCCCTTAATAAAAACGTATGCTAACCAAAAATGGTTCGAGGCATGAAAAAAAAACTTGATAAGTTGTCTTGTTTCCTTGGGCATTGTTGCAATTGCCCATATAGTATTTCTGGATTTTTGAATAACTTTATACTAGTTGAGGAAAAAATTCCTTCTTATTGGTTGTTGTCGTATGGAAAGCGGGACATAGTTATGATTATGTCTGGTAAACTTGTCATAAGAATGTCATAGCGGGACTTGTCATAAGAATGTCAGCAAGACCCTTGGGAGGAGGATCTGGAAGTTTGATATGTCCATGTGTATGAATGACATGGAAAAGGTACAAGCAATGAGCTTGCATGATGAATGTTTGGCTATGTTTGTATATGCTCGAGTGCAGGGATTTAATGAATTGTGAGGTTTCTTGATATGGCCTTCCCCTGTCTGCATCTTCATGGCTTGCAATTTCTCTTGCAACCTTTGGTTCTCTTCCTCTGCAGCATGCAACCATGCCTTCAATCCAACATTCTTTGCTTGAAGGATTTGGTTGAGTTCTTGAATCCAATCGAACCACAACTACTTTGGCGATCTTTCCATTCTCAGCTTCAACACCTGCAATCGGTATCAAGCCTGCTCTGATACCAACATGATCTGATCTCGGGGGTGATTAGTTTCTAATAATTGTTTGATCATGTCACTCCTTCAAAGGGTCAACTATAGATCATTTACTTGAGCGATTTGCGATTACAGGTATCGTTGAAGTCTTTATAGACTTGAATCCAAAGTGAATAAAACCCTCTTTAGTTTCCTTATGTGTTATATGTCATGCTTGCATTTAATATTCTATGTGCGGAAATTCATGGAAAAAGCAACATAAGAACATAATACACATAATGGATATGACACTTCCCTTGATAACGGAGTTCACCCGATGTGGGCTACGTCTTCGGGTCATGCTCCAAATCTTGACTACTTTATTCTCCTCGCTGTAATGATATATCTCCTTTACAAGTTGTAAGGCCAAAGTCTCCTTTTCATTGACAACAACAAGAGATCAGAATGTGATCAAGAATGTATACAAGATTCACAAGTTCTCATGCTCATGAGGCATCCATGATGCTGACATCAACATCATTCCCACATACTCAATACATAAAAAGAGGAAGAATAAAAGATGACCCCCATCACCATGGAGCCATAGAGTGCCTTATATCTACTTCTCAGATCCAAGCATATATGCAACCCATAAAAAGATCTCGAAACTATGAGATTTAGAACTACTTCGTTGGCCACTTATCATTCAAGTGCCATAATTTCTCTGTCACATGTAACTTATTGGTTTTATGTGGAAGAAGAGAAGAAAATAAGAGATATAAAGAATAAGTTGATCTTGTTGCCTTGCTACAACCTCTCCATGCTCCTTCAAACCTCTAACAAGAATTCTATACTGCAACATTTAATGACAAAACAACATAATGAAAAACATGCTTACATTGGCTTCTTCATAACTTAGCTTGTTGATCTGAATCTTTTCTATAAAAACAGACCTTTCCATTGGATTCGCTTCACCGAATTACCTAAAAACGATTGTCAAATCATCTCCATCAGACATTGTCACCTTCAGGTCCTTTTTGGACCTTTTTCCTTGATCCGCGTGCAATTATGGGAATTTAATGCACTATCTGCATTGGAATCCATGCCATTGTATGAACTAGGTGTGCTACCCCATACATTGAATGAGTTCAACTTTTAAATAAAAAGGAGGGCAGATTTATCCATGAGGTTGTTTAGCCTAATTGGTTGGCGGAGGCTAAGTTAAAGTGCTAGTTTAGAGGAGGTCACGGGGTCAAATCTGTTGGCCTCCCTTTTTGGCATGCTTCCCAACGCTCTGCCAAATTCGGTGGATCCGCTAGATTTGGTAAAACGCTGCCAGATTTGGTGGAAGAGGGAAATCCAAACCAAATTTGAATTTTTGGCATGCGCCCTCACTGGGCATTTGTTGGATGCCACGTGGTAGCCACTCATTGGCCATGTTGACTATGCCTACCACGTCACCTATTGATGTCACCTTCTGACTATACCTACCACATCACCTGCTTACTGTACCTGCCATGTCACCTACTGACTGTACCTACCACGTCATCTGATGATGTCACCTTCTTACTGTACCTGCCACATCACTTGTTCACTGTGCCTGGCATGTGGCATATCCTAGGAGGTCCCACATGGTGTCCTCTAGAGGTGTCACATGGCACAATTTCATTGGTCCATTTGGCAGCCCAAAATGCCAAATCAACATACCACATAACACACTGTCATTGGACCACGATGACATGATGACGTCACTACCACATGTCTGTATGGAGGCCACGCCATATGTACGGTCTGCCACATCATCCTGCCATGTCACTATATAGAATATACAGATCTCCACGTGGCACATTTTACTGGTCCACAACATGACCCAAAAATTCCAAAAATGAGTGACACGTGCTAGTCTCTAGTGATGCCATGTCACCATGCTGACCTCATGTTGACGTCAACATCACACATGTCAATATCTGTGTGTGCCATGTACCTTGTATGGATTTTGACATAATCTGTACTGATGTTGACGTCATTAGTACAAATGATAACTCATCCTTGCTGACTGGGCTAGGTTGACCAAAAATTTGACTATGAATATATTTCGATCCTTAACTCCGCTTGATGAACCGTTTATGTCATTGGAAAGATTACGACACACTCTTCGCGATGATGTCAGTTTCAATAAGTTTTGAAGACTTTGAATTTTTTTCCCTTTCTTTGTCTGCTGAGGCCATTCTGAGCCTCTTGGGACACTTATGAAACTTTCATGATGTTCCCTAGATCCTTCCAGATCACCAACCCTCCTCTTCAGCCAGTTTGCAACACCAGTTTGCAACGCTAGATCATATCACACTAGTGTTTTAATTTTACTTTTAAATGCCAAACTGGGTTAGGCTGAATTTTGGTCAGCAGGTCCATTCCATTATCATGCTCAAAAAATAATTTCAGAAAAACCCACATCACGATTTGGGATTTATGATTAAATCTTTAGAAGAAACTGCTACAAGAAATGAGTTCGCTAGTGCCAGTCTGCAACACCAGTTTGCAACACGTAGCTCAAACACAATTTGCACACTTGGAGGAAGTTGTTAGAAAATTTTATGACATAATCCCTGGAAAGTTGGTTAAAGATGGTGCTAAAAATAATGAAATCTCATTTGTCATGATTTTTTAATACAATGATGCCAAAATATGACAAATATAAGTACTTAGAGTACACTACAAACTCTCCTAGTGAGTTGGCAGTGCATACACCCAAATTTGACTTGACACTTTAAACAGATAGATGGTGACAAGGAGAATCAATTCTATGTGTTAACATCTGGCTCCATAGGGGATGACATGTTCCCTGTGAGCTGCCAAGAACATGCAGTTCCATTGCCTTATCCATTGGGCTATGGATTCATTTGTGCAACCAACTTGTATGCCTAAGAGAACCTCTTCTCCTTATTGAAAATTGAGAACATTTACATACTGGAAACAAAAACCACTGCAAACCAAATGCAAACTGAAGGTTGCATTCACACTGAAAACCAAATGCTTGCATGGCAAACTTATTTATATACATTCCTACTCCTAACTACTGAAAAAATGAACCTTTAAATATACACATATTTCCTCAGTAACCATACAAATAATTTTTTGATTGAATGATCTTCATCTTCATCTCAGTAACTGATCACTAAGTAACAATAGAGACATAATGACAACCACACATACTTCCTTGAAAAATCATACTTACAATCCAGGAACTTTGTTCTTATGATGACAACAACTAAAAATATATTGCTGCAAAACATCTCCATATAGATAGCAACATGATCTTGAAATCCATACAAAACTTGTTGTCGCTCATCAATGAATTCCTCCTTGGTTGATTCAAGCATGGGCTGGATTGAAAATTGTTGCAATATATTTCCACTCTTTTCACCAATTTCCAATGAATATCGGTGGATATAAAATGGGATCTCAAGATCTATAGTTGGGACTAGCTCATTATTACATTTGTAATAATCAAGCTAAAAATGAGAGTTGTCAACAAGTAGTGTATCAGATACATTTCTATCTACTTCTAGTCCATTTTCTTGTGAAGGCATATCATAATGAAGATCTTTCAAAACTTCTTGATCAACATGAAAAGTACTTTCTTCTATGGAAAATTCTTCATCACAAGTATGATTTTTGTGACAAGAAAAGTCTTTACAAGGTAAAGAAATCTCATCACAACATTTTTCATAAAGATGTTCAATAGAAAAATACTTCTTACAAAACAAATTAAAAGCATCATGAAAACATGTCAAAGAGTTGATACTGGCAACTGGAAGAGATCGACACCAGTCACAAGCTATTCCCTCTAATGAGTACCTAAAAATCTTGATATGACCATCCTCATGCACGATCTGAAGTCGATGAATAAAATCATGGAAATCTAGCAAGGGTTTAATTGGTAGTTCCTAATCTTCTCCTCTAAAAATGTGAAGGCAACATTGCCATTCATCTCTACTAGGCAGTGGATTTGGAAAACCGACTATCTTTGAAAAATCACAAAAAGCATACCTATGAGCTAGGATCTTGTCCATTTCAAAACAATGGAGTCGCCAATAGATATCTGAACAGTTGAGTTGCCATGGTGAAAGATACCCAGTCTAAAAGTGTGTAGCTTCAGTTCACCATCCAAAGCTAGATATAATCATCATAGTTCACCCAGGGAAGGTGTCTTCATTGTCATCCCTGACAACAACGCCAAAAATGTTAGCACTGAGAGTCACACTCAGACTGCCATGAGTGCAAGCCCAATACCCATCAGAATTTATAAATAATTTTTTATATCAAGGTGACAAATGGATAAGGAAAACTCAGAAAAGGTGTCAATCATAGAAGGCAAACCCAAAGTATAGACCACCAAGTAAGGATTTAGACAACTTCAAATCATGGTTTTAAATATTAAATGAGGGTGGAAGATCAGATAAGAAGTGTGGAATATATCTATCATCTACATCATGTAGTAGGATAGCTATATGAAGAAGACTCTGTGAAATGAGAACCTCTCAAGACAAAGAGAAAAGCTTTGATATATCTGCAAGAATTATCACAATATAAAATATATTGAAATAAGGATGCAACCAACTAAACAAATCATTCACTTAGGTGAAATCAAAGTAAGATAACAATGAAAAGATAAGGAAAAAGACTGATTTCCATTAACAAAGTCTCTTAAATCTAGTTTACACAGTAGGAACAAAATCTCTGTTATATGACAATATCAAAACCATAGGTCTCCCCCATACCATTCCAACCTGAAAAATTAAATCAATTTTAAAAGGGTGGATCAACAAGGAAGAGCAAGAAGGAGGGTATCAAACAATCAACAAAGTCATTCCAATGGGCATGGAGTCAACACATACTACAGATCAAAGGAACTCAAGATCATACCAGACAAAAGGGATATAATTGATGGATAGAGGTATAAGAAAGATAACAAAAAGAAGAATATCATGAAACAAATATCCTCTCCGCAAAAATGGATTAAAATATTACTAGAACAGAGGTCATGAAATGAGACAATTACTACAAATCATTTGCAACTCATGAATCTCCTACCTCATGAACAACCATTGATATTCAATGCCTGCAATTCCATTCAACCAAGATGACAAGATAAAATCATAATAAACAAAACAAAGTATGATAAATCATAATGACATAAATGCTAATTACATCAGGCCCTTAGGCTTACAATTGAACAACTAAACTGCTCCTCCATCTCTCTCCTCTCTTGGATCATGAATCCAAAAATTTTCTTCTCAAAATACCTTTCATTTATAGTTAACGATCTCTCTCTACCCTAAGGAGGTCAAAACCAAGGATTTACATAGGATCCTCCTCCATTTAGGAGTCTTGTTACAAAAGATTCCAACAAAAACCTAACAAATTCGTATTTTCTAGGATCTTGCCTATTGTGATAAATGCCTCTTGAAACATGTTAGGATGCTTGATCAGAAGATGGAAAACATGTCCCTCATGTCCAACTAACTCCTAGGAGACCATTCAAACCTTCCTTCACAGCTGTAAACCTTCCCATAGATCGAATTTGTCGAACGATTAGAGTTCACAATGCCTGTGACAACATGTGCTGCGATCTTTCCTGTAGGTGATGTTTTTGGATTTTCTCCAAAACTACATAGTGGGCCAGACTGAAGTTTTTTCATAAAGTAAAAAACACCATGTTTTACCTCCACACCAAATTTCAGAGGAACCTAGATTGTCATTCAGAAGTTATAAGGAAAAAAATCCTCTGTTGTGTGCTAATTTCTTGAAAAACTATCATAAATATTAGTTCACAACGCCAATGAGTTCAAGCATTGTGAACTCTCATGTAGTGGCCCATTTCATTTTTTCCAATGTTTTATCATTTCAAAACTCTATCCGGTGTCCCAAGAATGTTGTAAACTTCATAATCTTGATGATCTTGACTAAAGGAAAGCACCCAAACTGATAATCATGGTTGGAAAAACATGGTAATCACCCAAAAATGTGTCAAAGGTATAAAACATGAACTTGACAAAATTTGGTGTAGCATCTAAAGGATGAACATATTTATTTATTGATTCTAGAGCTCCTCCTGGTAACATCCTTGGCCAACATGTATAATCACTGCTTGGCTTCTTTCTATCATTTGTTATGAAAATTGGTGTGTGAAAGTGAACTCTCTGTCAAAACATGGTTTTTATCAATGCAAATATCAGTTAACAACATGTGCAATATTAAAAATTGTTTACATATGATAAACCACATATTTCAAGTGTGAGAGGGGTGTAGATTCACTCTTTAAAATATAAATTTGAAAGGATGCAAAAGATGAAAGTTTCAACAGTCCTAGAACACAAGGTTTGCAACACAGTTCGCAACGCCAATATGAAAACCAACCAAAACCCCTTTCTCAACCCTCAAACATGATGAACACTCTCATAGAGTACCAAGTGGATCTAGGCTTGATTTTGATGTATTTTAATTTTCATAGGGATGTTTGCAAGCTTTCCAACCTCCAACCGTCCTCTTCAGCCAGTTCGGAGCACCAGTCTCCAACACCAGTTCACAATGCCAGTTCCCAACGCACTGATGTTTTAATTTTATCTTTTAAATTCCAAACTAGGTTAGGCTGAATTTTTGTCAGTAGGTCCATGCCATTATCATTCTCCACCACAAAAAATTTCAGAAAAAAACACATCATCGTTTGGGATTTATGATTAAATATTTAGAAGAAACTGCTACAAGAAATGAGTTCACAACACCAGTCTACAACGCTAGTTTGCAATGCCTAGCTCAAACACAATTTGCACACTTGGAGGAAGCTATTAGAAACTTTTATGACACAATTCCCAGAAAGTTGGTTAAAGATAGTGCTAAAAAAATGAAATCTCCTTTGCCATGATCCTTTAAAACAATGATTCCAAATGATGACAAATAAAAGTACTTAGAGTACGCTCCAAACTCTCCTAGTGAGTTGGTAGCGCATACACCCAAATTTTACTTGACACTTTAAACGGATAGATGGTGACAAGGAGAATAAATTCTATGTGTTAACATATGGCTCCACATGGGATGGAATGTTTCTTGTGAGCTGCCAAGAACATGTAGTTCTAGTGCCTTATTCATTGGGTTATGGAGTCATTTGTGCAACCAACCTGTATGCCTGAGAGCACCTTTGCTCCTGATTGAAAACTGAGAACATTCACACACTGGAAAAAAACCCACTGCAAACCAAATGCAAACTGAAGGTTGCATTGACACTGAAAACCAAATACTTGCATGGAAAACTTATTTATATACATTCCTACTCATAACTGCTGAAAAAACTGAACCTTCAAATATATACAAATTTCCTCAGTAACCATACAAATAATTTTGTGACTGAATGATCTTCATCCTCATCTTAGTAACTTAGCACTAAGTAACAATAGAGTTATAATGACGGCCACACATACTTCCTTGAAAAATCATACTTACAATCCAGGAACTTTGTTTTTATGATGACAAAAACTGAAAATCTATTGATGCAAAACATCTCCATATAGATAGCAACAAGATCTTGAAATCCATACAAAACTTATTGTGTCTCATCAATGAATTCCTCCTTGGTTGATTCAAGAATGGGTTGGATTGAAAACTGTTGCAATATATTTCCACTCTTTTCACTAATTTCTAGTGAATATGGGTGGATATGAAATGGGATCTCAAGATCTATAGTTCGAACTAGATCATTTTTAAATTTGTAATAATCAAGCTAAAAATGAGAGTTGTCAACAAACAATGTATCAAAGACATGTTTATCTGCTTCTGGTCCATTTTCTTGTGAAGGCATATCATAATGAAGATCATTCAAAACTTCTTGATCATCATGAAAAGTACTTTCTTCTATGGACAATTCTTCATCACAAGTATGCTTTTCGTGACAAGAAAAGCCTTTACAAAGTGAAGAAAACTCATCACAACATTTTTCATAAAGATGTTCAACAAAAAAATACTCCTTACAAAACAAATTAAAAGCAACATGAAAACATGTCAAAGAGTTGATACTAGAAACTTGAAGAGATCGGCACCAGTCACGACCTATTCTCTCTAATGAGTACCTAAAAATCTCGATCTGACCATCCTCATGCACGATCTGAAGTCGATGAATAAAATAATGGAAATCTAGCAAGTGTTTAGTTGGTACTTCATAATCTTCTCCTCTAAAAATGGGAAGGCAACCTTTCAATTCATCTCTACCAGGCACTGGATTTGGAAAACTGACTATCTTTGAAAAATCACAGAAATCATACCTCTGAGCTAGGATCTTGTCATTTCAAAATAGTGGAGTCACCAATAGATATATGAAGAGTGGAGTCACCATGGTGAAATATAAGAAGTCTAAAAGTGTCTAGATTCAGATCACCATCCAAAGCTGGATCTAATCATCATAGTTCACCCAAGGAAGGTGTCTTCATTGTCGTCCCTGACAACGATGCCGAAAATGTTAGCACTGAGAGTCACACTCAGACTGTAATGAGTGCAAGCCCAATATCGATCAAAATTTATAGATAATTGTTTATATCAAGGTGGCAAATGGATGAGGAAAAATCATAAAAGGTGTCAATCACATAAGGCAATCCCAAAGTATAGACCAACAAGTAAGGCTTTAGACAACTTCAAATCAAGGTTTTAAAGATTAAATGAGGGTGGAAGATGAGATAAGAAGTGTGGAATATATCTATCATCTACATGAAGAAGAATCTGTGAAATGAGAACCTCTCAAGACAAAGAGCAAAGCTTTGATATATCTGCAAGCATTATCACAATATAACATATAATGAAATAAGGATGAAACCAACTAAACGAACCATTCATTTAGCTGAAATCAAAGTAAGATAACAATGAAGAGATAAGGAAAAAGACCGATTTCCTTTAATAAAGTCTCTTAAATCTAGTTTACAAAGTAGGAACAAAATCTCTGTTATATGACAATATCAAAATCAGAGGTCTCTCCCATACCATTCCAACTTGAAAAATTAAATCAATTTTAAAAGGGTGGATTAGCAAGGAAGAGCAAGAAGGAGGGTAGCAGATAGTCTACAAAGTCATTCCATTGGGCATGGAGTCAACACATCCTATAGATTAAAGGAAATCAAGCTCATACCAGACCAAAAGGGATATAATTGATGGATGGAGGTATACCAAAGAGAAAAATAATAATAATATCATCAAGGAAAGATCCTCTCTGCAAAAATGACTTAAAATATTACTAGAACAAAGATCATAAAAGGAAACAATTACTACAAATCATTTGCAGCTCATGAATCTCCTACCTTATGAACAATCATTGATCTTCAATGCCTACAATTCCATTCAACCAAGATGACAAGATAAAATGATAATAAAGAACACAAAGTCTGATAAACAACTCTCATGAATCTCTAATGGCAAGAATGCTAATTACAACAAGTCCTCATGCTTACAATTGAAAAACTAAACTGCTCCTCCAACTCTCTCCTCTCTTGGATCATGAATCCAAACATTTTATTATCAAAATCCCTTTCATAGTTAATGATATCTCTCTACCCTAAGGAGGTCAAAACCAAGGAGTTACATAGGATCCTCCTCCATTTAGGAGTCTTGTTACAAAAGATTCCAACAAAAACCTAACAAATTCCTATTTTCCAAGATCTTGCCTATTGTGATAAATGCCTCTTTAAACATGTCACGATGCTTGATCTGAAGATGAAACACATGTCCCTAATGTCCAAATAACTCTTAGGATACC
The DNA here is from genome assembly GCA_009831015.1 of Picea engelmannii. Lineage (NCBI taxonomy): Eukaryota > Viridiplantae > Streptophyta > Pinopsida > Pinales > Pinaceae > Picea > Picea engelmannii. The sequence continues at coordinate 588,705 of ML785116.1, read as the reverse complement.
ATTCGAACCTTCTTTCACAGTTGGAAGCCTTCCCATAACTCAAATTTGTCGGACTGTTAGAGTTCGCAACGCCTGTTACAACATGCGTTGCGAACTTTCTTGTAGGTGATGTTTTTGGATTTTCTCCAAAACTACGAAGTGGGTCAGGATGAATGCTTGTTAGAAAGTGAAAAACACCATGTTTTACCTCCACAACAAATTTCAGAGGAACCTAGATTTTCATTCAAAAGTTATAGGGAAAAAAATCCTCTCTTGTGTTCTAATTTCTTAAAAAATTGTCATAAATATTAGTTCACATCGCTAGTGAGTTCAGGTGTTGTGAACTCTCCTGTAGAAACTCGTTTCATGTTTTATCATTTCAAAACTCTATGAGGTGTCCCAAGAATTTTGTAAACTTCATAATATTGATGATATTGACTAAAGGAAAGCACCCAAACTGATAATCATGGTTGGAAAAACATGGTAATCACCCAAAAATGTGTCAAATGTATAAAACAGGAACTTGACAAAATTTGGTGTAGGATCTTAAGGTTAAAAATATTTATTTATTGATTCTAGAGATCCTCCTAGTAGCATCCTTGGCCAACATGTATAATCATTGCTTGGATGCTTTATGTCATTTGTTATGACAATTAGTGTGTGAAAGTGAACTCTTTGTCAAAACATGGTTTTTATTAATGCAAATATCAGTTAACAACATGTGCAATCTTAAAACCTGGTTTACATCTGATCAACCATATATTTCAAGTGTGAGAGGGGTGTAGATTCACTCTTTAAAATATAAATTTGAAAGGATGAAAAAGATGAAAGATTCAACTGTCCTAGAATAGAGGGTTTGCAACACAGTTTGTAGTGCCAATATAAAAACCTTATGACTATGTAAGCATAAGTAAAAGGTTGATGATGTTGAGTATATAGTACCTTATGAGGATAAGGTAGAATGGTTAATGAAATGTTGATCCTGAATGTGGTAAAGGAAGTGTTGGGACACTTCTAGAGGACCAATGGGTCAGGTTGACATACAGAGGTGGATGATATCCATATAAGGTAGGGCTTGGTATACTCAAGTAGTAGTGAGAGGGAATCCAGAAAAGGATTCCCCTGATAAACACATATGTTAATGAAAAATGGTTTGAGGCATGAAAAAGAAGCTTGATAAGTTGTCTTGTTGCCTTCGACATTGTTGGGATTGCCTAGATAGTGTTTCTGGATAGTTGAATAACTTTATACTAGTTGAGGAAAAAATTCCTTCTTATTGGTTGTTGTCGTATGGAAATGGGGACACATTTATGATTATGCTTGTTAAAATTTCCATGTGGATATCGTGTTAATGACTGCAAGCTCTCAGCAGAGAGAGCAACTCAGTGTTGAGTATCTCTATGAGACTTGTCATAAGAATGGCAACAAGACCCTTGGGAGGAGGATCTGGAAGTTTGATATGTCCATGTGTATGAATGCCATGGAAAAGGTACAAGAAATGATCTTGCATGATGAATGTTTGGCTATGTTTGTATATGCTTGAGTGCAGGGATTTAATGCATTGTGAGGTTTCTTGATATGAAAATTGATATTAAGACAAAATAGAAATGAGTGAATGATATTAAATGTGCAAGTGATGCAAATATATGATGTAAGAGTAAATGAGCAAGGATGCTCTGTTGTCAAGATAGGAGGCAAAATGATTTTTCATTTGAGGATCACGTGACAACGATTGTGAAAAATCATGAGTTGAATGTTTTTAAAAGTAAATATGTATGTGAGATGTGAAATATACCTATGGTAGCTACACATAGGCTTATGATTATGCATGTGGTTAAGTACATCATGGATGTAAGTTAACAAAACAAGGAATATGTGTGGATAAATAATCTGGATGCATAACAAAGATGAATGGTTATGTTCCTTATGGAAATATTTGGTAAACATCTGAAGCTAACTCAAGGTTGATGCCATCATAGACAGTGAAGGATATGCAATAAGGAAGTTGCATTCTGAAGGAGTTCCTTGTGGAGGAACTATGTGAAAACTCTGTCAGGAGAACAAAGTCACCACCTTAATGACTGGTGAGAATTGAGTAGTGGGTCGCAACCATCTGTATATAGATAAGAATCCCAGATTACATTCTAAAACAAAATGTATGAGTGGAAGACTAACAAATGAATGTTGACCATTTTGACAAGTGAATGGTAATGTGCATAATGCGCAGGTTCGTGATTCATTATGAACAAAAAATGTCTTCTATTGGAGCATGTCGATGTATCCAATAGGTTAGGGAGAGCCTAACCAAGGCTGTTCAAGGAAAGGACTAGGAAGATCCCAGTGCGGAGTAGATTGCATAAGAAAGGAAGGAGAAAAAGGGGGAGTACTTTTCTCACCCTAAAAACTTTGAATTGTTTAACATAGTTGTAAGCATTGGAAGAGAAGTTGTGGGAACATGTACAACTGGAAAAAGGGAGAATGAATAACTAAACATATTTAAATTAATAGGCTTGGTCAAACTGTGTTAAATAAAGGCAGTTAGGCCTTGGAAAATAACTCAGTTGAACTGAAAGTCCATGGCTGTGTAGAGGGAGTTGGATGAGCGAAGAGTTCCTTGACCCCTTCCTTGTTGTTTATTGTATTTCTCTGGTACAAGAGATTGATTTACTAATAAAAGTAAATGTTTTGACATCATAGTGATGATGGTTGTATGACTATAGAAACAATTGAGAATTGTGTGTGTTTCACTCATGGAAACATTAAGGATAATGTGATGAAGTGCATAAAGATATTCTATGACATATCTGATTTTTTTTTTTATTGATTTTAAGGTTATGATACAAGCACTTTTATCTACATGATGACTAATATATTTTTGGTGTATGTCATGTGTAGAAATAAATTGGAGCTGTTGAGAAAGAAAGTTTCCAATGATGGACAACCATAAGAAGAGGAAGTCTATGCCGGTCGAGGATGAGTTATAATTCTTGCAATAAAATGTGTGAGCAAGGAGTACCATGGGTACAATGACCAATCTAGGGATATTGGGGATAAAGGTGCTCATAGTTAACACATTGCATGAGATGCATTGAGGAAATGCATGTTTTCATAGGAGGCAAAGCAATAGATTTCCCATTAAGGAAGGAGGACCTTCAAATACTATACTTGAATTTTAGAGGTGTTAAAGAAAAGAGAAGTTGGGTGGACATGAGTGTTTCCCCCCTGGTTACTAATGAAGGAAGAATTCTTGGGAGAATTCAAGAGAAAAATTTGAAGTTTCATATGTGATGATTTGGGGTCGTGATCACCCTGTAGCAGGAAGCACAATCCTGGTGCAATAATGAACAAGAATGATTAAACCCTATGGTGAAGAGGTTGGCTAAGCTCCAACACACCATGACAAGGTGCTTTCCATAAGTGTGGAAAACTTAAACCCAATGCAATGAAACATTGGGTTTGAAGGTAGCCATGAATATTGGCACATGGATTAAAGTTGTTTCACAATTAAAATTGCATTGGGAAAATTTAGTGTGTTGAAAGGATGCATACGTAAATAATGATATATCATTTTTCCTTGTACCATTGAATAGATGAAAATGACTTGGATTGTTAGTCTGCATAGTTTTGAAAATACAACATGCAGGAAAACTAACAATTTGTTTGGTTGGGGGATGTTGAAATTGCAGGAAGAAAAGGGTCTTGGATATGGCAGCGTTGTAAGCCCATAAGGAAGACCAATTGTCCGATGAGATAAAATTCTATTGGAAGGAAAGTCCCATACTTGTGAAACTGGTTCCTGTGTGGAACAAATCTGAAAATACATGTGGAATTTGGAAATATGTGGGTGACAGATTTGCAAGAAAATTCTGAATTTGAAATTGATGATAATATCTCATAATTTCTTTATACCTGTGATACAGGTGAGATGAAAAAGATCTGTCTCCGGAGGACATGTGTAACAACCCAAGACCCAAACCCAGTTGTAAATGTGAATATGTTTTATAGGTTGGTGAGCCAGGTTATTATAAGTCAAAAGGCTTATGTGTTGATTAGGCCGGAGAGCTTAGATGTTAAAAGGCCAGTGAGCCTATTTTTGTATATGTAAATAGTCATATCATTAATATAATACATCAATGCGTGTATGATCCAGGAGGATATTGGTGGCCACCCGCCTATTCCTCTTGGACCACCACCATTGTTTCTTTTAGTTTTTCAGTTTCCTTAATTGTAGCACAATTTACTATTTTTTGCAGTTTTTCGGGTCTTGAACTTCCAGAGCCATTTTGAGGCCCTAAACGACGTTTTTTGGGCATCAACCGATCAAAAAATATTAGTTTGTTTCAAAACATGATATTCGTTGTCAGCATTTGTAGTCCTCGGATAGAAATTTCTAACGATGTATCATATTCGTCAAACGAAGATAGTATGTCAAAGTTACGACCTTGGGAAATTGATGTACCAATTTACCCCGACGGGGCCCATATTCTGGCGTTTCATCTCCTAGGGTTAGGTTTGTGGATTTTTAGGGTTTCCATTATTTCTCAATAACATATAGGCCTTCGAGCCTCATTGTAACACGGATTTCAGAGGCACGTAGCCACCACATCTCTTCTCAGAGATAAGCTACTAGCGCCCTAACTAGTTTATTTCTATTCTGTCTGTAAACAAATTCCGGTTCTTTGATATTAATTAAATGAAGTGCTATTTCTGCTCCATCTTTGTATTTATGGTTATTTGTGTATTTTGTTTCGTTCCTGCATAAATTCCGATCAGTGTAGACCAACCATGATAAAAGAGTATGGGGGACTAAACGCCACTAGGAAGGGAAAGGGAGGGGCTAAGAGCCTAGAATGGGGGATAAGCTAGAGGGGTTTTTGCCGAAGGAATATTATAATATTATTCCTAAATATTATGGTGAGGATAATTATTTTATCCTAAGTTCTTATGGCAAGGTGAATGAATCCCAAGTGGAGAGAAAACAAGCTCCTGGAGAGCCATGTGTCATCCAGGGAGCATGCAAATATATGTGGGGAAAATAGTCTGTTTTGGGATATTTTCCTCACGCAATCAACCATTCACGCTGTTAGCACTAAGAGCCACACTCAGACTTCCATGAGTGCAAGCCCAATACCCATCATAATTTATAGATAATTGTTTATATCAAGGTGACAAATGGATGAGGAAATTGCAGAAAAGGTGTCAATCGCAGAAGGAAATCCTAAAGTATAGACCAACAAGTAAGGCTTTAGACAACTATAAATCATGGTTTTAAAGATTAAATGAGGGTGGAGGATTAGATAAGAAGTGTGGAATATATCTATCATCTACATCAGGTAGCAGGATAGCTATATGAAGAAGAATCCGTGAAATGTGAACCTATCAAGACAAAGAGAAAAGCTCTAATATATCTGCAAGCATTATCACAATATAACATATATTGAAATAAGGATGGAACCAACTAAATGAATCATTAACTTAGATGAAATCAAAGTAAGATAACAATGAAGAGATAAGGAAAAATATTGATTTCCATTAACAAAGTCTCTTAAATCCAGTTTACACAGTAGGAACAAAATCTCTGTTATATGACAATATCAAAACCAGAGGTCTCTCCCATACCATTCCAACCTAAAAAATTAAATCAATTTTAGAAGGGTAGATCAACAAGGAAGAGCAAGAAGGAGGGTAGTAAACAATCTGCAAAGTCATTCCAATGGGCATGGAGTCAACACATCCTACAGATCAAAGGAACTCAATATCATACCAGAAAAAAGGGATATAATTGATGGATAGAGGTATAAGAAAGATAACAAAAAGAAGAATATCATCAAACAAATATCCTCTCTACAAAAATGGATTAAAAGATTACTAGAACAGAGGTCATGAAATGAGACAATTACTTCAAATCATTTGCAACTCATGAATCTCCTACCTCATGAACAACCATTGATATTCAATGCCTGCAATTACATTCAACCAAGATGACAAGATAAAATCATAATAAACAACACAAAGTCTGATAAACACCTCTCATGAATCTCTACTGACAGAAATGCTCATTACATCAGGCCCTTAGGCTTACAATTGAACAAATAAACTGCTCCTCCATCTCTCTCCTCTCTTAGATCATGAATCCAAAAGTTTTCTTCTCAAAATCCCTTTCATTTATAATTAATGATCTCTCTCTTCCCTAAGGAGGTCAAAACCAAGGAGTTACATAGGATCCTCCTCCATTTAGGAGTCTTGTTACAAAAGATTCCAACATAAACCTAACAAATTCTTGTTTTCCAAGATCTTTCCTATTGTGATAAGTGCCTCTTGAAACATGTCATGATGCTTGATCTAAAGATGGAAAAAATGTCCCTCATTTCCAACTAACTCCTAGGAGACCATTAAAACCTTCCTTCACAGCTGGAAGCCTTCCCATAGCTTGAATTTGTCGGACTGTTAGAGTTTGTAGCACCTGTGATAACATGCGTTGCAAACTTTTCTGTAGGTGATGTTTTTGGATTGTATCCAAAAATACGAAGTGGGTCAGGATGAATTTTTGTCAACAAGTGAAAAACACCATGTTGTACCTCCACACCAAATTTCAGAGGAACCCAAATTTTCATTCAAAAGTTATAAGGAAAACAATCCTCTGTTGTGTGCTAATTTCTTAAAAAACTGTCATAAATACCAGTTCTCAGCGCCGATGAGTCCAGGCGTTGTGAACTCTCATGTAGCAGCCCATTTCATTTTTCCAATGTTTTATCATTTCAAAACTCTATCAGGTGTCCCAAGAATATTGTAAAATTCCTAATCTTGATGATCTTGACTAAAGGAAAGCACCCAAACTAATAATCGTGGTTGGAAAACATGGTAATCACCCAAAAATGTGTCAAAGGTATAAAACGGGAACCTGAAAAAATTTGGTGTAGGATATGAAGGCTGAACATATTTATTTATTGATTCTAGAGCTCCTCCTAGTAGTAGCCTTGTCCAACATGTATAATCACTGCTTGGCTTCTTTCTGTCATTTGTTATGACAATTGGTGTGTGAAAGTGAACTCTTTGTAAAAACATAGTTTTTATCAATGCAAATATCAATTAAGAACATGTGGAATCTTAAAACCTAGTTTATATATGATCAACCACATATTTCAAGTGTGAGAGGGGTGTAGATTCACTCTTTAAAAGATAAATTTGAAAGGATGCAAAAGATGAAAGTTTCAATAGTCCTAGAACAAAGGGTTTGCAACATAGTTCGCAACGCCAATATGAAAACCACCCAAAACCCCTTTCTCAACTCTCAAACATGATGAACACTCTCATGGAGTACCAGGTGGATCTAGGCTTGTTGTTGATGTCTTTGAATTTTCATAGGGATGTTTGCAAGATGTCCAACCTCCAACTAATTTGATCTTGGGGGTGATTAGTTTCTAATAATTTTTTGATCCTGTCACTCCTTCAGAGGGTCAGCCATAGATCGTTTTACTTGAGTGATTTGCAATTAAATATATAGTTGAAGTCTTTATAGACTTGAATCCAAAGTGAATAAAACCCTCTTTAGTTTCCTTATGTGTTATATGTCATGCTTGCATTTAATATTCTGTGTGCGAAAATTCATGGAAAAAACAACATAAGAACATAATATAGATAATGGATATGACACTTCCCTTGATAACGGAGTTCACCCGATGTGGGCTACGTCTCCAAGTCATGCTCCAAATATTGACCGCTTTATTCTCCTTGTTGTAATGATGTCTCTCCTTTACAAGTTGTAAGGCCAAAGTCCCCATTTCGGTGACGACAACAAGAGATCAGAATGTGATCAAGAATGTATATAGGCTTCACAAGTTCTCATGCTCATGAGGCATCCATGATGATGACATGAACATTATTCCCACATACTCAATACATAAAAAGAGGAAGAATAAAATATGACCCCCATCATCATGGAGCCATAGAGTGCCTTAGATATGCTTCTCAGATCCAAGAATATATGAAACCCATACAAATATCCTAAAACTACGAGATTTAGAACTGCTTCGTTGGCCACTTATCATGCAAGTGCCACAATTTCTCAGTCACATGTAACTAATTGGTTTTATGTGGAAGAAGAGAAGAAAATAAGAGATAGAAGGAATAAGTTGATATTGTTTCCTTGTTGCAACCTCTCCATGCTCCTTCGGACCTATAACAAGCATACTATGCTGCAACATTTAATGAAAAAACAACATAATGAAAAACATGCTTACATTGGCTTCTTCAGAACTTAGCTTGCTGATACGAATCTTTGCTGCAAAAACATACCTCGCCATTGGATTCATGTCGCCGAATTAACTAAAAATGACTGTCAAATCGTCTCCATCAGACAATGTCACCTTCAGGCCCTTTCTGGACCTTTTGCCTCAATCCATGTGCAATTCTTGGCATTTAATGGACTTTCTGCATTGGAATCCATGCCACTATACAGATTGGGCGCACTCCTCCATGCACTGATTGAGTTCAACATTTAAATAAAAAGGAGGTTAGATTTACCCATGAAGTTGTTTAGCCAAATTGGTTGGTAGAGGATAAGTTAAGGCATTATTTTAGAGGAGGTCATGGGGTCAAATCCATTGGCCTCCCTTTTTAACATGCTTCCCAACTCTCTACCAAATTTGGAGGATATTCCATATTTGGCGAAACACCACCAGATTTGGCGGAAGGGGGAAATCCAAACCAATTTTGAATTTTTGGCATGCGCCCTCACTAGGCATCTGTCGTCTACCACGTGGCAGCCACTCATTGGCCCTGCTAATTGTACCTGCCAAGTCACTTGCTAACTATACCTGCCACATCACTTGTTGACTATACCTACTGATTGTATCTGCCACGACACCTACTGACGTCACTTATTGATTGTACCTTCCACATCACAAGTTTACTGTACTTGCCACGTCACCTACTGACATCACCTGTTGACTGTACCTACCACATGGTGTCTCCTAGGAGGTGCCACGTGGAATTCTATGAAGGTGCCATGTGGCACAATTTCATTGGTCCATTTGGCGACCCAAAATGCCAAAACAACATGCCACATGGCACATTGTCATTAGACCACGTCAACATGCTGACACCACTGCCATGTGTCTGTACGGATGCCACATTACCTTTAAGGTCTTCCATGTCAAACTACCACATCAATCGCCATGTTACTGTATGAACTGTATAAAATTCCACGTGGCATATTTTTACTGGTCCACGACATGCCCCGAAAATGCCAAAAAGGAGTGACACGTGGTAGCCTCTGGTGCTTCCACACCACCATGCTAACATCAACATCAATATGACATCTGTCAATCTCTGCGTGTGCCACATACTCAGTATGGATGTTGATGTCAGCAGTACGGATGTTGACTCATCCCTGCTGACTGGGCTAGGTTGACCCAAACTTTGACTGTGAATATGTTTCGATCCATAACTCTGTTTGACGAACCGTTTACACCGTTGGAAATTTTACGATGTGCTCTTTGATATGATGTCAATTTCACTAAGTTTTGAAGACTCTGAATTTTTGTCCTTTCTCTGTCTGCTGAGGCCATTTTGAGCCTCCTGGGACACTTCTGAAACTTTCGTGATGTTCCCTAGATCCTTCCGAATCATGCATCCCAACTGAAAGGACTTTTGGTCTCCAAAAAATTTTACATGATAAGTTTCATGTCCATTGGACTTACAATAAGAAAACCCATACCTAAACTACCTCACAAGGCCTAATAATATCAACATGTGCCAGAAAGGAAGTGATATCAACAATTATCACTTTTACACAATACAGTTCTATGGGGTCTGAATCGCATCATGTGACTTACAAAGATGGACACTCTCGACTAACTCAAGGATTTTCCCCATTCATTCAATCATTATGCTGAACATGTCCTCTTTACCGAGTTGTCCTTTCTCTGGTAGTTGGTTTCCTCTTGGTGACAAATTTCCCTGCAACACTTCCTGACTGGCTGTCTCCCTTAGAGGTGTCTTCCTGGTTTTATTGTTCCTCTTTGGACATAGACCTGGATGTAAGTCCCAACAGGTGGCCTCACTATGTCCATCTCTGCTACAATCTTTGCAATATCCTTTCTCCTTCAAAAGTGTATTTCCCCTACTCTTTTCCGTGGGTGGGAAGCAATCTTCTATCCTCATCTTTCTCCTGGTTTCCATAACCTTCCTTCAAAATGATTTTCTCTTACAACATTGGGATATTGCATGGTTATCCAATCCACAAAATGTGCATGGTCTTTGATGCTATAAGCTCTGCTTTATATGATTAACATGATTATAATCAAATGGAATGTTAGAGTTTCGAGATTTCTTATACCACGGTGAGTTTCCTCTGGAGTCATATTGACAAAAAGATATGGCCTTAGCTCTTTCATTATGATGCTCATATATCCCTAGATATATCTCGAATTATCAATCATGAGAAGTTGTGCTCTCAACCTGCACTGAATCAATTTCATATTGTGATGAATAGTTGACTTCAGGAGTCTCAATGACTATCCTGGGGTCTTCTTCCCGAATGGTTTTGGAGCTTTCTCCAACATCCTTTGAAACGTAATCTATCATATCATATCGAGGCCAAACCACTGCCTCGATGGGATCCATAATACCTTGGCCATTGGCTCCAAGGCCTCCTCCTTCGTATCCCATTTTCCTCATCAACTTTAAGCCGATGCAAGAAGCATGTTGTTCAAGGAATTCAAAAGATTCATCAACATTAATCAAGAAAGGAACTGCACATGGTTTATTTACCTCCATCTCAAACTAGGACTCTTGGTCTGCTTCTTGAGATGTGTCTAGTTGTTCTCGGTGAGAAGGATCAGTGGATGATGCTTCTAGGAATCCTCTATAGTTTCTAGATTTTTGTATGTCATCTTCACTAGCTAGAAAAAGTGTGCATGTATTTTCACTGTCATGCTCGAACCTATAACTGGTGAAGTTTCCATGGTCACAAAATGGTCTTGTCACTGTCTCATTCGTAGATCCTTCCCCTATCTGCATCTTCATGGCTTGCAATTGCGCTTGCAACCTTTGGTTCTCTTCCTCTGCAACATGCAACATTGCCTTCAATCCAACATTCTCTTCTTGAAGGATTTGGTTGAGCTCTTGAAGCCCATCGAACCAAAACTTCTTTGGCAATCTTTCTATTCTTAGCTTCAACACCTGCAATTTGTATCAAGCTTTGATGCAGGAGCATCCCTCACGACAAGCAACCAACGTGGAAGCGGAAGTCAGCTGGAAGACGTCCAGCGCAAGTTTTCGAATTTTCAAAATTTTCCCTTGGAGTTGACGCGCTGAACATAAATGAGACCATTTATTTTAGGCACCTTGGAAAGAATGTAATCAGACCTTGAGCCATACGCTCTCGTCTAAGATAGCCATAGGCATTTATAGTAGTAGTTGCAGGTAGATATAATTAAATTCTAGATTAGATAGTTCTAGAAGGAAGAGGGAAAACCGACTATAGACACCCTCATTTGTATCATTGTAACATTAACCAGATAGATTATTATCAAGGAAGATCATAGGAGAACAACAGGGGAGTTGTAGAAGACATCCATGTACAGATCGTGAATTAGTAGAAGAAGTTGGTTCAGACTCATGGCTGTTGTGTTATTCTCCATGTATGTGTGTTAATTTCTCTGAGTATTACTTCCTGTTATGCATTTGTTATGCTGTGTGTGTGAGTGACTTCATGTAGTAAGATAGAAGTCTGAGAGCAGGTGAAGTGAGTAACAATTGTTTTCTCTTTGAGCAAGGATTCCTGCAAGGAGTGCAGTTGAGTCGTCCGCAAGGAGTGCGTTGACAGAAGGCTCGGGAGTTAAACTCTTGTTCTCAAACCTCTCAGAAGTGAAAGTGGATTGTTGAAGCCGTGCAAGGAG
>ML785116.1:553325-575565 GCA_009831015.1 Picea engelmannii | reverse complement strand
CACCCGATCCAGAGGAGGAAAGGGAATTGTCCAGAGGAAGAGAAATGTCCAGAGAAAGAGGTAGGCAAGGACATAATTCAGACATGGAAAGAGGAATGCGTAATCTTCGTGCCAGAATGGAGGACATGGAGATAAGAGAAAGGCGAAGAGCTGATGCAGGAGATATCAGTGAATCCGAGGATGAAGGTGATGCTAGACGTGAAGAAGAAGAAATCCCAGTAGAAGATGCAGCTAATGAGCGTTTAATTAAGGCTATCGCTCGGATGAGTTCAAAAACAAACATGGACATTCCAGCTTATGAAGGGAGTATAGATGCAGAAGAGCTGCTAGACTGGATTAGAGCTCTTGATACTTACTTCGATTATGAAGATATCGAAGATGATAAGAAGGTCAGACATGCTATCACAAGATTAAAAGGACATGCAACATTGTGGTGGGATGAACTGCAAGATGACAGGCGTTGCCAAGGCAAGCAGAAAATTAAGAGCTGGGACAGGATGATTGCAAAGATGAAGGAAAAATTCATTCCCAGGGACTATCAAATTTCTCTGTTCAGGAGGATGCAGAACCTGAGACAGAAGATGATGATGGTGAAAGAGTACACCGAGGAATTTTACAGGTTGAATATTAGAGAAGATCATCGTGAAAGCAATGACAAAAAGGTGGCCAGGTATATGAATGGCCTGAGGTATGAAATTCAGGATGAACTAAATTTGGCGACCATCCGAACTGTGGAGGATGCTTACCAATTGGCTCTGAAAGCTGAGGAGAAGCTGAGCCGTAAACAAAGTCAGAGGGGCCAAGGCAGAAGTCAGCCCAGAGGCAAGGCAGTTGCCCAGGAAAGGACCCAGAAGTCCAAGGAGGAATGGAAGAAACCTCAAGGAAAGACAGAAAGAGGTGGAACCTCACAGAGAAAGCCATATGCTGAACAAAGGGAACAACATACTGAGCCAAGAGGAGGATATGCTGATAATAATAGATTTCCTCGTACTAGAGGTAGAGGAAGAGGAAGAGGTGGAGTCATTACATGCTACACATGTGGAAAGGAGGGGCACAAGTTAGTTGACTGTCCATATAGGAAGAAGGATGGAGGAGAGACTCATATCGCCGAGGCACAGAGGCGAGAAGTTGAGGCAGAGTACGCGGAAGGCGAAAGGTCGTTGGTGATGAGAAAAGTCCTTTTGACGCCAGAGAAGGAAATGGAGAACTCAGCACAGAGGAACAGTCTTTTTAGGACTGCTTGCAAGACTAAAGGTTGGGCATGCAAAGTCATTGTGGACAGTGGAAGCACAGACAATCTCATTTCAACCGAGATGGTGGAGAGGCTGGAGCTGGAGACAACTGATCACCCGAATCCATACAAAGTTTCATGGCTACAGAAGGGACATCAGGTAAATGTCACTAAACAGTGCTTAGTTGACATTAAAATAGGAGAATATAATGATAGGATTTTATGTGATGTTATTCCTATGGATGTCTGTCATTTATTGCTGGGTAGACCATGGCAATATGATAGGAATGTAATTCATGATGGGAGGAAAAATACATATACCCTGGAGAGGAATGGGAGAACCCATATGTTGTGTCCAATTGAAGATAAAGAGGTGAAGCTGGAGGTAAACAACATAGTACTTCTCATGAGTGGGAAGGAACTTCTTACAGAAGTTAAGAAGAAGGAGGATCCACAATTCTTTGTGGTCAGAAAACTGAGAATTGTTCTGACTAGCACAAGAGTGGACGATTTGCCAGGAGAAGTTCAGGAACTGCTGGAAGAGTTCGCTGATATTGTAGTGGACGAACTACCTCGTTCGTTGCCACCGATGAGGAGCGTGAGCCATCACATTGATCTCATACCAGGGGCTAGTTTACCAAACAAAGCCGCGTATAGATTGACGCCGCAGGAGAATGAAGAAGTTAAAAGACAAGTCCAGGAGTTGTTGGACAAAGGCTTGGTCAGGGAAAGTTTGAGTCCGTGTGCTGTTCCAACAATACTCAGTCCGAAGAAAGACGGAGGCTGGAGGATGTGCACTGATTCAAGAGCCATTAACAAGATAACTATCAGGTATAGATTCCCATTGCCGAGAATGGATGATTTGATGGATTGCTTAAGTGGGGCAAATTTATTTTCAAAGATAGACCTGAAGAGTGGATATCATCAGATTCGTATGAGAGAAGGTGACGAATGGAAAACGAAATTCAAGACAAATGAAGGTTTGTACGAATGGCTTGTCATTCCATTTGGCTTGACTAATGCACCGAGTACCTTTATGAGGATGATGAATGAAGTCCTGAAGGAGTTCATCGGAAAAATTTTCATCGTGTATTTGGATGACATATTGGTTTTCAGCAAGACAAAGGCTGAACACTTGAAGCATTTGGCTATTGTGATGAGGAGGCTACAGCAAGAGAAGTTGTTGATAAATATGAAGAAGTCCTCATTCATGAAGACAAAGCTCGTTTATTTGGGATTTGTTATATCTGCAAATGAACTAAGAATGGATCCGGATAAGGTGGAGGTAATCAAGAATTGGCCATCACTGAGGAATGTATTTGAGGTGAGGAGTTTTCATGGACTGGCTAGTTTTTATCGAAAATTCATCAGGAATTTTAGTGGAATTAGTGCAGCAATGATGGATACAGTGAAGAAAAGACATAAATCTTTTCACTGGACGGAAGAGGCTGAGAAGAGTTTCAATTTGTTGAAACGAAAGATTATAGAGCAACCAATTCTGGTGTTGCCAGATTTTCAGAAAACATTTCAGGTAAAATGTGATGCAAGCGGGTTTGCAATTGGAGCGGTCTTGATCCAAGAAGATAGGCCGATTGCATATTTCAACGAGAAGCTGAATGAAGCGAAGGAGAAATACTCCACATATGATAAAGAGTTCTATGCCATCATACAGACATTGAAGAAATGGAGGCACTATTTGATTCCGAAGGAATTTGTTTTATATAGTGATAAACATGCTTTACAATATGTGACTCAACAAGAAAAGTTGAACCAGAGGCATATTAAGTGGGTCTAATACATGCAAAATTTCACTTTTGTAATAAATCACATTTCTGGTACTGCTAACAAAGTTGTTGATGCTTTGAGCCGGAAAAGTTTGTTGTTGCAGGAGTTCAAAGTCAGGACGTTAGGCTTTAATGATCTGAAGGACATGTATGCAGATGATTCAGACTTCAAGGAAGCTTATGAAGCAGCTGAGAATCCATTTCTCAGAGACTGGAGTCAATGGATAGAGTATGTGATCCAGGACAGATTGTTGTTCAAAGGCAATCAACTGTGTATTCCGAATTGCTCCATGAGAGAGAACTTGTTGAAGGAGAAGCACAGTGGAGGATTGGTAGGACATTTTGGCCATGATAAGACATTTGCAAAGCTGAGCGAGTCATACTTTTGGCCAGGGATGCGGTCAGAAGTCAAGAAATTTGTGGACAGATGCAGGATTTGCCAGCATTCAAAGGGAAGGAAGCAGAATGCGGGTTTTTATCAACCCTTGCCCATACCAGAGAGGCCATGGCATGAAATTAGCATGGATTTTTTGTTGGGATTGCCGAGGACACAAAGGGGTGTTGATTCAATCTTTGTGGTAGTAGACAGGTTTTCTAAAATGGCGCATTTTATCCCATGCCAGAAGACCAGCGATGCGACCCACATCGCAAATTTGTTTTTCAAGGAGATTGTTCGACTCCATGGATTGCCAAAAAGCATAGTTTCAGACAGGGACACAAAATTCATAGGGCATTTCTGGAGAACATTGTGGAAGAAGCTCGGAACTAATTTGATGTTTAGTTCTGCTTATCATCCTCAGACGGATGGACAAACAGAAGTGGTCAACAGAAGTCTGGGAGATTTGTTGAGGAGCTTGGTGACAGAGCACCATAGCAGCTGGGACGACATATTACCACAAGCAGAGTTTGCTTACAATGATTCAGTGAACAGGAGCACAGGAAAAAGTCCATTTCAGATTGTGTATGGAATGCAGCCAAGAGGATTTTCTAAATTAAGGGATTCAGAACAGACTGATACTAGCAGTGCTAGTGCAGGAGAGTTCGCTGAAGCAATGAAGGAGCTTCACAGTTAGGTGAAAGAGCGACTATTGAAGTCAAGTCAGGAGTACAAATGCAGAGCAGATCAACATCGGAGACAACTTCAGTTTGAAGTTGGTGATCTGGTTCTGGCACATTTGAGGAAAGAAAGGTTCCCGAGAGGAACATACAACAAGCTGAAGATGAAGAAAATTGGGCCATGCAAGGTCTTGAAAAAGATGGGACAGAATGCTTACGAAATTGAGTTACCAGGTGATATTGGAATATCTCCGATATTTAATGTTTCGGATCTATATCCATATAAAGCTGATGAAGCAGGAGCAGACGGTGATGATCAACCAGAGGTCCAGTGGCAGAAGAAGATGCCAGTTGCAGAGAGGCCACAGATGGAGCAGATACTGAACAAACGAGTGGGTAAGAAAACCAGGAGGAAAGAATATTTTGAATATTTGGTTAAGTGGAATGGTCATCCAGTTGAAGATGCTAGCTGGGAGACTAAAGTAGATATTCAGAAGCATGGACATACCATGCAGGAGCTCATGGACAGGAGCCCATGCACATTTTCAAGCGAGGGAGTATGATATAGGAGCATCCCTCACAACAAGCAACCAACGTGGAAGTGAAAGTCAGCTGGAAGACGTCCAGCGCAAGTTTTCGAATTTTCAAAATTTTCCCTTGGAGTTGACGCGCTGAACATAAATGAGACCATTTATTTTAGGCGCCTTGGAAAGAATGTAATCAGACCTCGAGCCATACGCTCTCGTCTGAGATAGCCAGAGGCATTTATAGTAGTAGTTGCAGGTAGATAGAATTAAATTCTAGATTAGATAGTTCTAGAAGGAAGAGGGAAAACCGACTATAGACACCCTCATTTGTATCATTGTAACATTAACCAGATAGATTATTATCAAGGAAGAGCATAGGAGAACATCATGGGAGTTGTAGAAGAAATCCATGTACAGATCGTGAATTAGTAGAAGAAGTTGGTTCAGACTCATGGCTGTTGTGTTATTCTCCATGTATGTGTGTTAATTGCTCTGAGTATTACTTCCTGTTATGCATTTGTTATGCTGTGTGTGTGAGTGACTTCATGTAGTAAGATAGAAGTCTGAGAGCAGGTGAAGTGAGTAACATTTGTTTTCTCTTTGAGCAAGGATTCCTGCAAGGAGTGCAGTTGAGTCGTCCGCAAGGAGTGCGTTGACAGAAGGCTCGGGAGTTAAACTCTTGTTCTCAAACCTCTCAGAAGTGAAAGTGGATTGTTGAAGCCGTGCAAGGAGTGCGCAGGCTGGAGAAGAAGTCTCAGTTGTAAATCTGGGTAAAGGAGAATTGAAGACTGTTGTTGCAGGAGTACGCAGATTCTGAAGGATTCAACACTTGGAAATTGTTGAATGATTGCCGCAAGGAGTGCGCGCAAGTTCCTCTGAAGAAGGAAGAGGGAAAAAAAAAAATCAGGAGGCATAGCACCTTCATGATATCATTATCGAAGACTGCATAGGAGGATTTTGTGCCAAGAAGTCCTTAAGAAAGGAGAAAAGGAATCAACGGTCAAGATCTCGTAGAGGAGGTCGACAGGATCCCGTCAGTCGTGGGATTTATTGAAGAAGTGGAGAGGTTATGGTTGCATTGGGAGTTCAAGCTCCAGGAGTCGTGAACCGTTGGATCGTGGACCAGTCACCCGCCAGCAGTTAGATCTCGGAAAGTTGCGTAGGGTTTAAGCCCCAACAAGTAGAGGAGGATTCATCGGGATATTGGTGACATCGGGGTTTCATAAGGACACGTGGCAAGGAGCCAGGGAGCATCGGGGTTCAGTCCATCGGGATATCAGAGTTTCTGAGGACGTAGAAATCTCGCATCAAGGAATCGCGATCCGCAATTTCCCGACGAGCGCTTTGGACCATTCATCAGCAAGGACACGTGGCGGAAGATACTGACAAGTCGGTGTTTGGAGGCATCAGGGTTTCCAGAGTTGAGAAACTCTTGCAAACTAAAACCACGATCCGCGATTTCCCGAACCGGTCAGAGCCGTTGATCTGAAGGAAACATGTCTGAGGATCCTTAAGGGTCGGAGTTCGGCGTTTCGGGGTTTCCGCATACAAGGAAATTGTTGCAATTGAAATCGAGATTTCATGATACCCGATAGAGCGGAGAACATGTGTCAAGATATCGAAGTTCGGGGTTTGAAAGGTCCCGTGAACATCGACCACGGAAATCGCAAAAACCCGACACGCGATTTCCCGACAAGGTTAACGCCTGAAGTGGAGGACAGGTGGCATCGGAGTTCGGGAATCGGGGATACGAGAGGTAAGTAGCTTACGACATCGTAAGTTCCGATTTCCTGACAAAGAATTTCCCGATAGGAGACGAGGAAGTTGTGACGGGGATATTTCATCGGGGTTTGTGGATTTATAAGGCCCGATCCCGTGAGTTCAGGATTCGCGATCACGCGGAGGTCGATTTCCCGATAGGAAGAAGGGGGATCATAAGGAGAATATTCTGTGGGTGCAGAAAAGTCCCGATAAGGGATTTGAAGAACATTTTTGTTCTTCGGGCCTAGGGAAGAGAAGGTCCTGGTGAGAGCAGACGTGCCCTTGGTGGTGCGTTTGCGTCAAGCTTTCTCTAATACCAACATGATCTAATCTCGGGGGTGATTAGTTTCTAATATTTTTTTGATCTTGTGACTCCTTCAAAGGGTCAGCTATAGATCATTTTACCTGAGCGATTTGCAATTAAAGGTACAATTGAAGTCTTTATAGACTTGAATCCAAAGTGAATACAACCCTCTTTAGTTTCCTTATGTGTTATATGTCATTCTTGCATTTAATATTCTATGTGCGGAAATTCATGGAAAAAGAAACATAAGAACATAATACACATAATGGATATGACACTTCCCTTGATAAGAGAGTTCACCTGATGTGGGCTACATCTCCGGGTCATGCTCCAAATCTTGACCACTTTATTCTCCTCGCTATAATGATGTCTCTCCTTTACAAGATGTAAGGCCAAGGTCCCATTTTCGTTAACAAAAACAAGAGATCGGAATGTGATCATGAATGTATACAAGCTTCACAAGTTCTCATGCTCATTAAGCATCCATGATGCTGACATGGACATCATTCCCACATACTCAATACATAAAATTAAGAAGAATAAAAGATGACCCCCATCACCATGGAGCCGTAGAGTTCCTTAGATCTATTGCTCAGATCCAAGCATATATGCATCCCATACAAATATCCCAAAACTACGAGATTTATAACTGCTTCGTTGGTCACTTATCACGCAAGTGCCACAATTTCTCTGCCGCATGTAACTGATTGGTTTTATGTGGAAGAAGAGAAGAAAAGAAGAGATAGAAGGAATAAGCTGATCTTCTTGCCTTGCTGCAGCCTCTCCATTCTCCTTCAAACCTGTCACAAGCATACTATGCTGCAACCTTTAATGACAAAACAACATAATGAAAAACATTCTTACATTGGCTTCTTCAGAACTTAGCTTGTTGATCTGAATCTCTGCTGCAAAAAAATCCCTCACCATTGGATTCACGTCATCAAATTAACTAAAAAAGATTGTCAAATCATCTCCATCGGATATTGTGAACTTCAGGCCCTTTCTGGACCTTATGTCTCGATCCGCATGCAATTTTGGGCATTGAATGCACTATCTGCATTGGAATTCATGCCATTGTACTGCCTAGGCACGCTCCCCCATGCACTGATTGATTTCAACATTTAAATAAAAACGAGGGTGGATTTACCCTTGAAGTTGTTTAGCCTAATTGGTTGGTGGAGGCTAATTTAAGGCACTAGTTTAGAGGAGGTCACAGGGTCAAATCCATTGGCCTCCCTTTTTGGCATGCTTCCCAATTCTCTTCCAAATTTGGTGGATCCCTGCCATATTTGGTGGATTCGCCAGATTTGGTGGAACGCTGCCAGATTTGGCGGAAGGGGGAAATCCAAACCAAATTTGAATTTTTGGCATGCGCCCTCACTAGGCATCTACTGGCTGCCACGTGGCAACCACTCATTGGCCCTGTTGACTATACCTGCCACATCACCTGTTGACTATACCTACTGATTGTACCTACCATGTCATATGTTGACTGTACCTACCATGTCACCTGTAGACTATACCTACCACATGGAATCTCCTAGGCAATGCCACATGGCATCCTCTGGAGGTGCCACGTGGCACAATTTCATCGATCCATTTGGTGACCCAAAATGCCAAATCAACATGCCACATGGCACGTTGTCATTGGGCCATGTCGGCATGCTGATGTCACTGCCACGTGTCTGTACGGATGCCACATCATTTGTATGGTCTCCCACCTTAGCTTAAAAATGCCACATCAACCTGCCATGTCAGCCACCAAGTCATTGTACGGACTATACGAACTGGCACATGACACTTTTTTACTAGTACACGACATGACCTGAAAATTCAAAAAATGAGTGACACATGGCAGCCTCTAGTGTTTCCATGTCACCATGATGACATCATGTTGATGTCAGCATGACACATGTCAATCTTTTCATGTGCCACGTACCTTATACGGATGTTGACGTCATCTGTACTGATGCCGAAGTCAACAGTACAAATGTTGACTCATCCCTGTTCACTGGGCTAGGTTGACCAAAACGTTTACTGTGAATATCTTTTGATCCGTAACTCCATTTGACGAACCATTTACGCCGTTGGAAATCTTACGACGTACTCTTCGCGATGATGTCAATTTCACTAAGTTTTGAAGACTTTATTTTTTTTCCCTTTCGTTGTTTGATGAGGCCATTTTGAGCCTCCTGGGATACTTCTAAAACTTTCATGATGTTCCCTAGATCCTTCTGGATCACTTCATCCAGTTCGTAATTCCAGTCTACAACGCTAGTTCACATCGCTAGCTCACAATGCACTGGTGTTTTAATTTTATATTTTAAATGCCAAACTGGGTTAGGCTGAATTTTGGTCAGCATGTCCATGCCATTATCATGCTCCTCCAAAACAAATTTCAGAAAAATACA
Organism: Picea engelmannii; assembly: GCA_009831015.1. Classification (NCBI taxonomy): domain Eukaryota; kingdom Viridiplantae; phylum Streptophyta; class Pinopsida; order Pinales; family Pinaceae; genus Picea; species Picea engelmannii. The sequence continues at coordinate 566,491 of ML785116.1, read as the reverse complement.
CATCACCATTTTGGATTTTTGATTAAATCTTTAGAAGAAACTGCAACAGGAAATGAGTTCGCATCGCTATTCTGCAACACAAGTTCGCAATGCTTAGCTCAAACACAATTTGCACACTTGGAGGAAGTTGTTATAAACTTTTATGACATAATCCCTAGAAAGTTGGTTAAATATGGTGCTAAAAACAATGAAATCTCATTTTTCATGATCCTTTAATACAATGATGCCAAATGATGACAAATAAAAGTACTTAGAGTACACTGCGAACTCTCCTAGTGAGTTGGTAGCACATACACCCAACTTTGACTTGACACTTTAAACATATAGATGGTGACAAGGATAATAAATTCTATGTGTTAACATCTGGCTCCACAGGGGATGGGACGGTCCCTGTGAGCTTCCAAGAACATGCAGTTCCAGTGCCTTATCCATTGGGATATGGAGTCATATGTGCAACCAACCTGTATTCCTGAGAGCACCTCTGATCCTTATTGAAAATTGAGAACATTCACACACTGAAAACAAAAACCACTAAAAACCAAATGAAAACTGAAGGTTGCATTCACATTGAAAACCAAATTCTTGCATGGAAAACTTATTTATATACATTCCTACTCCTAACTGCTGAAAAATTGAACCTTCAAATATAGACAAATTTCCTCAGTAACCATACAAATAATTTTGTAACTGAATGATCTTCATCCTCATCTCGGTAACTGAGCACTAAGAAACAATAGAGACATAATGACAACCACACATACTTCCTTGAAAAATCATACCTGCAATCCAAGAACTTTGTTCTTATGATGACAACAACTGAAAATCTATTGTTGCAACACATCTCCATATAGATAGTAACATGATCTTGAAATCCGTACAAAACTTGTTGTAGCTCATCAATGAATTCCTCCTTGGTTGATTCAAGCATGGGGTGGCTTGAAAACTGTTGCAATATATTTCCACTGTTTTCACCAATTTCCAGTGAATATGGGTGGATACAAAATGGGATCTCAAGATCTAAAGTCGAGACTAACTCATTTTCACATTTGTAATAATCAAGCTGAAAATGAGAGCTGCCAACAAGTAGTGTATCAGATACATGTCTATCTGCTTCTAGTCCATTTTCTTGTGAAGGCATATCATAAAGACGATCATTCAAAACTTCTTGATCATCATGAAAAATACTTTCTTTTATGGAAAATTCTTCATCATAAGTATGCTTTTCATGACAAGAAAAGACTTTACAAAGTAAAGAAAAATCATCACAACATTTTTCATAAAGATGTTGAGCACAAAAATACTCCTTACAAAACAAATTAAAAACAACATGAAAACATGTCAAAGAGTTGATACTAGCATCTGGAAGAGATCGACACCTGTCACGAGCTATTCCCTCTAATGAGTACCTGAAAATCCTGATCTGACTATAATATTGCGCGATCTGAAGTCGATGAATAAAATCATGGAAATCTAGCAAGTGTTTAGCTGGTACTTCCCAATCTTCTCCTCTAAAAATGGGAAGGCAACCTTCCTATTCATCTCTACTAGGCACTAGATTTGGAAAACTGACTATCTTTGAAAAATCACAGAAAACATACCTCTGAGCTAGGATGTTGTCCATTTCAAAACACTGAATCGCCAATAGATATATGAATAGTGGAGTCACCATGGTGAAAGATAAGTTTTCTAAAAGTGTCTAGCTTCAGTTCACCATCCATAGCTATATCTAATCATCATAGTTAACCCAAGGAAGGTGTCTTCATTGTCGTCCCCGACAATGATGCCAAAAATGTTAGCACTCAGAGTCACACTCAGAATACCATGGGTGCCAGACCAATACCCATCAGAATTTATAGATAATTGTTTATATCAAGGTGACAAATGGATGAGGAAAACTCAGAAAAGGTGTCAATCACAGAAGGCAATCCCAAAATATAGACCAACAAGTAAGGCTTTAGACAACTTCAAATCAGGGTTTTAAAGATTAAATGAGGGTGGAAGATCAGATAAGAAGTGTGGAATATATCTATCATCTACATCATGTAGTAGGATATCTATATGAAGAAAAATTTGTGAAATGAGAACCTCTCAAGACAAAGAGCAAAGCTTTGATATATCTGCAAGCATTATCACAATATTACATATACTGAAATAAGGATGCAACCAGCTAAACGAATCATTCACTTAGCTGAAATCAAAGTAAGATAGCAATGAAGAGATAAGGAAAAAGATTGATTTCCATTAACAAAGTCTCGTAAATATGGTTTACACAGTAGGAACAAAATATCTATTTTATGACAATATCAAAACCATAGGTCTCTCCCATACCATTCCAACCTGAAAAATTAAATCAATTTTAAAAGGGTGGATGAACAAGGAAGATCAAGAAGGAGGGTATCAAACAATATACAAAGTCATTCCATTGGGCATGAATTCAACACATCCTACATATCAAAGGCACTCAATCTCATACCAGACCAAAAGGGCTATAATTGATGTATGGAGGTATAATAAAGATAACAAAAAGAATAATATCATCAAGCAAATATCCTCTCTGCAAAAATGACTTAAAAGATTACTAGAACAAAGATCATGAAAGGAGACAATTACTACAAATCATTTGCAACTCATGAATCTCCTACCTCATGAACAACCATTGATATTCAATGTATGCAATTCCATTCAACCAAGATGACAAGATAAAATGATAATAAAGAAAAAAAAATCTTCTAAACAACTCTCATGAATCTGTAATGGAAGAAATGCTAATTACAATAGGCCCTCATGCTTACAATTGAACAGCTAAATTGCTCCTCCAGCACTCTCCTCTCTTGGATCCTGAATCCAAAAATTTTCTTCTCAAAATCCCTTTCATTTATAGTTAATGATATCTCTCTACTCTAAGGAAGTCAAAACCAAGGAGTTACATAAGATCCTCCTCCATTTAGGAGTCTTGTTACAAAAGATTCTAACAAAAACATAACAAATTCCTATTTTCCAAGATCTTTCATATTGTGATAAATGCCTCTTGAAACATGTCATGATGCTTGATATGAAGATGGAAAATATGTCCCTCATGTCGAACTAACTCATAGGATACCATTCAAACCTTCCTTCACAGCTGACAGCCTTCCCATATCTCGAATTTGTCGGACTATTAGAGTTCGTAGCACCTGTGACAACATGCGTTGCGAACTTTCCTGTAGGTGATGTTTTTGGATTTTCTCAAAAATTACGAAGTGGGTCAGACTGAATTTGTTTCAGAAAGTAAAAAAAACCATGTTTTACCTCCACAAAAAAATTCAGAGGAACCCAGATTGTCATTCAAAATTTATAAGGAAACAAATCCTTTGTTGTGTGCTAATTTCTTAAAAAACTGTCATAAACATCAGTTCATAGTGCCAATGAGTTCAGGCACTGTGAAATCTCCTGTATCAACCCATTTCATTTTTTCCAATGTTTTATCATTTCAAAAATCTATTAGGTGTCCCAAGAATGCTATAAAATTCATAATCTTGATGATCTTGACTAAAGGAAAGCACCCAAACTAATAATCATGGTTGGAAAAACATGGTAATCACCCAAAAATGTGTCAAAGGTATAAAACAAGAACTTGACAAAATTTGGTGTAGGATATGAAGGATGAACATATTTATTTCTTGATTCTAGAGCTCCTCCTGGTAGCATCCTTGGCCACCATGTATAATCACGGCTTCGCTACTTTCTATCATTTGTTATGACAATTGGTGTGTGAAAGTGTACTCTTTGTCAAAACAAGGTTTTTATCAATGCAAATATCAGTTAACAACATGTGCAATATTAAAACCTGGTTTACATATGATCAACCACATATTTCAAGTGTGAGAGGGGTGTGTATTCACTCTTTAAAACATAAATTTGAAAGGATGAAAACGATGAAAGTTTAAGCAGTCCTAGAACAGAGGGTTTGCAACACAGTTCTCAACACCAATATGAAAACCAACCAAAACCCCTTTCTCAACCCTCAAACATGATGAACACTCTCATGGAGTACCAAGTGGATCTAGGCTTGATGCGGATGTCTGTGAATTTGCATAGGGATGTTTGCAAGTTGTACAACCTCCAACCCTCCTCTTCAGCCAGTTCACAATGCCAGTCTGCATCGCTAGTTCGCAACACACTAGTGTTTTAGTTTAATCTTTTAAATGCCAAACTAGGTTAGGATGAATTTTGGTTAGTAGGTCCATGCCATTATCATGCTCCCCCACAAAAAATTTCAGAAAAACCCACATCACTGTTTGGGATTTATGATTAAATATTTAGAAGAAACTATGACAGGAAATGAGTTCACAGTGCCAGTCTGCAGAACCAGATCGCAACGCCTAGCTCAAACACAATTTGCACACTTGGAGGAAGTTGTTAAATTTTTTTATGACATAATCCCTGGAAAGTTGGTTAAATATGGCGCTAAAAACAATGAAATATCCTTTGTCATGATCCTTTAATACAATGATGTTAAATGATGAAAAATAAAAGTACTTAGAGTATGCTGTTGACTCTCCTAGTGAGTTGGCAATGCATACACCCAAATTTGTCTTGACACTTTAAACATATAGATGGTGAAAAGGAGAATCAATTCTATGTGTTAACACATGCACTCTGCCATTCTCTCCATCATTGGACCTCAACATCATTCACGTACCTCTGGAGCATGCACGCACTGCTACAACTACCCTGTACTTCATGTTATCAACAGTAAACTATATCCCTCCTGGGAGGCACAACACACTCGTACCTACCGAATTTAGTGTTGTACCTTTCTGTTATGAGTTGCGCCTATACCAAACTCGAATATTGTTGTTGTTGACCATCACCCGTACCTTTCCTGTTATGTGCAATGCCCTGTTCCTTACCTCAATGTGGTTGTTTCCACCACCTGTTCCATATTTCATTTTTTGTTGTTGCCTTCACCTGATCCAGTTTCTGGTTGACTAGAGCATTGTATTGAAGAAGTGGGCTTTCAAGACCGTGGGATTGAAGAGGCAGGTTGTCAGGCCTGTGAGCAACTCTCTCTAGGTGAGATAAATGTTGTGAATTGAATTCATGAAGGAGCCCAACTGCAGTTACAATGCTCTGAGACTTCATGTCTGGCCTGTTGCTGAAGTCCTGGAAGGGAAGTGAGGAAACCAAAGGGTTGTTGAGAAGAGAAAGAGCACACTTCATGGGGTGGGACATGCATGTGGGGAATGAGATATTGTAGGCTGGTAGTTATAATTGGCTCCTAGGACGAAATCCTTCCTGTTGTTTGTATTGTCTCAGCCTACCTAGGAATGCCTTTACTCGGGTGGAGTTTACTCCCATCTCAGGGGTGACCCACTGCTGATAGCTTTGAGTAGCATGGTCTAAGGCTGGGAGGTTCGTGGAAGGCCTGCACGCAATTGGTGGTATTCTATAAAAGATAAGTATCAATTCTGTGTCCAATTGCATGTTGTGTATTTGTACATGTCTTTATAATTATGAGTATTGCATGTGTATGTTGTATGTATAGGCTTACTGATATTTCTGAATGATTCTATGCATTAGAAGAATGTATATGTTTGTATTAACTTTATATAAATATATATAGTATAAATGAAGAATTGTTACGTGGCATAGCCCATCGGCCTAAAGTTGGGGATGCTACAATTTGGTTTCAGAGCTCAGTAAGAGTGTGTTATGAAGTAACATGGCCCGACCTCGATGGTTGGGGATGTTACAAATTGGTATCAAAGCCCCAGTTTTAAACAATGAGCTTGGATGGGCCGAGCAAGTTGAGGTGATTCACTTGCGTGGAATTGGGCAAAAGCCCCAAAATTTTATGTTGTTAAATTCATGGAAAATTGGAGGAAATTGACCAAAGTGGTGAATTTTTCATAATTTAATACTTGTTGAGGCCAATTCAGACCTAGAATATGTTGAATTGGAAGCGCAGGGAGACTTCTTTAAGTTTCAATCTTAGAGAAGAGAAATCTCTCTTTGTGAGAAGAATAATCAAAGAGATCTATTAAGGATGGGAATGAATCTATCACAATCGTTGTATCTAGAAAAGGAGTGTGACAGTTAACCCCTCAAGTCATTCGACATTTTTTAAGTCTTGGACAAAAAGGAGGTAAAAGTCCCGAAGCTCCAAAGTCCCAAAGTGAATCTACGATGTATATCACAAGGGAATAATGCCTAACCGTCAGATTTGGAGAGGGATATATCTGGGCCGTGGGATTTTCACGTAGGAGAGTTTGAGCCGCATATCTCATGACAGTTCAAAGGTTGGGCATTCAGGGAGGAACAAGTTCTTAAGTTGCATGGAAGAAAATACCCCAAAGTCCTAAACTCCAGAGTAAATCAGGACCATCCGTTGTCTGGGATGTGTGGCTACATATTATCAAATATTCGACATTCTGGAGATTTGTGGTGTAGTGTGGAGAAGTCTCCCAGAGCCTCGAAGTTTCAAAGCTCCAGAGAAAACTATTCGAGAGTTTGAAAGTTCTATGTTCGGGTGTTTCGATGTGTTCTAGTGTGATATTTTCCGAAGTACCGAAGTCCTGAAGTCCCAGAGCACCGGAGTAACGCAGCATGATGAAGTCACTTAGAGTGATGCGGACTTGTTAGAAAATTTGGCATTAAGGATATTTGTTGTGTTATGCTGAGAAGTTCTCTGAATCCTGAAGCTCTAGAGCATCGAAGTAGTAAAGCTCCAGAGAGTGAGGGTTCAAGAGTTCACCAGTTCGATGTTTGGAGGAAATGATGAATGGTGTAGGAAGAACCTCTGAAGCCTAAAGTACCGGAGCCCCAGAGTCCCAAATATCTGAATAAGCACCTTATAATTAAGTGTTTGGTCACAACCCGTGGTCACATGAGATTGGGGGCTGAAGGAAAAGGGTTAGTGCCAAAAAAATGTTTTAAAGACATAAAAGGGGTTAGAGAAGGATCCCATGAAGTTTTTGGTTTGTATGGACCTGCGTTGGAGGAAAAATATAGAAGCCTATAAATTTAAAGAGAGGATTCAACATGAGTCCAAGAGTTAACTTGACTCTGAAGAAGAACAACAACTGTACAAGGATCGACCTCACAAAAAATACAATTTAAAAAAAATATATCCATAACTATCTGCTCAAGAATTAGAATTGAGAAAGGGACAAGTCATTGGAAAGGTATTGAACAATAGAATATAACTATTCACCCAAAAAATTGAGTTGAATTGTCAATTTTTCAAGAAATCATAAGAAATAAGTTTGATGTATTATTGAACTAGAATGGTTCATAATTTCATGAAATTGTTGAATCAATTTTCCTACCAGATTCTATTGGCTGCACATTTTTGCAGAGAGATGGAAGATACATAAGGGGATTACATCCAGGAAGGTGATATCGGAGGGATGAATGTCCATATGGGTATTGGAGGTGCAAACTCAATTGGACATGGAGAAGGAAAGGAAGAAAGCTTGAACTTGGAAGAGACAATTAAAAATTTGTAAAAGGATGTCCAAATCTATAAAGATGATAATGAAAGGATTATGAAATCCAAGGAGCAGGAGGAGGACTTCAACATGAATTTAATTCAAATATTGAACATAATATAAAATAAATTGGATAAGGAGAGTGTCTCAAGAAAACAAGGAAGTCGCAGGTCTCCTGATGAGAAAAGAAGAACAAGGAGTGTTAGCAGACATCACCATCACTCCCCAAGACATTCCAATAGGAGAACACCCAATAGCTCAAGTTCATCCCCTGTCAGGAAGAATAAGAAGAGGACTGGGGTGGATGATCTACGAGGAGAAATGAACAAAATCAAACTTCCTACATTTGATGGTGAGCACAAGAAGGATGAAGATGCAGAGACATGGTTTCTTGGCATGAGAAAGTATTTTCAATTACATAATTATTCTTCATACACAGAAGGAAGAATTGATATCTACCAGCTGAAAGGAAAAACATCCATGTGGTGGGATCATATTATGTAGGTACAACACATTAAGGAGAAAAATGTTACTTGGAAGGAATTCAAGAAGTATTTTGAAAAGAAAGACTTGACTAAGAGGTACTATGACATGAAAATGAAAGAGTTCTTTGAACTCAAGCTTGGGAGTATGACCATTGATGAATATGAAATAAGGTTTTTGGAGTTGTTAAATTTTTTTTCGTTCATCAAGGATGAGACTGTTAAGATTCAAAGGTACTTGAGTGGGTTTTCACCATTCATCAGTGACAAGATACACTATGATGATACCAAAACATTGGAGGAGACCATAAGGCGAGCTAAATGCCTATATGATCAACATAAAGCAAGGCCAACTTTCCAAAAATCTTGGGAAGACAAGAAGAAATATAAGATGGAATAGAGGAAGAAGGGGAATAAGCCACCATTCTTCAGAAACAATCCTCAGGGACAACCAAATTTTAGAGAACCCAAAAACAATTGAGACAGGGGGGAAAAGGCCAAGGAAACCACCTATTCAATGTTGGGGTTGTAAAGGAAATCATATGTATAGGGATTGTCCCCATAGAGGAGAAAAGGTGAGGAATTTTCACAATGTACATTAATATGAGACAGAGGAGGACATGGGTAGAAGCGTACCAAGGATATATGAAGCCTTGGACAATAGACACGCTGAGTTTCAATCACATATGATTGAAGTAGAAGGTATGATCAACAACCAAACCATTGTTATTTTAATTGATTCAGGAGCTATTCATAGTTATATATATCCTAAGATGGTGGAAAGATTGCATTTTCCAAGAAGAAAGCATGGGAAATCTTGGTTGGTACAGTTGGCTACCAGAGCCAAAAGAAAGGTTAATGAGTTGGTAAAGTCATGTCCAATGGACACGAATGGACTGAACACCAGGGAATATTTGGACATCTTCCTTTAAGTTCCTATGACTCTCTAATTGGGATGGATTGATTGGACCACCACCATGCTATCCTAGAATATCATAATAAGGCATTTAATTGCATGGATGGGGAAAGGAACCTAAGGACAATACATGGAATTCCTAGGGCGATAACTATCAGAGAAATATCAAAAATGAAACTGAAGAAAAGTTACAGGAAAGGATGTCAATTATTTGTAGCTCATATGGAAGAGACATCTAGAGATAAGGTGTCAAAGATTGAAGATAATGCAATCCTAAAAGAATTTGAGGATGTATTTATAGAAATAATAGGATTACCCCCTAAAAGAGACATTGATTTCTCGATAAATTTGATGCCTGGAGCAAATCCAATATCCAAGACTCCCAACAGGATGAGTACACCAGAATTGAAGGAGTTGCAAATGAAGCCCGAAGAGCTTCTGAAGAAGGGGTATATATGCCCAAGTGTGTCACCTTGGGGTGCCCCAGTTTTTTTGTGAAGAAGAATGATGGAACTTTGAGACTCTACATGGAATTTAGACAGTTGAAAAAGGTAACTGTGAAGAATAAGTATCATTTTCCAAGGATCAATGACCTCTTTGATCAACTGAAGAATGAAAAAATATTCTCCAAGGTTGATCTCAAGTCAGGTTATCATCAGGTAAGAATTAAAGAAGAAGACATCAACAAGAATTATTTCCAAACAAGGTATGGCCATTATGAATTCACAGTGGTGCCATTTAGGCTATCAAATGCACCAATTGTTTTTATGTGTTTAATGAATAGTATTTTCATAGAATACCTGGATAAGTTTGTCATTGTCTTCTTTGATGACATTCTTATATACTCCAAGTCAAAGGAAGAGAATGAACAACACTTGAGGTTGGTACTACAGGTATTAAGGGAGCATCCGTTGTATGCCAAATTGAGAAAATGCTCATTTAATCAAAAGAAAATCCACTATCTGGGACATATCATCTCAAAAGAAGGGATAACAGTGGATCCAGAAAATATTGAGGCCATTAGAGGATGGTCAACACCAAAGAATGTGGCATAAGTCAAATCATGCATGGGCCTTGTAGGCTACTACAAAAGATTTATTGAAGGATTCTCAAGGATTGCACACTCGATCAATTCCTTGCAAAAGAAGGGAGTGAAGTTTTAGTGGATAGTGGAATGTGAAAAGAGTTTCCAGCACTTGAAGCATCTATTAACTAGTGCTTCAATACTAAGGATTGATGATCCAAATGAAGACTTCATTGTATGTACATATGCATGTAAAGAAGGCCTTGGTGGAGTCCTCAATCAAAATGGATATGTTATATGTTATGAATCAAGGAAGTTGAAGGATCATGAAAGGATCTATGCTACTCATGATTTAGAGTTGGAAGCCATAGTGCATACCTTGAAGATGTGGAGACACTACCTCATGGGGAAAAGGTTTGAGTTAAGGATAGACCATAATGGTCTGAAATATTTATTTGGAAAGCCAACTCTAAATTCCAAACAAAGTAGATGGTTAGAATTTATCAGTGAATATGACTTTGATATAAAACATATCAAAGGGAAATAGAACAAGATAGTTTGTGCACTTAGCATAAGGGTGCATGAGTTACATGCTACAACCATCAACATGTACCAATCTGATTTGAAGGACATAATATTGGAGGCTGCAAAATCAGATTTACATTACATGAAAATGGTAACAAAATTACAACAAGGTATTTTGCAGCAGAAAGTTGAAGATTACAAGCTGGGAAAGGACGAAGTTATCATGTACAGAGGATGAATTTATGTGACAAAATCCCCAGAATTTAAGAATATGATATTGAAATAAATGCATAATGTACCTTATGTTAGGCACCCAGGGTATCAAAAAACTATTGCAACTATCAAGAGCCAAGATTATTGGCCAGGTATGAAGTGGGAAGTTGCATAGTTTATTTTCAAATGTTTAGAGTGTTAAAAGGTCAAGGCTGAGCATAGGAACCCAACTGGGTTACTACAACCATTACCCATTCCTGAGTGGAAATGGGAAGTTGTGGCAATGGATTTCATCACCAAGCTGCCCAGAACAACCAAGCAACATGATTATGTCATGGTAGTAGTGGACAAGCTCACCAAAGCTTCCCATTTCATTCCAGTAAAGCTCACTCATAAGGAAACTAATGTTGTTGATATTTATATGAAGGAAATTGCTAGATTGCATGGTATACCTAGGACAATTGTGTCTGACAGAGATCCAAAGTTTAGATTGAAATTTTCTAAATGATTATTTAAAGGATTTGGAATAAATTTGAATTTCAGCACAACTTATCATCCATAATCTAATGGGAAAATAGAAAGGGTGAATCAAGTGATCGAGGATATGTTGAAGATGTGTGTGATGGATAAACCATCAAAATGGTAAGACTACCTACACTTGGTAGAGTTTTCTTATAAAAATAGGTACCAAGCATCTCTAAAGATGAGCCCATTTGAGGCACTTTGTGGAAGAAGGTGCAACACACCTATAAGTTGGGACAACCCAACAAATAGAGCAGTAGTTGGTCTTGATATACTCAGAGAATTGGAAGAGTAGGTGTTAAAAATAAAACAGAATTTAAAGGTTGCTCAAGACAGACAGAAAAACTATGTAGACAAGGACAAAACTCATAGGGAGTTTAAAGTGGGTGATCATGTATTTTTAAAAGTGAAGGCCAACAGAAGTTCCCTGAAGTTGGGAAATTGTTCAAATTTGTCAGCTTGTTTTTGTGGGCCGTTTGAAATCCTAGAGAGGATTGGGCCTGTGGCATATATGCTTTCATTTCCTGCATCCATGTCTATTCATAATGTATTGCATGTATCATTTCTCAAAAAGTATATACGTGATGATAATCATGTTATTGATTGGAATGTGATTTAGGTGGAGAAAGAAGGCACTTTTCAGGTGCATCCAGTGTGCATTATGGACCATAAGATCAAGAAGCTCTGGAATCGAGCCATAGAGCTAGTAAAGTTCGAATGGACCTGGTATGGTCCTGAGGATGCAACTTGGGAGTATAGGGATGCTATGTGGGAGGAATCCCCACATATGTTTTAGGGTTTTTGAACTTTTGGTTATATATATATATATATATATATATATATATATATATATATATATATATATATATAATGCTCTGAGGATAGTGCATAAAATAAGGGGAGGGGGATGTAACACCCCAATACCTAGCCCCATTTGTAAATGTGAATATGTTTTATAGGCTGGTGAGACAGGTTATTACAAGTCAGGAGGCTTATGTGGTGATTAGGCCAGAGAGCCTAGATGCTAAAAGGCCAGTGAGCTTGTTTTTGTATATGTAAACACTCATATCATTAATATAATACATCGCTGTGTGTAGACCAACCAAGATAAAAGCGTATGGGGAAATAAACTCCACTAGGAATGGAAAGGGAGGGGCTAAGATCTTAGAAAGGGGGATAAGCTAGAGGGATTATCACCAAAGGAATAATATAATATTATTCCTAAAGATTATGGTGAGGATAATTATTTTATTCTAAGTTATTATGGGAAGGTAAATGAATCCCAAGTGATGAGAAAATGAGCTCCTAAAGAGCCATGTCACTACTACATAAGGGCGGATTATTCCACGAAATGTTTCCACGTTTCTATTATTTTCATGTTTTTTTTAAATAGGGCGGGATTTTCGTCGATATTTCCACGAATAGGTTTTTAAACTTGGTCGGGATTTTCGTCGCTATTGCCACAAAATTTTTTCCTATCTCAAAAAGCATCTGCTAACGGCTAGTTGACTAGTTGATATATATATACCTGACTTTAAGAGACTTTGCGACACAATTGCTATAGTTGCGACACTGTTCGTGGATTTTTCTTGAGCTGTTTATTTTTTCCATCACCCACCGGTTGAACAAATCCAATTCTCGATCTACATAGCTCGGATTTTGAACTTGCAAGGTTAGTATGTTTTTTGTATTGATGTACTCATTTAACTTGTAATTTTTTGTTCAAATGTCGAAACTTCATGTAGCTTGTTTTTTCCTTGATAATATATTATATGTGTAGTACCATATTTCATGTCATTGGTTTTTGGATCTAGTTAGTTAGAAAAATATTTTCCAAAGAAGTATTTTAAGAAGAGTGAAAATCACTCCATCAATAAGTCAATTCAAACATTAAAAACAGATGCCATTATCAATCTAGATTAATTTGAGCCTACAATTCCTTATGTAAATTTAATCCTTATTACAAAACCACCAACTCATAACAACTTTACCGGTTGGACTAATGTTTGAAA
>ML785116.1:534295-553275 GCA_009831015.1 Picea engelmannii | reverse complement strand
AAGTCAATTCAAACATTAAAAACAGATGCCATTATCAATCTAGATTAATTTGAGCCTACAATTCCTTATGTAAATTTAATCCTTATTACAAAACCACCAACTCATAACAACTTTACCGGTTGGACTAATGTTTGAAATAGAAAGTCATGGAAAACAAATCCTCTTAAGTCTAATTCTATCCCTTAGAGACCTTGTTAGCTCTCTAACTTTTGTGTTTCTATGATGTTGTGCCTATATATATTAATGCCATATTTTTAGTCTAGTATTAGGTTAGGTTAGTCATATAACATAGTATTATTATATGTGATGTTGTTTCTCTCAATTTTTTATAATCACACACAATTCTAGATGTAGTGATTAACTCTAGTTTGTAGTTGATGTAACTTGTTTATACACTATTAATAAGGAGTAGCAAAAATATAAAAAAATTATGACGAAATCTACGATAACATGATGAAATCTACTAGTTAGACAATGAAAAATGAGAACATACCAAAGTGTCTTAGAAAAGAAAACCGTGACCACTGTAAGTAGCATAAAATTGTGACCATCGTGTGTAGATGCAAATCAACACGTCATAATTTAAACCAACCCAACCCAATTGAGGATGACAAGTGGCTGGAATTCTTTTTTTAGTGGTGAATTTCAAATATTGGCATTTTGTCTACAAAACAACTTAGAGGCTAGTGTATGGTGTCAAGTGATTCAAGTTTGAGAAATTTTGACCACTTTCGTTAAATGGTGTGTAATTATTTTCCATGGTGATTCAGTACACACTAATCTAAAGTACAAATTGAAGCATATCGATCTTAATAGTTAATCGATAATAATAATAAAAGCTTGTCAAAATGTCTTAGAAGAAATAATTGTGAGGATTGTAGGTCACTGTAAATAAACATACCATAATCGAAAGGAGTAGCTAAAATATCATGAAGGAATAGTTAAAATATAAAAATTTGACAACTTATTGTTTGGTATGGTGTAGGTAAGACAATTACTTGTCAAGACAAGGATTTGTCACTATGAAGGAAAATGGCAGGAAGCTTGCTCGGTTAAGAGTAGTATTAGAGGTGAGGGGCGATGGAAAATGTTATTGCCCTTGCTATGATTGCAGGGGCTTGCAAAGAAAAAGACTTTTAATAACAAAAACTGAAAAACATTGTAGGGAGAAGGGGCACGCCGAAGGGGGTTATGAATATTGTCCCTTGGTAAGAGGATTCAATATTTATTGTATTCTCTGTAATAATCATCATGTCATGAATTTTAGTAATATTTCTTATCAAGATTTTTATATTTTCTATACACACTAACTTTTCTAAGTTGTTTTTAAATATATAGACGATGCCCCAAAATGTCGACCTCCAGAGAGTTATTTGCCAAGTACTAGTAGAAATACTCCTTTACAGGGTGATGAACTTTGAGATTAGAATATTGAAGCTATTGATCAAGTTATTAATGATGATATGGATGGAGATACCGTTAGTGATTCAAATAAGGAATATGATATACATAGATTGATACAAGACACATTTACTCCAATAGATGTAGACAACCAGGATGATAGTCATGATGTTGATCCTCTACTCGAAAAGTCACATCAACCTCTTTATGAAGGCTCAACAACAAATATTTTATCTACTATATTGTTGTTGGTGAACTTGAAGGTTTTGAATGGTTTATCAAACACATGCCTCACACAGATACTAAGGTATTTGATTTGTTAATTATTTATGTCTGCATGTTCACAAATACTTAAAAGGTTCAATTTTTTCCTATATTGCTATTGTTTTCTAATTTATAAATTAGTATATTGGATGCGATATTGATGATTGATATTGTTTACATTGACTTATTTTTTTGAATTGTGTATATTGTTAGGTGAATTTCTATTACCGACGTCAAATTTTTTGCCACACACATATCGAGAAATATCCGTGATTATGAAAGAAATTGGAATGGACTATCAGGTTATTGATGCATGTACTAATGATCATATCATATAATATGGAAAACATGCATTAGAGAATGAATGCCCACAATTTCAAATAAGTAGATATCGAACCGATAAAGCGTCAAATAAGGTGCCTCGCAAAGTTCTTCGTTATATTTTGATAATTCCACGTTTCCAGCGGTTGTTCAGGTGCCAAAGTATAACACAGTTTATGGATTTCCATGAAAAGAACATAAGTCGAGACGATGTTCTTCGAATGCTTGTATATGGTTCTGCATTGAAGTACATCGAAGAAAAGTGGCCATTTTTTAAAGAAGAACCTCCTAATGTTATACTTTCGTTGGCAGCTGATGGTGTCAATCCATTTGGAGAGATTTGTTCTACGTACTTGGTGTGGCCTGTTTTAGTTATAAACAATAACCTTCCTCCTTGGATGTCGATCAAGAGAGAGCACACAATGTTGGCAATGATTGTTCCAGGTATTTAATTATCTTTTATTTTCTTTAAAGTATGACAAAATATTTCATTTCTTTGTTTCGTGCGTGGTAATTATTTCTTTTATATATAACGACATCTAGATAAGTATAATTAATCATGCAGTATGTTGAACCAATTAGGTAGGTACCAGGTTAAAGATATGAACATATATATTGAGCCTCTTATTGATGAGCTGTTGAAGTTATGGGCTAGCGTCACTATGTATGACATCTCTAGACCAATAGGGAAAAAATGATTTCAATTCCATGGAATACTATCATGGACAATTCATGATGCTCCCAGGTTAACACATTTTTGTGGTATATTGTTACTTTATTTTGTGATTTAATATTATATATATTTATTGAAAATATCATGCATTGTTTTAAATTGTAACTCTAATTTGACGCTACATTAATTCATATATCTTGTAGGTCTTCAAACAAAGGGTAAATTTGCATGCCCAGTTTGTGGTCCGAGGATAAAATCTCATCGTTCAATGAGTTTAGGAAAGGAAGTGTTTGATGAGTATAGGCACTTTCTGCCTAAGAACCATAGTTATCGAACTACAAGCAAAGCAAATTTCAATGGTAAAGAAGAAAATGGAAAAAAATCATGAAGAATGATACCTCGCCTATGGAAGTTGAAATATATTAGAAATCATCAAGGTACACAAATTATTTATGTATGACATATTGTATAAATATTTGGTTAATTTCATTACTATTAATTTCATTTTGTCCCATTAATTAGTGTCATAGATGATTTTAGGGGCTAAATTTCACAAATGGGCTAATTTCCCATGGTTTTTCCCAAAAAACGATTCGCTAATTTCCATTTTTTCTAAAAATGATTCGCCCAAATTCCATAGAATAAAATTGTTTTACCTTACAAATCGCCAAAATTTTATCGAATCTATACAAAATCCTTAGAAATTTGAATATTTTTACAAAACTATCGCCAAACATTTTACATTTTTCATATTAAGGACTAGTAATATTAGCCCATGTTTATAAATTTTAATATAAATTTTCATCCTTAAAATCATCCCTGATTAGTGTTAATTTCAATTTGTTGATGTTTCATGAATGTCGTTAAGGCATGAATGGGCTTCCACAAGGAATGAAAAGTTACCCGATACATTTCAGTAGATTGCCATACTATGAGCACCTACAAACAGTTCATTTGTTTGATACGATGCATATCAGGAAGACCATAACATAATTGCTATGGCGGATATTAGATGGAAGGACTGACAAAGAGAGAATTGGAAAGATTTGTTGTAACATCCAGGAAGATAATCACACATTGCAAAGTGTTATTATTAATTCTAATGGTGATTTTCGTGAACATAACACTAGTCTTCCTTGGTTATTGACGGAGCAACAGAGCAATATTTTAAAAGAGGTCATTCGAAAAATTAGGTTTCCGACGGGGTTTTCGTCGAACATACAAAATATCTTAACGAAAAAAGGTGATTTTGGTGGGTGTTGGAACAATAATGAAATTTTGGCTTTCAGTAACTTAGGAGGAAAACATTTATAGCATTAGCTACCGAAAGTGCATACTTTCGGTAGTTTAAATATAGGATTTCATATGCCCTTAGCTACCGAAAGTGCAAGTGGGAAAAACGACCATCTGTCTGTCATGTGCATCACTGAATGTTCTATACCTATCATCTTCAGTCAAATAATGCCGAGATCAGATCCAAAGAATGGGTTTCTTACTTATTTTTAGTCGATGTGGTTGGTTTAACGTTTCTTTTAATCAAATGATAACACTGATTGCGCCCCATCCTCATGATCTGAAGTGCCACAACAATGTAACAGTTACAAGCCAACTCACACAAAAATCCAAGGAGAGAATCCACGGGTGAACCAGGGCCACAAATCTACGATATGACACCATTCGACCGAGACCAAGAATTCAAGTTCCATGCATCAAGCCACATGGAGGAAGAGCTCACGAAGAGGCACGAAAAGAATGCAATACACAACAAGAAAATCACTATAAGGGTTTTACATAAATGCCACGTCATTTTTTCGGGATTTTGACTGTCAGAAGAATGTTAATAAGCCACTCCTTCTTTCCCTCGAAGCCTAAAGGGCCAAAATCGGGGTTCCAGCCTCACACCAAGACACACAACGAAGAACCTACTAACAGAGGGCAACGCTATTCTCTATCAAACACCTAGGCAAACTCGAGACGAATAGCAGTTACCATTTAAAAATCTTGTTTCAAGATTTTTGGTAGCTTATGGCGCTCTGAAATTGTGTTGTTAGCTTCCAAAAGCCAGGATTTTCAGTAGCTAAAGTGCCCATGTTTTCGGCATGTTAGCTACCGAAATCATAGGTTTTTCCCGTGATAAACTGCCTTAGAAAAACTCAATTTTCTTAGCCGTGGAGAGGCTGTTTTACGTGCTCAAATAGTTGATTGACATCTAGATGTCATAAGATTTCCAATGGTACTTTCAGATCTGCATTTGGAGCTTGGGAAGGAATCCAAAAGTTCCCTGCAAGCCAGTGTTGCATTTTTTGTGCAAACATGGCCAATAAATGTAGGAATGTGCCCATATTTCAATTAGATAATTGCTTGACTGTTTTTGAAGATTCCGATTTCACTATGGTCGAATGTCTACTGATTTTTACCTAAGGAAAGATCAGTTTAATTGTGTAAATTCTCATCAAGAGTTCAAACCTAATTTTTAGGATTTCGATTGCATTTTCCATATTTTAGGGTTTGAGTCATGAGACACTTGTCTTCTTTTCGAAACAATTTTTTTTTCAGTTATTCAAAAGGGGGAAGGGATATATATTATTGTATCTTATTGAGGAAGAAATGAGGGGGGGAGAACAACCCAAAAGGATTTTGAGGGCTGGGTTTGTAATGCCATTTCTTTCATCAAATATAGAACATAATGATAGGAGATTCTATACCTCGTCACTGTGTAATTTTGTTTTTCCTGTATTGTTTTCTCTGGTTTACATTCAATCTTTCTTCCTTATTTTACATATTTAAATTTTAATGGCTCCAATTCAGTAATACCCCTGCTGTAGTCATTTATCGGGCAACCTGTTAGGTTCATATTTTCCTCTGTTTATTCTGTGAGCAAAACAAGACTTGTAGCTTGACCGTTTCTACCTAGATTACAAGTTGTATATATGCATGTTGCCTTTCAAAGTTATTTTGTCATTCCTCTGTTGAAATAAATATTAGATTTATCAGAATTAGATACCTAACTCTTTGTTTCATTCTTCTTCATCTCTTATCCTCTATCCATCTTCTTTATTAAATCAATTAGGAAAACGAGGTCATGCCTCTTCATTTTTGATCTATAAATGAGTGAAAGGCTTGTTTCAGACCTAGTTTTAGAAGCCTCATATGACTGATCAAACCACAAATAATTGTTTCATTGAAAATGTGCTAAGGATGTTCTCTATTACAACCTAGAGTTGACTCTTGCGATAACATTTTCTAGCGCCGTTGTCGGGAACAGAGGAACGAAGTTATCTTCCCTAGGATACAAAAAAAGTTTAGAGCTATTCCTTAATGGTGAATAAAGGATAGGCATTCAATTGGTTGTGATCATTCACCTGACGACTCCTTGGTTCGAAGACTCTACATGATTCATCGGTTACTCCACTAGTCTCAAAATGTCAAATTCATTCGCTGCTCAAATTGCTGCGAGGTTTGCTCCTCTGGAATTTACAAATGTTTATGGTTTTCCAAACACTATTCCATACATTAAAATTTGGGAAGATGTCCTTGCTAAATTTGGAGGATATGCGGATGATAATCCTGCTCAACACTTGCTTGAATTCCACAAGCTCATGGATGAATTGAATGCACATCATGAAGATGTCCTCATGAAATTGTTTATGTTTTCATTGGAAAGAAATGCTAGGCTTTGGTATAAATCTTTACCCCATTCCAGTATTCCTTCATTGAAATATTTTCACACACTTTTTCATCAACATTGTAAGAGGATATATTCAGCTGAAATCCTTTTTGAATATTGTTGTAGTATAGAATTCATAAGAAAAAAAGATCATACAAATCCTCTTGAAGAGAAGGAAGAAACAACAGAAATTTCTCAAGTTGATGAAGATTATCAGTATGAAGAAGAGTTGGTTGATAAAGAAGCAGGATATGATAGCTCTTGTGATAATATTCAAGAAGAAGATATTCAACATCATGGTCAACCTGCAGAAGAGAAAGAAAACAATAGTTTCTTGATCCAAAAATTACACAGACCACCTCCTCCTTGAATAGAAGAAGAGATAGATCTGCTCCTGAACAGTTATGTTGCAGCCCTTGCTTACACATATTTGCAACATCCACACAGTCTTGAATATGCGAGTGAAACTTATTCTATTATTAATGCAAATCTGATTTTAAATGATGAAAACCATGAAACTATACAGGAAGTCAATGAACCTATTTACGATGATTCCCTGCCAGGAGATCAGCTTGTAGACTCTGTTTTGTTTCATGAAAAATATGTGGCTGTCATGTTTAACAATCCTAAAGAATGTTTGGTGTTCGAGAATGATTTTGATTTTGATGTGGAGGAGTATAAATCAAAGATAGAAAGCATGCCAGAGAAAGGATCAGAGTTGCTCACGGTTGATACCCCAAGCATTTTTCTGATTGATAACACTTCAAATTTATCTGCTACACCCAGATATGATGAGTACACTGATGATTATAAGATCATTTCCTTAGAACAATTTGCTGTAGGTTTTTCATGGAGGAAGGATGGTCTTCAGCCAGAATTCAACTGTCTTCATGAGCATACCAGATCAGATGATTTTTAGCAAAATGACGCAAAACACAGAATCCTAGAGGAAATTTGTTATTTACCTCAGGACTGTGCATTTTTTCATGATCCTTTTTCTAACCTTTTAGAGTCATTTAATGGAGGAGTATGCTATGTCATTGTTATTTTGTCACAGGAATCGAGGAAAATTCTGAACATTCATGATAAACAACATGTCAGATGGGAGTTGTCAGTTTCCTTTTTCAGCCTACTCAAAGAAAGTGTGAGAATATTTCAAATAGGTAGACAATTATTGTATTGGCTTCACTAGCATTTTCATATCATTTGATTTAGTGGGAATTTTTCAGTAGTTAGAGTAGGTGATGTATATAAATAAGATTGACTTTGAGCATTAGAGTACAGTTGTGGTTTTCAGTATGTTTCCAGTTCACTTTGGAATTCGGTATGGTTTTGTTTTAAAGAATTACAACTCCATAGCCCAATGAATGCATGAGCAGTTTTTTGTTTCGAAAAGGCGCAAGTAAAGTGACAGGGTTCAGAGTTTGATAAGGATGATTTCAGATCGCCCAATGGATGAAGGCACGTGGTCTACTATTCTTGGCACTTTGCAGGAAAGCACCATCCCTAGATGGAGCCTATGTTCGAACAAATATTGAAATTTTGGCTTTCGGTAGCTTAGGAGGAAGATTTTTATAGCGTTAGCTACCGAAAGTGCATACTTTCGGTAGTTTAAATCTTAGATTTCATGCACCCTTAGCTACCTAAAGTGCAGGTGGGAAAAATGACCATCTGTCTGTCACGTGCATCACTGAATGTTCTATACCTATCATCTTTAGTCAAATAACGCCGAGATCAGCTCCAAAGAATGGGTTTCTTACTTATTTTCAGTTGCTGTGGTTGGTTTAACATTTCTTTTAATCGAATGATAACACTGATTGTGCCCCATCCTCATGATCTAAAGTGCCACAATAGTGTAACAGTCACAATCCAACTCATGCAAAAATCCAAGGAGAGAATCCATGGGTGCACCAGAGCCAAACATCTACGATATGACACCATTTGGCCTAGACCAAGCGTTCAAGCACCACGCATCAAGCCACATGGAGGAAGACCTCATGAGGAGGCACACAAAGAATGCAATATGTGGCAAGAAAATCGCTAGAAGGGTTTTACATAAATGCCAAGTCACTTTTTCAGGATTTTGACCTTCGAAAGAATGTTAATAAGCCACTCTTGCTTTCCCCTAAAGCTCGAAGGCCCGAAATTGGGGTTCCACCCTCACACCAAGACACACGACGAAGAACCCACTGACAAAGGGCAGTGCTATTCTCTATCAAACACCTAGGCAAACTCGAGACGAATAGTAGTTACCATTTAAAAATATTGTTTCAAGATTTTCGGTAGCTAATGGCACTCTAAAATCATGTTGTTAGTTGTTGAAAGCCAGGATTTTCGGTAGCTAAAGCACCCCTATTTTAGCCCTATTAGCTACCGAAATCACATGTTTTTCCAGTGATAAATTGCCTTAGAAAAACTCAATTTTCTCAGTTGTGGAGAGGCCATTTTACATGCTCAAATATTCAATTGAGATCTAGAGGTCATAATATTTCCAATGGTAATTTCATATATGCAATTGGAGCTCGAGAAGTCAACCAAAAGTGCCCCGCAAGACTGTGTTGTGTTTTTTGTGTAGACATGGCCCAGAAATGTAGGAACGCGCCCAGAGTTAGATAATTGCTTGACTATTTTGAAGATTCCCAGTTCACTGTGGTTGAATATATACTAATTTTTACCTAAGGAAAGGTTGGTTTGATTGTGTAAATGCTCATCAAGAGCTCAAACCTAATTTTTAGGATTTCAGTTGCATTTTCCAAATTTTAGGGTTTGAGTCATGAGACACTTGTCTTCTTTTCGAAACAATTTGTTTTCAGTTATTCGAAAGGGGGAAAGGATCTATATTATTGTATATTATTGAGGAATAAAGGAGGGGGGAGAATAGCCCGAGAGCCTTTTGAGGTCTAGGTTTGTAATTCCATTTATTTCAGCAAATATAAAACAAAATGCTAGGAGATTCTATACCTCGTCACTGTGTAATTTTTTTTTTCTTGTATTGTTTTCTCTGGTTTGCATTCAATCTTTCTTCCTTATTTTACATATTTAACTTGTAATGGATCCAATTCAGTAATACCCCTGCTGTTTTCATTTATCGGGCAACCTGTTAGGTTCAACTTTTCCTCTGTTTATGCTGTGAGAAAAACAAGACCTGTAGCTTGACTATTTCTGCCTAGATTACAAGTTATATATATGCATATTGTCTTTCAAAGTTATTTTGTCATTCCTTTGTTGAAATAAAGATTATATTTATCAGAATTAGATACCTAACTCTTTGATTCAGTCTTCTTCATCTCTTATCCTCTATCCATCTTATTTATTAAATCAATTAGGCAAACGAGGTCATGCCTCTTCATTTTTTTTATCTATAAATGAGTGAAAGGCTTGTTTCAGACCTAGTTCTAGAAGCCTCATATGACTTATCAAACCACAAATAATTATTTCATTCAAAATGTGCTAAGGATCGACTCTATTACAACCTATAGTCGACTCTTGCGACAACAGTGGGGTTAAAACACATGACTGGCATACATTCATTAAGGTAATTAGTAGGTTATAATATATTTCCTTATTGGTACACATTTTTTGGAAACAAATAATATTTTTTTTTTGTTACAGTATGTTATACCTTTATCTCTCCTAGACGAATTTGACAACAACTTAAAACAAATTATTTATGTACTTGGAAAATACACAAGGTAAGTATTGTTTTATAAGGAAAATGTACTTCTTATGTGATTTGTAGCGGAACTTATTAGCATATTATGTTTTATCTGCAAAGTTATGTATGCCTTGATATTATTTTATTGCATTGACATTTGTAGGTGGCTATCATCAAAAGAAATCCATAAAGAATATATAAGGTATTGGAAGAGAGAAATTCCCCAACTAATGTGTCAAATGCAACAATATCTACCTCCAACATTTTTCAATGCACAAGAACACTACCTCATACACCAAGTTGAGGAGATTGAATTATGTGGACCAATACACACAAGATCGATGTGGATGGTGGAGAGGCATTTGAAGTCACTGAAGGATTTTGTTAGACAAAGAGCACGTCCAAAGGATTCTATGGTTGAGGGATATATGGTATATCAATGCATGGTGTATATTAGTCAATATCTACCTAAATTAGCATAAAATATGAATGTGCCTCGCATTTAGCATCTCGAATCCATCAAAAAATTTGAAGGGGAGGTCCTATTGGGGAAAGGTAACATGAGGACTGTGAAAGGTAATTATTAGATGTTGACGTAGATTTAATATATTACACATTTATTTTTCCAATTTTATTTTATCATACTGATTTTTTACATTTTTTGTTCCTGCATATTGAACTATATTAAATTATTCCTTTATTAACAATAGCTAATTAATAATATTAAATTATTATTTTATCACATAGTTGCTCGAGAGTGGGATGCTTTACATTTATACATTGCAAACAACCTTGATTAGATGGAGCATTGGATAGAATATATTGAAGAATACTTCAGTAGGTTATCATGGGAAGGGGTGAGTAATATGATTAAAACAACACATCATCATCGAGATCAATTTCCTGATCTTACATCAAGGGAAGTTGGTTTAGCCTTTGGTTTAAAAGATAAACAAACAAGTAAAAATTTTTACCCTAATTTTCCTAGTTATTTCCCAAATTTTCAATGTATTTGGTTTGCTTAATTTAATATATATTTACGAAGTCCTATATGAGGTTTATTAATTGACAATGTATTTTTTACTTGTTTTCCATGTTGCAGTTGAAACATCCCAAGGCTATGTGGTGTAATGATCGTAAATTTCGTATCAAAATGTTGGATGATAAGATGAAAGCCTCAGATTGTGGGATAACTGGAGTGTTTAAGGTCACCAACATTTCCTCTAGAAGCGACAGAAATCCAGAAGAAACTGAGAATAGGTACTATGGGCATTTGGAGGATATAATTGAGTGTGATTTTAATTCCTTTAAAATAGTTTTGTTTGAGGTTAAATGGTACAGGCTAAAGATGCATGAATGTGATCCCGAAAGAACTGTTATTGAGCATGATAATGGATTTACCATGGTTAATACAAGGGCATTTGAACCGGGTACAAAGCCTTATGTTCTTCCAAGTCAATGTGAGAAAGTGTTTTACTCAGAGGTACCTGGTAAAGTAGGTTGGTCATACGTTGTTAGATATGATCCAAGAGGAAGACCAATAAAGTATAATCATGTAGCCGAGGATGAAGATAATAACGAGGAATAAGATCATGATTATGCAGATCAGGAGCAGGTGGCTCATGTAGTCGATGTGTCAGATGAAGAAGTTGAAGAAGTTGATCATCCAAATGTAGGAGACGATGATCTCATTGACGATATCGATAACTATATTAGTGAAAATGACGTTGATGATGATGTTGATATGAATGATCCTTTCACCAATATAGATTCTGAACCAGATCTTGATACAGATGTTGAGCTGGATGAAGAAGTAGATGACTGATATTTAATTGTTGAAAAGAAGAGGTATGTGTTTATATCTTTTATATGATCTTTATATGTTTTTATTTTGTATAATATAGTATATGATACATGTTATTTATAATTTCAAATTAGGTACTATGGGGAAATTGAGAGTGATGTGAGGTGGGGGGGGGGGATAATTAGAGCTTCCACCTTCATGTGGTTGCCCCTGTTTAGTAGATAATGACCTATTCTCGAAACCAAGAGGAGCTCTACGTGACTGCGCCTAATCATAGCAACGATGTAGGTATGTCATCCTAATGAATGGATGCATTGTTGTTGACATGGAATGGGACAACACATGTACCTTCTTAATTTTCTTCCTTCACTTGATGTGGGCCTGGTCATTCCTAGCCTTGAATTGAAAGTTACCCCTAGTCTTAGTCATCACCCTTCATGACACTTGTCACCAAATGATCATTAGATCACAAGGTTGGAGGCATATGGGAATTGGGATCATGAGGCTTTATAACCCTACAATAACAAGAGACATTAATTGAACTTTGACTAGATTGAAAGGTGCGTGCAATTGAAAATAATAACAACCCAAAACTAAAAGGGATCAATACACATACTATCAATGAGAGGTGATCTGGCCGTGGTGTGTAGGAAGAGGCCTAACACCTTCAAAATTATCATTCTCCAAATATTTTATACAAATTTTACAAGGAAATTGTACTAGGACTAGACACGGGCAATAGTGACCTATGAATGGGGCCAACGTTGAATTTTTTTCAAACTATTTCTGTATGCATTGAAATTTGACATGGATAGATTATTCACATGCCTTAACGATATGGGAGGGTTTTTGGACTCAAATTTGACTCACACACCCACTTTCTTCCATCATCAATTCATCATGTAAACCATAAACCCTAATTTAGTGGAGTCATCGATTTGTTGGGTTTTAGTGTTCCCAGTGAATGGATGCATTGTTATTGACATGGAATGGGACAACACATGTACCTTATTAATTTTCTTCCTTCACTTGATGTGGGCCTAGTCATTCCTAGCCTTGAATTGAAAGTTACCCCTAGTATTAGTCATCACCCTTCATGACACTTGTCACCAAATGGTCATAAGATCACAAGGTTGGAGGCATATGGGCATTGGGATCATGAGGCTTTATAACCCTACAGTAACAAGAGACATTAATTGAACTTTGACTATATTGAAAGGTGCGTGCAATTGAAAATGCTAAAAACCCAAAACTAAAAGGGATCAATACATAGACTGTCAATGAGAGGTGATCTAGCCGTGTGTGTAGGAAGAGGCCTAGCAACTTCAAAATTGTCATTCTCCAAATATTTTATACAAATTTTACAAGGAAATTGTACTAGGACTAGACACGGGGAACAATGACCTGTGAATGGGGCCAACGTTGAAATTTTTTCAAACTGTTTCTTTATGCATTGAAATTTGACATGAATAGACTATTTGCATGCCTTAACAATATGGGAGGGTTTCTGCACTCAAATTTGACTCACACACCCACTTTCTTCCATCATCAATTCATCATGTAAACCATAAACCCTAATTTAGTGGAGTCATCGATTTGTTGAGTTTTAGTGTTCCCAGTGAATGGATGCATTGTTGTTGACATGGAATGGGACAACACATGTTCCTTCTTAATTTTCTTCCTTCACTTGATGTGGGCCTGATCATTCCTAGCCTTGAATTGAAAGTTACCCCTAGTCTTAGTCATCACCCTTCAATGTGAAGTGTTGGAATAATGTCACTAACTTTTAAATAAAGATTAACAAAACAAATCAAACAATCATGCATTACAATCAAGAGAGGTTGAGAAGACAGAAAAAAAAAAATCTAATTAACTACCACACAATGAAGTGAATAACAATTAAATGAATAACAATTACCCTATTGTAGTGACATGCAAAAGTAAAAGAGGGGAAAAAGAGAAATTATACATGCACTTACCATCTTAAAGGTGCCATGTTGTTGAAGATAAAATAGTGTTGATGATCATTTGCAATGTTGTTTTTGGGAAATACTCATTAGAATCATCTTCATCATTAGTAGAAGGATGATTAGGATGATTTCATTGATAAAAATATTATTGACATTCTGAGTGATGTGCATAATGTGCATAATGTGCATTCATTGTTTTTACATAAAAATTACAATAAGATAAGCATATAATGGAAATTAATGTTAAAATATATGGAAGAAGTTTTTTACATGGAAACATTATTTGTGATTTTTTTTTTTTTTTTACCAAAACATATTATTTTTCTTCATTCCTACCATCATCACCCTTTCCATCAACATCTTCCCCATTATAATTAGATTCATTGTTTCCTTCAATTTTATCTTTATCATTATGTTAATCTCCATTAATGAATCCTTAATGGATGCAATGGTGAACAACATAATGATGAGGATAAGAATGACACTCTCTAGTTGATGTGCATCATGTGCACCATAAGATTTTTTTACAAAAGACTTGGTAATGAGGATGAAGAGGTATATTGTGTATAGGGTTACAAAGGTTAGGTATTATAATGGTTATTGTGTTTTTGAAACATAGAGTAGTAGGGAGTGATTGTGTTGATGGTCATGGGGTTAAGGGTCACATGATATTAAAGGATTAACATACTTGAGGTCATAGTGTCAAAGGGAAAATTTAGCATGTTTGTGGTCATAGTGCATTAGGGGTTGATTATGTTAGTAGATCACTAGGTGAAAACATTACTTACTTAATAGATTAAGATTTGTTGGGTTAGTCAGTTATGAGGTCCAAGGATTTGTGGGTTAACCATGGTAAATACGATCAATGATTGTTAAATATCGCTAATGGGTTACTAAATTCAGTGGATAAGGAGGTTAGTAGCTTAGAGGATTAAGAGTTAGTGAGTCAATGCAGTTGATATATTCAAGCATGGAAAATATGGTCAACAACAATCAAACATGATGAAACATTATCAATATGACCAAATATGGTCGATGTAGTCAAACATGGTCAATGTGGTCAATATTGTCAAGAGGGTGGGTTAGAATGTTTGGGATCATAGTGCATTAAGGGGTGTTTGTGTCTAGGGTCATAAAGGTTAGGGGGTACTATGTGTTTAGGGTTAGAGTGGTCAAACATTGATTGTATGAAAGAGCATAAGGGCTTGAAGGTATAATGTGTTCAAATTCATAATACTTAAGAGCCCCATTGTGTTAAGAGGTTAATGTGTTCAAAGTTCATAGTGTATTATGAGATGCCAAGCTCGATGGGATAGCTCAAGTGGTTGAGCATTGTGAATTGAAAATAAGAGATCTCAAAATCAAGTCCTTGAACCGATTATATGTTATATGTTAATATTCTATGTCCTTGTGAAACGATTTAGCCTGGTTACAACCCACAGATGATGGTGAAGTCTTAGAGTATTTCCCATGCATAGTGACATGGAAAAAAGTATTAGGAAATGATTGTGTAAAGGTAATATTGGTCAGAGAGTATAGTGTGTCCAAGGTCATATTAGTAATTATCAAGGTGTGTTAATGGGTGAATTTGTTAAGAGTCACATTTTTTTGGGATAACAGTGACTAGGGGTTATAGTGTGTTAGAGGGTTAGTTTGTAAGAAATTGTAGTGTGACAAGGGTCATAATGGTTGGGAGTCATAGTGTGTTAGGAGGTGATTGTATTCCAAGTTAAATAGAATAGTATCTCGAGGGTCACATTGGTTAGGGATTGAGGTGTGTAAGAGGTTAATGTGTCAAGTTGATTATGTCAAGCCCATCATGGGTTAGGAGGTGATTGTGTCAAGGATCACAAGGGCTCTAGAGTGTAATTTGTTCTAGGTCACAGTGGCTACATATTATTATGTATTAGGGAGTTAGTGTGTTCAATGCAATAATGCTCATGAGTTCAATGTAATGGTGTTATTCTAATTATAATTACAAAGTTAAATATCTATGATGCTTCTAGACACCTTGGAATAATAAATTAAAATATTTTTTTATAATATTTTGTAAACTTGAAACATTCAAAAATAATTAAGTCTACCCAAAATTTCAAAAATAATTTTAATACCAAAACATGTAAATTAAAAATACCATGATCATTTCATAAGGGATTCAAACCATTATTGTGAGATCCAAAGAATAGGAAGGAGCCCGCCCATTGCACGCGACCAAGAAGATCAATGTGCACGCAACCAAGGGGATAGAGTCTGTGAACGAGGAGATACACTGCCAGGGAGGAGACACACTGTGAGTGAGAGAGAGGGAACACAGAGGGCACACAGAGGGAACTGAGTCAAGGGAACATGGAGGAGATACATTGCAAGGGAAAACATAGGGCACTGAGTCGAGGGCACACGCGAGGGCACCAAGAATGGTGAGTACCTCTATTAAAAACAAAGCCACTAGTAGCCACCTCGTATAAATCAGTTGAAAATGACTGCAAAGGACTATTGGGACAGAGCATCCACCAGAAGGATGAATTCTGGGCCTTCAAATATATGATAAGTTAGAGCATGAATTGAAAGAAGAAAATGCTACCAGATTTACTAGGTTGAGGTATCCATCACACATAATTAGGAGCAAACCCTAATGCTTAGGTATGATAAAGTGTCAATGATATGTCTTGCAGTTGGAGGGAGGGCATAACCAAAGACAAATCTAAAAGAAGAAAACTCCCTTCAACCACTCTCACCAATTAATTCCCCAACCTTAGGCACAAGTAAATCCATGACATCAATAGTCTTTCCATCATCATTGAGAAACATGTAAAATGCCTTGATATATTTTGGATAGTTGTACACAATTATTCATTTTTTAAATACCTCCTCTATTAAATATCATTCTCTAGATATTCAAAGGCAATTTCAAGCTCAACCATCCAAAACTACGCAATATGCCTTGATGTATGAGAATTTTCCTAATAGAATGTTGGACCAAATGTGTACACACTACTAAGTGCACAAGCATAGGTCTCAACTTGGAATTGACCAGAGACACTTAGGAATTTTTGGCGAGTGAAGAATTCCTAGGAAAAGTCGATCTTCCCATATTTATGTGGGATGCCAGGTTTCAATCTAGACCCTTGCATCTTTAAGAGTTGATTTTTAAACTTTCGAAGCTCATATACTGTAGCAACAGTTTCTTCTTTATCAACTTGGTTGGCCTTCAGATTTGACGCCCTCTCACCTTTCTCTTTAAAAATGAACTTTGTAGCTTCTAAATTAGCTTTAGAAGGTAGGGGATTTCTTTTCAATCCATTCTCTAAGAAATAATTTATGACTACTCATGCAATAGAGCATCCAAGGATGAGTTCCATAGCATAAAGCAGTTACAAATCAAGAAGAATTTTGACAATGAATTCAAATGGCATGGAATGGAAACTAAGCAATATAACATACTTTGAAAAAGCATCACATGAATCTCTACTGTAGATAACCAAAAACTTTGCATTGTTTATTAAGATGAAAATGAAAGCTACAACCAAAAAAAAAAACTACTCCCGTGCCTCCCCCCCCTTTTTCTCCTCAATAGATATACAATAATATAGATTTCTCAGCCTCCCTCGACTTACTGAAGACAGACTCAAGTTACAAAAGGAAACTTCCCAGAAATGAACAGGTGTCTAAGGACTAGAACAAAAAATTAGTAACGTATAACTAAATCCCTAAAAACCAGGGTTTAGTGATGGATTTTCATTAAAGAGATTTTACAATACTAAATGAACCATTCCTTCAGCATGAAACAACTAAGATTCGACCCAAAAATAGACTAGGATTTGTGAATAATGAACTGGCAGTGTTTGATGATGATCTGGGCGAGATCCTGCAATTCTGCCAATGTTTGCAGTTTCGGCAGCTAGTGCGCATAGAACATAGTCATTTTAGCTGCCGAAAGTCTGGAGATTTGGTAACTAATAGGGCATTTTCAGGTTAACATAAGCTGCCTAAAATCCTGGCACAATATTTTTAATAGGTAACTGTTGTTTTTCCTTAGCCTTCTAAGCTTCTCGTAATTGATCTGTTGCTGGAGATAAAACTACCACTAAATCAGGCACATATATCTGCTGAGTGCAGGAATCCAGGGAATCTTCCATCTGTATGTTTTCCAACTTTATGCTTTGATGTCTAGGTGATAACACATCTCCAACCCGAGTTAGCAACTGACAGAACAATGCGTTGAGGAGAAAGGAATGTTGAGACAAGGAGAAGTGGCGTGTAGTATATGACACGACCTAGGGTTATCAAATCAATCAAATAAAACCCTAATGACAGAACAAGAGAAAACAACCCATCCTCTGGAGCTGATTTTGACAGTCTTTAACTGGTGATGACAAGTGTACCACATCCAGTTAGGCGCGTGACAGGCAATTCGCTGTTTGAAAAACTTGCACTTTCGGCAGCTAACAACATATAAAACCTTGAGATTTAAGCTACCAAAAGTCTACACTTTCGACAGCTAAACGCTATGAAATTTCCGCTCCTAAGCTGTTGAAAGCCAAAACATTTATATGTGATAACAATGTTAATCCAATTGAAGGATATTGGAAACAAAAAGTGAAATACCTTACAATGACATTACTAATGTTAAAAAATAAGCTAATAGTTGAAAATATGGATGTTGCACTTTTGGGCATCGAGACTAGGGTAGGTAGTTTTGATGTGTGTACGAGGTAGTTAGAAGAACCTATGCCTTAAACAACCACTATTCACAATGCAATTGAGGCCTTCATCAATTTGGTTTTAGAGTTTTGTAAAAAGGCAGTGAAATTGATGGAAGATCATGCACCCCTCTCAAAACTTGTCAAGACCGCCCAGAGATACCATGTCAAATTACAACATCATATGGTAGAAACACATGATCCCCTAGTCAATGCTCCATTTACCAAATTCGGTGATCCCCTAATCACATGCACACTCCACATGGTTCTTGACAATGAAGTCATGGGTTTAGTTTTAAGAAATGACCACTATGTATCCCAGTGACATCACAATGAACCACATATGTTGAAAACCATGTTTAGATCTTTATATTAGCAATAGAAATAAGAATAATTTATAAGTAAACTTAAAGTAATTAGGTGTTTGTCTCTATCACTGACAAGCTCAGTGATGTCATTCAATCTTATTTAGATTCAATTGGCCTTATAACATGCCAACTTCGATGTTCTAGTTATCTAAGACTT
>ML785116.1:487872-503185 GCA_009831015.1 Picea engelmannii | reverse complement strand
GAAGGAAGCACCAACTCCCTGGTTTCTCTAGCACCAACTAGAAGGAAGCACCAACTCCCTGGTTTCTCTAGAACCAACTAGAAGGAAGCACCAACTCCCTGAGTGTTTCCAGCACCAACTGGATGGAAGCACCAACTTCCAATTATACAGGCACCAACCTGTATACCAGAGAACAAGAGTTATCCCTTGCACCACCCTGCCACCCTGGTTTCTCTAGCTGCAACCAGATGGAAGCTACAACTCCTTGTGTTCAAGCACCCACTTGAACCTCTGAGGACAGCAGTCCTCCCGAGCACCTCCCAACCACCCTGAAATATAAATCTTTGCAACTCAAACTTATTACAGTGATATAATGTTCAACAATGGCTTACCAGACTCATCACTGTTCTGCTGCATTTCGTTACTCTGTCTACCTCATTGCCTTCCTGCACACCTCACTTGCGCTGTCTGTTCTTCTACCTTTTAAGCTCTGTGCGCCATACCCAATCACTGCACAGATCCTCTTCTGTTCAATTCAGCTGCTGCACCATCCTTCTTCTTCACCCATGAGTCACCTTCACCAACTACAATCACAACAAACTCCAACAACAACATCAACCCTTCTCTTCTTTGTACCGTGTATTTATAGCTTCTGTGCACCTTGTGCATGCAGTGTTCGTAATGCCTATGCATGCTGACTCTACACCGTTATCCTCCACCTCTCGAGTGCTCTGTCTGATTATCATTGTGACTCTTCAGCTTCTCTGGTCGTTTTCCCACGCGTTCAGCATCACTGGATGTTATGTTGAGATTCCTCAGCTTCTCTGGCAGTTGAGACTCTTCGTCTTCTCTGTGACAGTCGAGCTCAACTTCTCTGTTTTAGTTACAGGCTTCCACGCTCATCCATCTGTCAATCCCTTCTAAGAATAGTCTTTCTTCACACAGGGGTCTCTTCGAATTCTCTAGCAGACGCCATCAATGGTTTCTGGTAGTTTCACTGTGTCGCACATCAGTATCCATTCGATCAACACTTGATCTAATGGTTCAGATTACATCGCGATTTCCCCTATCGCGATATCGGCATTCTTGTTGTATTGTGTTCTTTGCCTTTTGAATTTGCGATCCTCGAAACTCCGATATGGAGCTTATCCGGACTGACTCCTTCTCTTTCCGTGACCAAGGGCTGTGACCACAGCCTTATGTCTCTCCATGTTGCGATTCACGAAACTCCGACACGGAGTTGAACCAATGGTCCATATATGAACTTGTTTCAACGGCTACGATTGGATCATGATATCACATATCGCGAAATCGGGATTCTTGTTGCATTGTGTTCTTTCCCTTTTGAATTCATGATCCCCGAAACTCTGCTGACGTCACACGTGGATTGACACGTGTTGAATACTGCCACGTGTCACTCTGATTCGTGACTTACATGTGCCTGAAGTGTTGAATCAGCCTGACACCTGTCATTACCTAGTTGTGCCACGTGTCCCTAGATGACGTGGTCTACTATCGTGAGTTGGGTCGATGGTCTAGATCACATCTTGATCTGACGGTTCAGATTACATCGTGATTTTTCATATCGGGAAATTGGGATTCCTGTTGCATTGTTTCTTTGACATTTCCAAAATGCGATCCTCGAAACTCCGACGCACTCTTTACACACTAGTTCTCCTGGCTAGGTTCTTGGCCCATATGACCGTTATCCCCATGACCGTAGCCAAACCTCCTTGCACTTTAAAGACCGTGCAGGTTCTCGTCGATCCAACGGTGGTCGGACCCTACGCTCGGATCTGACGACTGAGACATGTCCTCCTCTTTAGCGCGCTCTTCTTGTCTATATTCAGATATGACGACCCTCGTTCTGTCAGGATTTCACCTTGGATTTCCCCGATGGTAAACCTCATGCAACTCCTATCCGATCTGACGGCTAACGGGATTTCTAAATGAGATCCAATGGCTGTGGATCTCTGTCTTCCTTCTCTTCTGCGAACTCCTGTATCTTGAGCTTTGTTGCGCACGTGCTCCTCGACATTGTTCCTCCTAAGCTTTCACTTCCGAATCCCCAAGGGATTCTGGGACTTCTGTGCCTCTGCAGAGTCTTCACATGCACACTCTGATCCTGCCATCTTCACTGTTGTACTTAAGCCATGATCACTACTGTACTTGCCATCAATGACAAGTCTACGCTGCCTGTAAAACATGCCAACAATCCTTTGTACATTCTTTTTGTACCCATGCCATCTTCATTGCTATACTTGCCATCAATAAAAAGCATATGTTACCTGTTAAACATTTTCCAACAAGGTGTTACAGAGAAAGAACACCAAGGATGATGTCCCTTTTAAAGGGGAGGGGATTGTAACACCCATGTTTCCCCCAACTTGTAATTAATCATTAATTATGATCACCATGATATGGCATGGGAACAATGTAAATGTATTTTTTTTATATTGTCAATAACTGACTATGGGGGTGAAGTCTTGAAGTACTGGCCATGATATCACTAGAGGAAAGAGTGAGGAAACAATAGAGAGGGTTCATTATGTCAAAATCACCCAAATTCTCCTTGTCGAAATAATAAGCCTCATCCCGATCCCAAGGAAAAATCAATTAATGAAAGAAGGACTGGTGGTTGAACAATCAACTACCCCCATGAATAGAAGCATGGAGAGTTTGGCTGAGGAGATAGAAGACTGTCATCCCGAAGTACCACAGAGTGCAGTTTTCCTACAGGCCCAGTATGACTTGAGTTTATTATGATAGAAGGAACAATATAGGTCTAGAACCTTCTTGGGGAGGAAAAAGACATGTAAGAATGCACACGAAGGAATATAGGAAGGATACACACTGGGAGGGGGGGTGTTCGACCAATGATATGCAAATAGAAAGAGGAAGAGCACGTGAGGCTTTCCAGCTGAGAAGAAGAACTGGAAGATTAATTTGTTATGGTTATTGGAGAGAAGAAGAGAAAGGATCTCTAAGAAATTGTAGAAAACAAGACCTGAGTATAAGGTCACGATATTGATGTAGAGGGAGCAATTGACAAACCTCGCAGAGGCTGTGACAGAGGATGAACCTCTGAGAAACTGTAAAAAGTTTCCTAGTAATATCATGTCTTGGAACGTGGGTGGCCATAGTGCTAAGAATGAATTCCTCTAAGCTTATGGTTGGGTGGAAAGGAAAACACCCACATTTAGTTGTTGATGATTGACTGTAATAGATAAGTATTTCGTTTACCATATGCACTGGAATTGAAATGCATGATTTGAATGTATGTGTCTATGACTAATATTTGCAGGGTTTGATTTATATTAGAAATGCTTATCATTCCTCTGTAAACCCATGAATTTGAATGGTTTTCTATTTGCCTCTGCTTAGCAGCATGAGAACTGTTAGATGTGGGTTTGTAAATGAATCTAAGAATAAGTTTATGATCTCTATATTGGTTGGAAAATATTTAAGGGAATTTTTCCCAAGGATTGACTTTGTAATGCAAGAGTTGGGGTAGATTTAGCTGAAATACTTCAGTCCTGTAGACCCCTTGAATTTACCTTCACATGATTACTAAATTCAAGCTCTGTGGAGGGAGGGCGCCTCCTTCAAACCATCCATCTGTGTGACCAAGAGCTCATGTCCATTTACCTAACCAAATAATGGATAAGAGTATAGCGTACAACCTCAGGGATTGTTATAGAATCCATATGACCGAGACCTTGGATCCCTTTGCTAGGTCTGAAAGGAGCTAAGCTATTCTGGCTTCGAAACTCAGGGAGTTCAGAGCTCTGTGATGTTATGAATTTCCAAACTCTAAAACCAACTGAAGGTAACCTGCTCGTTCGGTTACCCGCGAGGTTGATCGACATCTAGTGGTCTCTTAACCATGACCATGCAATCTATCCCACCGATTAAAACCTGACCCAGTTACCGGTCATGAAGTAACATGAACCGTAGATCTGAGGATACTCAATATCTTCCCTGACCGTTGGTTCTACGCCGTGGTCAACCCAACATTGACCACTTCAGGAGAAAAGAGCTTTCATAACACCAAAACCCCAAATGTCAGATTTGTAAATTAATGTGAGTTGTGGATCTAAGGATTCGATTGAGAACCCCTCCCAACTGTTTGATTAATCGCTGGAAGGATTTGTGTATAACACTTAAGCAAAGTCCTACTCCGGGAGAAAAGGAGTGTTAAGAGGGTAGAACCCCCAAACGATGAACTCGTGAAGTGACAAGAGTCATAGATCTGAGGATTCTTCGGGACCTTTCCTGGACATTGGATCTAAGTTGTTGTCATTCTGACGTTGACCACTCTGGGAGAAAGATAGTGTTAAATGAGAAGAACCCTCGAACGCTGAAGTTGTGAAGTAACACGAACCATTGAACTGAGGAAGTGTCAGGATTCCTCCTGAGCATTGGATATAGATTTTTTTCAGCCCATCGCTGACCACTCTGGGATTAAAGAGGAGATTAGACATCTAAAGCCACAAACTCCGAAGTCACGAAGCAACAGAGGTCGTAGATATGGGGATCTACATGGAACTGTCTCAACCATGGGATAAAAAGTAGTGGGAGGTGGATGGAAGGAGTTAGAAACTGTAGGAGGTTTAGTATGTTAGAATGTATGCTCCAAAAGGGTCGAAGGCTAGAGCTATGTTGAAAGACCTTGAGAGTATGGGAGTTTTGTGGGTATGTTCATAACAACATGATGAGGAACCTCGTCGAAGGTCGGAGCCACATGGAAGGAATCCGAGAATAGTTCAGAAATGGATAGGAAGGATGAAGTGTTGAAGGCATATTGATCATGAAGGCATGGGGAACATCCCTTGTAACCAACTCTCCAATAGTCATGTCATCAGTAAGGGATGACAATTGTGGTCAAGTCCGTGCCAGGTGGAATGGTACAAATGAGGAGAACCCATGTGGGTGCCACATGGCCTTTGAGCAATGATGCTTGAAGAGCTTCGAAAGGGAATAAATTGCAATCCATAGCTTGGATTGGAGCATGGTAACAATCTTTGGAAATATCTTGACGAGAAAAAGATGATGGAGATCTCAGGAAGAGGATTAGAGATGATGGAGGAAAGAGAGATTTTGATGCCCCATGCCTTAAAAAGGTACTTAAGGGGTTGGGTGTGTTACACATTCATACCATATGTGTGTGGCCACTTTTTTTTACTGGCCTACTATTGTTATGCTTCACCCATACTATTGGGATGATTCACTCCTGCTTTGGCTTTGCTTCCCTTCTCGCGGGGCCTTTCCCTTTCAGGAGTACATGATATTGAATTTGCTTTTTGTTGTTGTGATTGCTTATGCTCTGTTTTATATCATGATGGATAAAAAGGCATGTACGTGTTGGGTATGTGTTATATTCTTTGCACGCAAGGGGGTTTGACTAGGGGATAAATCCCACCATGCGGGGGTTTGGGGGAAACGCCCTCGAGAATTTGTTTTCCCTTGGGAAACATGTTGCATTTTTGCCTCATTTTTCATGTTGACTCGATTTTCATGTCCATTGATGGGCAGTTTTTTGGCACATGGTTTTTTTCCAATGGTTTTCTATTTTCGGTTAAGGAATTAGGGTTTTTGACTAATCCAAGTCATTGGGTTAGGATTTTGGATGCCGCTGGATCCTATATGTACATTGTATTGTAAACAATGTATCACCATGAATGAATATAGAATATGTTGGTTTTCCGGGTTTGGTTTTCCATGGGAAAAATATGTGTGTAATGTTTGTATTTGCCATTGTATCTTTTTTGTTCTTTTACTAAAAATTTGTTTGCAATAAATATTGTACAAGTTTAAAATCTACATTTGGTATCAGATATTTGTTGGCTTCAGGGGGACGCCTTTGTGGTCAAGGGTTTGGCTTGGGACTGTGATAAGCCTTGTTATAGTGGGATATCTGTGGTATTGATTTTTCAGGTGAAAATAAATGGCGAGCAATTCAAAAATGGTGATCGAGAAGTTTAATGGACAAAGTTTTGAGCCGTGGAAGCTCAATATGGAAGATCTGTTGGTGGACAAAGATCAATGGATCATGGTAGATCTAGGTACTACACCTACAATAAATTCAATAGATGACTGGAAAAAGTTGGATCGGAAGACGAAGAGCACAATCTGACTGTGTCTCTCAGATTTAGTATTTTTGAATTTGTCAGAGGAAGCTACAACCAAGGATTTATGGGATAAGTTGGGGAAGTTGTATCAGTATAAGTCCCTAGTAAATAAACTATTCCTGAGAAAGAAGTTGTATAACCTGAGGATGAGAGATGGAGAATTGGTGGCAGAGCATTTGAATGCCTTCAATACTGTGGTAAGTCAGTTAGTATCTATTGAGATTAAAATTTCAGATGAATATAAGTGTATCAGTTTACTGTGTTTTTTACCAGACTCATGGGATAGTCTGGTTGTGGCCATAGGTAGTAATACAACTTTATTGAAGTTTGATGAAGTGGTCTCATCCTTGTTGTCATAGGATATGAGATAGAAGAATATGGAAGGACAGAGCGTTGGTGCACTATTTGCAAGAGGACTCTCCCAGGAAAGAAATAGATATAAGTTCTCAAGTGGGAGATCTAAGTCTAAGGGTAGATCTAAATCTCCCAGAAATTTTGTAAAGGTATGTTGGAGATGTGGAAAAGAAGGTCACTACAAGAACCGGTGTAGATCCAAAGTTGAGAAAAATAAGGGATGTGAAGAATCTCCTTCTATAGAAGAAAATACATCCAAGGAAGAAGGAGGGGATGTGTACTTGGATTCTTCAAGCACACATGCATATCATGAGGCATGGTTGGTTGACTCAAGTGAATCCTTTCATATGACTTCCCACAGGGAGTGGTTTTGTGAATATGAAAGGTATGATGGAGGTAATGTTTTCTTAGGTGATGACTCGACAACCAGAATCATAGGTCAAGAAAATTTCAAGTTGAGGCTCATAGATGGAAGGATTAGAACACTACCTGGTGTTCTGCACATCCCATTATTTTCCAGAATTATTTTTTTTGTAATAAAAATGGATGATGCAGGGGTAAAAACAATATTTGAAAAGGAAACCTGCATGATGGTTTAAGGAGCAATGGTGTGGTTGAAGGGAGTTTGGTTTGGAAATCTGTATAATCTGCAAGGAAGCACTATTATTGATGGGTGTAATAGTTCCATTGTTCCTGATATTGGAGTTGAAGAAGAAAGAACTCCTACAGTCTCTGGAGAAAAGGTTATGTTGTGGCATCAAAAACTGGAGAATATCGGAGAGAAGGGTCTTTGAATACTACACGGTAAAGGTATGGTTGAAGGTATGTCTAACTTCTCTAAGGATTTTGATTTCTGTGAACATTGTGTATATGGAAAGTAGAATCGGGTAAGATTCCCCTCTTGTGCAACAAGGGTAGAAGGAATTTTACAACTAGTTCACAATGATGTTTTTGGACTTGTGTCGGTCCCACCATTGGGAAAATCTATGTACTATGTCTCATTTATAGATGAATTCTCGAGGAATACTTGGATATATTTCCTCAGGAAGAAATCTAAAGT
This sequence comes from Picea engelmannii, assembly GCA_009831015.1. NCBI lineage: Eukaryota > Viridiplantae > Streptophyta > Pinopsida > Pinales > Pinaceae > Picea > Picea engelmannii. Next base: position 495,661 of record ML785116.1, on the reverse strand, counting down.
ATTTGGTAGGCTTAAAGAGTTTAAGGCTCTTGTTGAGAATCAAACAGAGAAAAGAATTAAGGTGTTGAGGACAGATAATGGCAGAGAGTTCTACTAGAATGAATTTGAAGAATTCTGTAAGAAGTGTGGTATAGCAAGAAAGAATACCACTCCATATACACCTCAACAGAATGGATTTGTAGAAAGGATGAACAAGACGCTGATGGAAATATAAAGGTGCATGCTCACTGGTGCCGGGTTAGGGCAAGAATTATGGGTAGAGGCAGTGGTTACTACATGTTACCTAGTCAACAGATCACCCTCATCAGCATTGGATGACAAGACTCCACAAGAGGTATGTACTAGTAAGAAACCTTCTCTCACACACCTCAAGGTATTTGGTTGTGATGCATATGTTCATGTTCCAAAGGAAAACATGAGTAAGCTAGATAAGAAGGTTGAAAAGTGTATCTTTATTGGATATAAATATGGTCTCAAAGGTTATAAGCTTTGGAACCCAGAAACTAAGAAGGTAGTGTATAGCTGAGATGTGGTATTTAGAGAAATGAAGGATGTTGTTAAACATGAAGTCCTACCAAGTAAGGAAGAACCAAAGAAAATAGATTTTGATTTAAAGGATGATGAATCAAACTCTACAAAAGAACAAGAATCAGAAGAAGAAGATCCTCATACTCCAGTATTGAGGAGATTGGTTCGAGAAATAAGGCTACTAGAAAGGTATACTCCATTTTATTTTTGTTCAAAATTTTCTTTGTCTATTACTGATGATGATCCTACAACTGTTAAGGAGGCAGTAGATTCAGAGGACGAAAATCTTTGGAAAAAGGCCATGGACAAAGAAATGGCATCCTTGGATAAGAATGAGGCTTGGGATCTAGTGGATTTGTCTTCTGGAAGAAATCCCATTGGAAGCAAATGGGTACTTAAAAATAAGCTAAATGCAAAAGGAAAAGTGGAGAAATACAAAGCTCGTTTAGTAGCAAAGGGTTATTCCCAGGTTGAGGGAATTGACTTTGGTGAGATTTTTTCTCCTGTTTCCAAGTTAAACTCTATAATATTTTTTTTATCTGTTGCTGCTGCATTTGATTTCGATGTAGAACAGATGGATGTGAAGACAACATTCCTACATGGGGATTTGAAAGAATAAATCTATATGAAGCAGCCAAAAGGATTTTCTATGGAGGGAAAGAAGGAGCTGGTATGCAAGATGAAAAAGTCCCTGTATGGTTTAAAACAATCACCAAGGATGTGGTATAAAAAATTTGATACTTATATGTTGGGACTTGGTTTCACAAGAAGCAAAGAGGATCATTGTGTGTATTTTAAATTAATTGGTGATCATTTGATTTATTTGGTCTTGTATGTGGATGACATGTTGTTGATAAGAAACAACAAGGAGATTATCTAGGATGTGAAAACTCAGTTTTCCTCTAAATTTGACATGAAGGATATCGATTCTTCAAATTTCATTTTGGGCATGGAAATTAAAAGAGATCAAAAAAAGAGGAAACTCTGGTTAAATCAGAGAAAATATGTCAAGACAATATTGTAGAGGTTTAATATGCAAGAATGTAAACTGGTTAAGGTTCCTATTCCTGTTGGTGTAAAATTATCTATGGATCAGTGTCCCAAGATAAAGGAAGAGGAGGAGGACATGTCTTGTGTTCCATATGTGAGTGTAGTTGGCAGTTTGATGTATGCAATGGTTTGTACTAGACCGAACATTGCACATGCAGTGGGAGTTTTGAGCAGGTATATTTCAAAACCAAGGAAGGAGCATTGGACAACAATAAAAGGGGTTTTCAAGTATTTGCGTGGAACTACTAGATATGGATTGTGCTACCAAGGAAGCCTGGGATTGGACAGAGTGTTGGATATACATGGCTTTGTGGATGCATACTGGGCTAGATATATGGATCATAGGATATTTACAAGAGGGTATGTGTTTAACCTGTTTGGAGGAGCAATAAGTTGGATGAGAAAAAGACAGGATGTAGTGGCACTTTCAACTACAAAAGCTGAATTCATGGCATCCACTCATGCAAGTAAGGAAGAAGTATGGTTACAAATATTGTGTTCATGTATTGGGTTGGTATAACAAGGTGTAAGGATAGATTGTGATAGTCAAAGTGAAACTTTTTCTGGCAATGAACCTGTCTTATCATTCAAATACAAAGCATATTGATGTTCAATATCACTTTGTGAGAGACATGGTTGAAGAAAATAAAGTGTTGTTGATGAAGGTGGACACTTTGAAGAATGTTGCAGATTCATTAACAAAATCTGTGCGCTCTAAGAAGTTCTCTTGGTGTAGAGGATCCATCGGCATTGTTGCCCTGGATTGTTGACTATGTAACCCTGTAACCCCCTATATGCAAAGAAAACAACAAGTGGGAGAATGTTGGGTATGTGTTATATTCTTTTCCTTGGGAAACGTGTCACATTTTGCCTCATTTTTTGTGTTGCCTCGATTTTTGTGTCCATTGTTGGGCGGTTTTTCGGCACATGGTTTTTTGCTGATGGTTTTCTATTTCCAGTTAAGGAATTAGGGGTGTTGACTAATCCAGGTCATTGGGTTAGGGTTTTGGATGCCGTTGGATCCTATATGTATATTGTATTGTAAACAATGCATCACCATGAATGAATATAGAATATGTGGTTTTCCCGATTTGGGTTTCCAAGGGAAAAATATGTGTGTAATGTTTGTATTTTCCATTGAATCTTTTTTGTTCTTTTACTAAAAATATCTTTGCAGTAAATATTGTACAAGGTTAAAATATATAGTACACTGACAATAACCCTTTGCCTTCTTTGTTGGGTCAACAACAACTCTCTTTCACATCGATTGGGTTTCTCCTTAGCATGGAAGGGAAGTGTCTTTCTCAATTTATCAAGTCTGTGTTTATGTATGTTGGAAATTTATAACTAGATTGTTGTTGTCAAGAACCCTCGTTGTCAACAATAAGGTGCAAAAGTAGATTCTTCCTAGCATCCTCCTATAGGAAAAACTAAGCTTTTGGTGCCTTAGATTATCCTTAATAACTCTTCTTTGTAAAATACGATTTTGATTTTGTTTTGGCTAACAACATGACTAAAATTAGAATTCATGTTTATTAGGAAACCACTTTCTCATAGGGGGTTGGGAGGTTTGCACCAATTTCTTACAATTTATTTACAGTTACAGTTCATCGGCTTATAATTTTACTCATAGTGCAAAATCCAAATCACCTTCCTTCCAAAGGCCTAAAAAGAAAGGGGTGAGATGGTAAAAACCCATTAGAATTAAATGCTCTAGATAGTGCACATGGATATGTATTCTTTCTCATTGAGTGAGAGTCTAACCATAACTGTATAAGTCAAAATATTGTGTTTTTTTGAATGATTTTGAAGATTTTTTTTTTAAATATGATCGACTATACAAATATACAACTGAACTTTTTAAAAATATGATTGGCTATACAACTATATACCTGAATTTTTAGATTTAAAAAAAAAATATGATCGACTATACAACTATTGGTGAAATAACATTTTATTATTATTTATTTTTATTTTAATCCATTTAATTTATTTTAATCCATTATTACTTAATTCTTACTCAACCTCCATTTATCTTTTCAAAGGTTATATAGATTCACTAACTCAAATATGTAATTCTTATTCAACCTCCATTTCTATTTTCAAAGATTATACAGATTAACTCAAATATGTAATTCTTACTCAACCTCCATTTCTCTTTTCAAAGACAGTACTCAATTCCTGCACGTCCATGTTGTCCACGTGCATAATATGTCTCTATAATTGAAATTTTATTATTTCTGATTATTTATTTATTTTTTCGATGAATCCACTCACTTAAATATTCTTGTCCAATCCCATCCATTTACTTTATAAGTTTATATTAATCTAAAAACAATAAAAATTTAAAATTATAAAAAATACTTTATTTTTTAAATTATAAAAAATAAATAAACTTATAAAAAATACTTTATTATTAGAATATTATGTTTAATATATATTAAATATTTTGTGAAAATGGAGGAATACAACCTTAACCTAATTTGATTACACTTTAAAAAGTATATTCTCTACTATCAATGAAACTAATAATTTACAAATCATCAACAACCCTTATAAAGTTATTATCAATGCTTCTAATTAAATTTATATGACATTAAAATTATTTGATACTTATTTTTAATTATTATAATCCCTTTAAAAATCTCCCTATAAAGTTATTATCAATGCTTTTAATTAAATTTATATTACATTAAAATGATTTGATACTTATTTTTAATTATTATAATACCAATTGTAGTTACACCCAAAACCCATATTCATTGGGAATGGAGTCATTGAGTTTGTCCAACAGAAGATTTCAAATCAGATAAGAATGTGGGTGCCTCACAAACACAATTCAGATCCAACAAATTTTCACTGTATTAGGGACAAAATCAAACAAAAAATATCCCTGAAAAAAGGCCATAACTTAGAACTATTAGACTACAGCTTTAACATCCTCTCTTCAAACAACATGATAGGAATATTTGACCCAACTCTTAAGGTTATTTCCCTCATGCTATGTTCCTATATGTTTGGGCATTTTGAGGTCGGAATTAATGGATGACCGAGATAGATTAAAATCTTCCTTAATCCCTCTAGTAAACAAAGAAGAAACTAGCGAATATGATGAGGATATTTCCCATTGTTACGATTTTCCCAACGATTGTTGGCCCATTATAGACTGCAAGAGTCTTGTTAATGGATGGTGGGAGGAGTCTAAGAAATTGTGCTACATTTCAGGTTTTCTTGTGAGCCTAACTCTCAAATACCACTTGTGTATACCACCCAAAACAAATCCTCTCTTCTCCCCTACAACCATCTTATTCCCTACAACCAACTTTGAAAATCCACTGTGGAGGTCAACACAATTCAAGAAAGCATATTTGTGATTAGGCTATATTTTGATAATAAATTTTATTTTAAAGCAAGCATTAGTTGAGTCAATCTTGTGGTTTTGGTGTAGTAACCAAATCTACGCAAAGTGAATTAGAAGTTCTCTAGTGAGAGAATTACAATGTCCCTTGTCAAGTTGAATATACAAATGCTTCCTAGATGAATCTACATGTATGTTCACCTAGTTTTGGGTGGTCTAAGCATCTCTCCACAAGTGGTATTTGAGAGTTTGAGTATTGGTATCACTGATATTTTGGTACATCGATTTTCACCCAGGCTGGGTAGGTGGCAGTTAGGGTGTTTGGATGGATGCTCTCTTGGTTATTCATGTATTTTCCAAAGAAACAACTCTTTTCTTTAAGCTATGTAATCACCAAAACAATTCAATGTTCTCTTTCCTTCGCTTCGAAGGTATGCTAGTTTAATTATGCAGAAGGCATTCTTTGAGGGGAAGTTCCTCTGGAAGCCTTCGTCATCTATCTAAACACAATTGCAATATGCCACATATCATTTTGTCAGTCAATCATTGCAACGATCCACCTATCCCATATGTTCTCTGACTATAACAGAACCTATGCACACTGTAAACCCTCACCTTGGCCTGCAACTTCCCTTATAGTTGAAAAAAACATCTCAATTGAGAAACAATTATGTAGTAATCATAATCCACATGCTCCAACACATTTTATCACTAAAATAAAACATTGTTGGAACACACTCTAAATACTATTGTATCTTTGAATTATGACTATGGATTATGATGAATGACTATGGTATCCTTGAATTCCATTTTCTCTTCTAAGAAGGATTCCGATGAGTGAGTATATAATCCTTGAATTATGTTTCGTATACCACCGAGGATTTTGATGAGTTACTTACACCTCTGGACTTAGTTTTTCTGAAGAGTCTTCCTGAAGGGACACCAGATGTTGAATTATATTTTCTCTGCCAAAGAGGAGAGGACTATGTTGAGTTCCTTATACTTTAGGCTGATTTTTCCTGAAGAATCTTTCGGATTGGACAAGAGATGAACGATATTATAACATGGATGCACTACAATGTTCATGGTTTTTTCTTTCCCATCCTATATTTGAATAAGAAAATCAGCATGGGCCTTTAAATAATCTATCTCATTAATTTTTAGAATACAAATTTAGCAGTGACATGCTTACCCATTATATATATAAGGAAGAGAATATAAATATAAATAGGCTTACCCACTAATAAATTAATGTTATGGTTTGTATAAAGTATTAGAGTTAGGGTTTGTACAAAGTATGAGCACGTTTTATTTAATGAAAAATTTAAAGCAAATTTGACATGAAATCCTTCTATTGTTATGGCCTCTTGGCATTTATCAACTACATAATTTGTAGTTGTGCTAGTTTTTAACTAGGAGAATGGGTAGATTCGTCTATTGATCCAGATCAATATGGAAATAATATCCCTATAAACTTGGGCTCAACTTAAACATCCACAAATTAATTAAAACAAATTTCACAATTGAATAGAGCCCTTCTAATAAAAACTTACATCTTCCAAAACAGGATATGACCTAACCTATTGGGCTGACTATCCTATCATTTGAATACCCCGTGGGAGTCGAAGGTCTGTCATTCCAACACTCCCATTGTCACGTGTTTACTAAAAATTGGGTTCATGGGTTCTTGAGGGCCTGGGAGAGTTTGTAACAAAAAAATTCTATATCAATAGGGGTGTTGATCCTTTACTCAATTCAAGTATCATTAGATAATCTAGCAAAGACAAAAACATGTCACAAGCAAAATTTGAACCTGGGTAGGAAGGATAACAATTTCTACCCAAACCAACCAAGCTAGACTTATTATTTGGTTAATGCCTCATAAACATAACTCTTCAACTTTGACAACTATGCAAATTGCAAGGTCATGCATTGATACATTGGTTAAAAACTCAATCTATAATGTAATAGTTATGAGTATTATTATATTTTTCATCTAGGACAAACAATTAAATCTTTAAAAGAGTTATAAAATATGAAATCTTGCTTTTAACAACTTATGCAAATGCATTAAACCCATTCTCACACTTAATTAATATGCAAAATTATGCTACCATGTGTATGTTTTTGTCTTCATTTTTTATCCCATCACTATATATCATCGTTGACAACAACTTTATGGAGTGTGGTTTCATTGACATTGACAACCACTATGGACAATTGCTTTGTTGACTTTGACAACCCTCTTATCGATGACCCGCTTGTTGAATATACTCTTGTCAACAACTTGCTTGTTGATCATGTTATTGTCAATACCATGGTTGTCTATGATACTCTTGTTAGCATCCATGATGATGATCCCATTCTACATGGCAGTGAGATTCTCGTTGATGTCCTGCTTATGAATGGTAGAATTGTTGGCAACCAACTTGTTGATGCTCCTCATCTTGAAAACTCCCTTTTCAATGACATGCTCGTCGATGACTTCTCTTGTCAATGAAAACCTCATCAACCATCCTTTTGTCAAAAAATGATTTATCAATCAATTCCTCATTGATGGCTCCCTTGTGGACAACCTTCACATCGACAATACCCTTGTTGACATCAGTTCAACATAAAGACTACAATCCAATGAATTGGTGCCCAAAGCATGGCAGTACATGTTATTACATAACAACAACACATCTCGATGGCTCTTGGGTTTCCACACTCATCATCCCATTAGAAATTGAACAATCACTTCATAACTTATATATATATATATATATATATATATATATATATAAAGAGGATATATTTTTTTATTTTTGAAAGGAAATTTTGTATTTTAAATTTTTTTAAATGTTCTTTAAT